>OZ007600.1:109900424-110311547 GCA_963931845.1 Maratus michaelseni | reverse complement strand
CCCTATATTTGTGTGTGTGACTAAATGACTGAAACAGTCCTGAATGCTTGCATTTCAAAACAGGATTTCCTTTTAAAACGAATAGAAAAGAATCGCATTATCAACTATATGAATAGACACTTTGCAATAATAATTAATCACGTTGTTTTTCTTGAATAATGTCCATGTACTGTTAATATATGGGGAAAGGAATGATTAACAAACATATGTTTACTACCAATGAATCACACCGTTTTTCATAGTCTTTTAAATATGTTAGGCTTATCAATAACATAAGAAGTCCAATTTATCAAAATAATCTTTATGAAAGCTTTTCGTTCCAATCATTGTCATTAACAAATATTTTCATCGAGAGAAACATAGTAATGAGCACTTCCGTCATATAAAGAATGTATTATGAAAAAAAAATCACATTTTCAGTATATGAACAATAGTTTTGAGGATATGATTTATCACGGTGTCGTGCTTGACTAATCGTCGTGCTAATATGTGGGGTAAGGAACGACCAACAATGCAAAGACATCGTCGTCTGTAGGTTTTTAAAGAGAGTAGAGTCATCTATCACATTTGACAGCCAATCTTACGAAAGACGTTAAAAAATCTATTCATATTTGACATTAATTTTGCCTGAAATATTTTATGGAATAATTTGTTTATAACACAAATGAGATATTCAAATCTTTATGTAATATGTAAAATAAAGTAAATTAAAAAATTGAGGTATTTTCAGTATAACCAATGAATATTTGTATCAGAAATTAAATAAATATGCATGTGTAAATAAATTAGATAACGTGTTATGATTTATTAAATATACAGTGGTGGCCAAAAGTGTAGACATTTTTTGAAAGTTTCATATTTTTCAAATATGTGTGCTGTAGAATATATTAATTTTCACTTAAATACAAACGTTTATATATCAAATTGAAGGTACTTTAATGTCCAATTTAATAATAAAAACAGTATTACAATATCTGTATTACAAAAAAAGTTATGCAACTAATACTAAGATTTTTCTTAGATTTGCATTTTTTTAAAGTGATACTTACACAATCAATACTTAGTAGAATAACCCTTATTTTTTAAGACAGCTTCACAGCGTCTTTTCATCGAGTGAGCGAGTGTTTGGAGTTCATCTTTCGTAATCACATGGTGCCAAGAATCAATTATAGCTTCAATAAGTTGTCTTTAATTGGATGGACGTATTTTTCGTACAAGAATTTTCAAACGTCGCCACAAATTTTCAATTGGATTGAGAACAGGGCTGTTTCCTGGCCATGGTAATATATCTATTCCTTTATTTTGAAACCATGCTTTGCATACTTTTGATGTGTGACATGGAGCTGAATCCTGCTGAAAAATAAATGGTGCGTTGTTGGGGAAGAGATCCCTGATGGAAGGTATCAATTTTGGTTCCAGGACAGTTTCGATGTATTTTTTTTGGCATTTAGGATGCCATCAATCACTTGAATTGTGCCCACACCATCTGCAGACATACATGCCCAAATCATGACATTTGTTGTTGTTTTTTGTAGTAGCTTCAATGCAATCACGATGAAGTGCTTCTCCTATTCTACGTCTCACGTATTTTCTACCATCACTACCAAAGAGCGATATTTTACTCTCATCGCTCCAGATTACTTTCTTCCATTGATTTTCTGACCATTTAATGTGTTTTTTTGCCCACTTAACTCGTTTTTCGCGTTGCTTTTGATTTAAATATGGTTTTTCCTTGGAATTCTAGCTTGTAGTCCAAATCCTGATAACCTTCTTCTTATTGTTCTTGAAGTTACTGCAATACCCGCTGCATTCATTTCACATCTAATAGCATCTGATGAAATTTTTCTATCTTGAAGGCATAGTCGTTTAAATTTTCTATCGGAAGTAGCACTTGGGCATTTTTTGCGGCCTGATTTGGCCTTATTTTCCATTGATTTCGTTTTTTCATAACGTAAACAGAACTTTCGTACACCAGAACAAGTCACTGAACCACCAACTTGTCTTGCAATTTCAGCATAAGGGAGGCCATTGTCTTTCAATATGACAATTCGGCTTCTTTTATTAGATGTCCAATCAGTTCTTTTTGCTGATGACATTGTTTAAAATTAGTTTAATTAAAAAAGGACTTTAAATATTCAAAAACACAATACTCTATTTAATTGTACTAGTATGAATCATTCCGCAAAATATATCCACAACAATAACTCTTTTACCATCCAAATAACCTAAACTATAGTTACAGACATTTGATTGGTCCTCAGAACAGTGTTTGTGATTGACTAGTACGCTTTTATTACAAAACACGTCCTTATTCAAAACGATTTGTGTGTGTTTGTTCTACTAAAATGAGCATAACTTTTTTTGTAATACAGATATTGTAATACTGTTTTTATTGTTAAATTCTACATTAAATTGCCTTGAATTTGATATATAAACGTTTGTATTTAAGGGAAAATTAATATATTCTATAAGCACACAATTTTTAAAAACATGAAACTTTCAAAAAATGTCCAAACTTTTGGCCACCACTGTATATTTTTTACAATTTTCTTGGCTAAACTTTTGAGGTATTTTGAGTATAACGGTTCTATATCATAGCTGGCAATTACTATGCTTTATGACATCTCTATTTTCGAAAATATATGTTTGGCCTATTTTAAATGTAGATTTCTGCAATTATGTAAGCCTATTATGAAAAATTGGTAACGGCAAAGTGTAGAATTTGTTTCATGAATAAACTAAATATGCATGTGTAATGTATGTAAAATAGAATGTGTTATAATTCATTAAATACAAATTTGTCACTACTCTTTAAATTATGATGCATGCATCTTTTTGGAATTTCTCATACAGTACCCAATTTATTTTTTTATTTTTATTAGTATTATGTTTATTTATATCTACATTCCTGTACAGTAACGCAGTTAGTTTTATGATTATTTTATTAGCATATAATCGTCGTTAATTTGCAAATATTTTATTCTTTTAATTTTCTTTTTTTCTATTAAAAAATCACAAAATTTAAATTTATCTAAATTGGTACATTCACAATATAATTTTACGATAGTTCATAATTATTCCAGTAAATACTAATTAGTTCTGTTAAGTGATTTTGATCAGTCATTTTTCCTCCTATCTTTTTATTTATTTGTATACGCTTAAAATAATAGTTATTATATATTTACTAACATATTAATAAATATATGTTTTTTTATTGTATCTAGAATTAAAATATGTTAGTCACACCTGTGATTTACGGTATTCAATCTGAAGAGAAAAAAACACTTCAAATAATTTTAATCATTTTTACTAACAACTATTTTGAATGTTTTCCATCAAGCGTAAAAATGCGTGTATTTCTTATAGGAATAAAATACTGTAAAAAGAAAACAAATTATATTTTTAATCCAATGAGTAGCCGTTTTACTGACATGACTTATCTTCATATGGTTGTGGTGTTGTGGCCACAATTTCAGATATTTTCAGTTTACACATCTTTACGTTCCTAAAGTTCTTTATTAGAACAGTAAAATTAAAATTAATTAATGAAATAAAGTTTCAAATATCTGTGAGTCATCTCACACATTCAAACACATTTCATGTCGAAATCCTTTACATAACTAATAAAGCAGTAATCAGTGTTCACAAGACTATATTTAAGTTCATCTCGACACTGCTTCAAGACTACCATCCGACTATCTATAAGATTTCTAGCGAACTCTCTAATCAACTGCTGCCTACTTTTCTTTCTCCCCCTTCTCCTAGACGGAAAAAAGAAAAAACTTCCATCCACATTTGTTACTCATGACATCACTTAGTTTTGAAGGAATGTTCCGCACGTTTTCGCAGATCTTACTTATTTCCACAAGACGTAGAAATACACTGTTCCCACGCACATGATAGTGTATAAGGTGAAGCATAACTATTGTTATCTGCACCACCTGTTTTAAAGTTTGTTCAATTTAGTCTCTAAATAGAATTCTTTTCTCGATTTCACGCCGAATTTCGTCATGTTTAAAAAAAAAGGGTCATTGTACTGTCCAGAATATATTTATGGATGCCTCCAAGGACAAATACTTAAATCTCGGTATCACATGGTGCTAAACTAATCGTCACACTAATACATGGGGAAAGGAATTATTAACAATACAAAGTGATAGCCTTCTATAGGTTTTTAAAGGTAGACTCATCTATCGCATTTGCCATACAATTTTTCGAAAAAAGTCTTATTTACTTTTTCATAAAATAGTTTTTTAGTGAAATATTTTCGAGAATAACATGTTTATACGCCAATATGAGCTATTCAAATTTCTCGCGATTAGATTTGCAAAATTGTTGGCATTTTCGGTATGACGTATATATTTATTTCAGGAATAAAATAAACTATACTATATTATATATAATAAAATAATACGTAAAATACTACTACTACTACTAATAATAATAATAATAATAATGTAAGTGTGTTTATTGAAAGAAAATTTCTCCCAAATTTTGAGAATACCATGGTTGCTTATTTTTAGAATCTGTCATACAGTGTTTTATTTCCTTTTATCATCATTTAATTATTCGGAGGCGTAAAGGTAATATTTTTTTTTTATTTCAGAACCTAATTGCCATTTGTTTATGACTTCGGTTGCTCAAATCGCCTACCTCTTCGCCCTCTTTCGTAAATATATGTGAATAGCCATAAAGTAGATATGTGTTTGGAAACTCACTAAAGCATATCCACTATTGACAATTTAGTGTGGGTATTATTCGTTTTCAGGAAACTCAAAAGAGTTTGAATAGATTATATTCTTTGGCCGGTAATTGTTTGAAGTACATTTTAATGAACTTACACTGTTTCTTGCTTTACGAAGTTGATATACCTTATTGAAGTGCACAAAAAAATGTTTTCTATAGAAAGTGGTATACGCAGCCCTCGTTGTTCGTTTACAAGGACACGAATATAAATTTGATTACATTACTGTCGATAGACAGTAAGTGATTGAAGTACATTTTAATGTTCAAATATTTCTTCAAAATTAAACTGATCTAAATTTCTAAGGTGACAATAATTTTTTTTTCTATATAAAGCAATACGTGTAACTTCTAATGATATTTTACGGGGACTTATACGGTGGTCTGTGAGCTATAATTCCTTGAAGTAGGTTTATTGTTTGTGCTGTGCGTTTTTCAACTCAAGGAAGATTTAGTATACTCGTTGATGCATATGATCATACACACGGTTGCACACAAAAAATTGAATGTATTGTCGCCTATAAGAGTAATTGGCTGAACGTTTATTTTCATGTGCACTCAGCATTTTTTAAATTACTTACTTATATATCTCTTTTCACTATATTAAATGATCCCGATGCATTTTGGTACTGTTGGAAAATTTTCATAATCAATACATTACACATGTTTCTTCTTTCTTGTTTATCTCGAAGTATAACAATAGAGGGATTATGTACATGGATTTCTATACAAAATTTGTTTATTGAGTGTTCCACCACTGCATAAAGTTTTTTTAAAAATTATTTTCAGTTACCATGTATAATATTCCTTTGAAAATAAATATATTTTTTATATAAGAACAATAAACCTTTAAGAAATAAACAAGGAAATATTAATTTTACAAAAACTGATGAAGCATGAATATCAAATATACTTAGCGAAAAGAAGCTTAGCAGAATATTTCAAAGTTTATTTTTAAAAATAAATCTTTAGAATATTTTCTAAAGAAATTTCGCAACCTTCTTAACAAATTCCCTTTAAAACTGACAAGTGAAAGAAGAAGTTATAGTGAATGACATGCCTTAGTTTTTATTCAGTAGAATAATCTTTGAGACTTTGTATTTTGATACTATTTATTCAAAAGTCAGGATCGAAAATAATTTACTATGCAAGAAATGTTTTGCAAAGGAAACCAAATGTATCGTTAGGCGGCGTAGAAAATTTCAGCTTCAGTGAATCTTCTCCTTTGAATTTGAATGAAGGAAGAAAAATTTATAACAGGGATACTAATATAATCAAAACTAAGCATAAACTATATACTTAGCACAAAATATATGATAGAAGTTGCATTAATCAAACTCATACACGTTACGTTATTTTAAACAATACTACAACTATCTAAACAACTAACTACACTGGAGGACAAATTTCAACTTTTGCTCTGTCCCAAAATCGAAATCATTTGTTTCTTATTCATTTTTGTGCTACTTTTGAATCCCGTTTCAGAATTTCTCCAGCATGTCCAGATTTTCAGGTATTTGCATATTCAGTGTATAAATGTATCGTTAGGCGATGTAAAAAATTTCAGCTTCAGTGAATCTTCTCCTTTGAATTTGAATGAAGGAAGAAAAAATTGTAACATGGATACTAATATAATCAAAACTAAGCATAAACTATATACTTAGCATAAAATATATGATAGAAGTTGCATTAATCAAACTGATACACGTTACGTTATTCTAAACAATACTACAACTATCTAAACAACTAACTACACTGGACACCAAATTTCAACTTTTGCTTTGTCCCAAAATCGAAATCGTTTGTTTCTTATTCATTTTTGTGCTAATTCTGAATCCAGTTTTAGAGTTTCTCCAGCACGTCCAAATTTTCAGGTATTTGCATATTTCAATTTATGTAAATTTTGGAATTTGTGTACAATTACATGGACGTTTAACGCATAAAGCATTATCAGACTGGCCTTTTTTTATGTTATGATAACTGGCCAGTTTACTTTACAAAAATGTTGCTTCCGAGATTATACCAACATGTGACAATAAAATATTGTGTCCAATTTTCATATTTTTCCTGTTTTTCTAATAACATTTCTTGACGTCCAAATATTTCTGCCATATGAGTATACTAACATGTTTCTAAATACGTTCTTAACGCCAATTTCAAATATGTTGTCCGGTTTTTTCTATCACGTCTAGATTTTTAAAAAAAAACGGAAATTTTAATTTTTGGTCACGCTTTTTATGCTACTTTGTGATCTACTTCCGCTATTTAGGATAGATTATACTACTTTTTTCAATTAATTTTCGATTATAGCAATTGGTGATTATAGCCTTAATAAGAATATCACACTGTTAACTCTTTTGGCAAGGCGGTACACTCCTCTAAAAAGCATTTTATATCAAATGTGTTCCAGTACCATAGAAACGTAGATATTCATTTTACTCAAAAACGAGACGTTATAGAAGAAAACCGGTTACAGAATAAAATAAACATACAAATCTAGCCTAGGAAAATAATTACGTCAATTCTGTGGCAACTACACTGTTAAAAATCTGCAGCAAACTGTACAGTCATTCAACCGTTTGATGAAACATGGTTACATAACCGTAACTTAACTCTACTCCGACCATATCATTGCCCATATTATGGTCAGAATAGAGTTAAATTATGGTTATGTAACCGTTTTCTATAAAAACGGTCGAATTTCTGGACAGTTTGCTGCAAATTTTTAACAGTGTACTTTAAAGTTGATAGTAATGAAAACATTACACCATTCAAAAATATGCAAATTAGGCTTAATAACTGACAGGTCAATGTTCTGAATATACAGACTGCGACATTTATCTCAAGCAAATGGCCCAGTAGTCATAATCTAGAAAACGTAATTCAATGTGATATATTTATTGTATCTAAACTTCGAAATAAATTGCACCAAAATAGCTTAAATTTGCATACCCATAAATATGTAAATTTCCCAACAACTGGACGACCTAGAGAAAAACGGAAAGTATATTCGGAATCAGCGCAAGAAACTGATCTATGATCAAATAATTTCATCTAAAGGACATTTTCCATGTTGAACAGTGATGTGTAAGGCAAAACTGTATCATATATTATATGATACAGTTTTATATAATATTATTATATTTTATTACACGATATCATTATAATATAATACAACCAAATATTGTGTGTATATATATACACTGGTGGAAATTGATTTATGAAAACATGGTTTTTTGACAAAAACTTCTATAATATTCATTAAAAATGAATGAAATTTCATGGGATATACATAGTACGTATCACAAATCTGTTACAAAAATAAATTTTCACACATAATATTAAACATAAACAAAATGTCAAAAATTAAATTTTCGTAATATGCGAACATGGAAATTGATTTATGAAATATCACATTTCATTGGTTATTCCGAAGCAATGTGACAAAAATTTGCATAAACTTGCAAAACTTTGCACGTAACCTGCAAAGTAGACATAAAAAGCGTTATACAGAGAATGCAATACGTTTCATTTACAATTTTCGCGATGGGTAAACGAAAGATTTTGTCTGAGGAAGAAAGAGGTAAAATCGACGCATATTTAGAATGTGGAAAGTCTGTCCCGGAAATTAGTAAATTAATTAAAAGATCTGTTGGTGTGATATATAACTATAGAAAAGATCCAGCAAGTTATGGCAAAAATTTTAAGAAAAAAGGTAATCCATGGTTTAAGCAAGAGACAGAAAAGGGGGAATTCTTCAACTTGCATCGAAAGCTGGTCACAGTTCAAAGCAGATTTGTGCAGATCTATCCCTGCCTGTTACTTCTAGAAGAGTTAGGCAAATTTTACATTCTTCACGGAGCTTGAAATGGTCGAAAATGAAGCCGTGTCCAAAGTTACTTCTGCGTCACAAGCAGATGCGTTTGCAGTATTGCGAGAAGTACATGGCAATGGGTGACAATTGGAAGAAAGTCATTTTCTCTGACGAAAAAAGATTTAATTTGGATGGCCCAGATAGTTTGAGGTATTATTGGAGAGATCTCCGAAAAGAACCGAAATCTGCATTCAGCAGAAATTTTGATGGCGGAAGTTTGATGATTTGGGCAGCGATTGCTTATGATGGCAAAAGTAAAATTGTATTTTTAAACGGTCGCCAGAACTCTTTTGATTATAGTTTAGTTTTAGAAAATTCACTTCTTCTTCTATTTGCATGGCAATATTCTGGTTTATATTATATCTTCATGCAAGATAATGCAAGTATTCACATTTCAAATACAATGAAAGATTGGTTTGACGAACAGAATATTGTTCTTTCAGATCATCAACCTATTAGTCCTGATCTGAACCCCATCGAAAACGTTTGGGGACAGCTTGTTCGAATGGTTTATGCAAAAGTTAATTTGTATGAAATTTTATTTTTCTAAATTATTTGTTGTACATAGCATGTATAATGTATGAAAATTCATTCATTTTTAGTTAATATTATAAATGTTTTAATTAAAAAACCGTGTTTTCATAATTCAGTTTCAACCAGTATATATATATACATATATATAATATATGATAATTTATCAATTTATCTAAAAAACCAAAGCCATTAGCCAAAAAACTAAAAAACCAAAGCCCAGTCAGATAAATGGGAAACTTTTCGCAAGTTGAAAATAGCGCCATCTAGCGGTTGGGAGTGCTGCATTCGGCACCAAGAATATTTTAATAAAATTTTGCCTCTAAAATTAAAGCTTAAAATAAGGAGTTCATATTTTCTAAGAAAGTCGTTTGTAAATTCCGGTGTCAGTCAGTAATTTCACATTTTACGAACAGAATTTGTCTGTGCCGGAAAGGGTTAATTGCATAGTGATGTAAATTTCCATCACTTTTTATTTAACTTTTAATAAATAAATCAACTTCTCGCCACCACTATATTTATATGGAAATATTAATCTAGTAAATTTCCACATTTTTTTTCATTATAGTTTTAGCTTTAATGTAAAAGATCCCAATAATTAGCAAGCTTTTAAAGGAAGTGCAAAAATAAAAAATAGATAAAAATCGTATAAAATATCGATATAAATAAATCGTATCGTTTCTCTGCGACCCACTTCTGTTTTGTCCTCCTTCCGCAGCAGAGGTTTGGCGCTAGTGTGTCGCTAACAAATTTAACACTATCTGACTGGGCTTATTATTTAATGGCTTTGTAAAAAACGGCTGTAACGATTTTGACTCAATTTTGTATCCTACCGTTTTGGGATAAGAGATCATTGGGCTAGGTCACATGTTCGAGATAATTCGATTAGTAGGTCATTTTGGAGTCACTACGGGTCAAAGCATTTAAATGGGAATGAAGCAAGGATGAAACATTTACTAAGTTGATGAACAACTGGTATTAAACGAAGTCACAAAGTTGGCAACATTTCGCCGAATTTTGCGATATTTGACAAGATGTTCGCAGCACTGGCGAGAAAATCTATTTTCAATATCAATGCCAAAAAACATTCTTGGCTTCAAGTAAATGAGTGTCGCCAAGTTTACGTCTTGTCGCCAAATTTTGGCGATATTTGGAGAAAGAAAATGGCTTTCAGAATAAGAAGGGATTTTTACACAAAGCTAATTTTAACCGAGAGTAGCTCGGTCTTCCCCGCTGGTTATAAAACTATGTAATATCTAAGCATAAACTGTATAACAGATGCTGTATTTATCAAATACATACACGTTACGTTAATCTAAACAATACACTAATTTTTTAAGGCATAACGTCTATGTACGTTTCAATAATCATTTTTAGATAGATATACAGGTTAATCATAAATTACTTAAACAAAATAAGACAGATGATAGTACCAATCCAGAAGTACAATATGTGTGTAGGAAAGCAATTGGTAACCACAGATTCAGCCAAAATAAAGGATGACATGAATGACATATTGTAGTGTTTGTTGCGTAGAATACGTTTTGATACTCTATATATCTTGATGCTACTTATTCAAATTGCAGCATCTATATATTTAAAACGCTAAGCGATTTCTTTCGACAATCCGTGAGAACAAACTACTGCATCAAATTACACCATTCTTTTTTTAAATGAAAGATATTTGGACACAGATTTGTTATCGTGCATTCGTTTGTTCAAAAATTTAATTAATTAGCCGTAATTTTCAATTAAACTTTTTCTTCTGCTTATGACGTCATAAAGTCGACAACTCCCATTTTTGCGAGCATAGAGTTTAATATCTGAACTCTGTGGTTTGCCAATCTTTTGACATTAGCTAATATCAACTAAGTAATATTTTAACATTCTAATGTAAAATCTTAAAAAAACTTACTTAAAATTAGCTAGAATATAATCATAATAAAATATCTAAACATAAACATATCAATATGAATAACAAATCTCACGTAAAATGTTGCAATTTAAATGATTCCAATTAAAACAAGATTTGGAGAGTTATCCTTGACGCCCAGCTAACATAAAAGCACCTATTTTATTTTATTTATTTACACACAAATTCAAATTTATTATAAAACACCAGGTTGCCATACAAAGAAAAAATCGTCATTTAGGCGCCAAAAATTAACTCCGGTACATCTGAGATATCTGTACCGATTTAATCAAAATTGTTTTGGTTGCACCGCATATTTCAAAATTAATTAAATTCATGATTATTGTTTCCTTCTCAGATTAAAAATAAGAAAATTGGTACTTCTCTATTATCCCGTCGACCACTTTTCATAACAAAGTACTATCGCCAAACTGTAACGCCAAATAAACAAGAGAACGTTGCCATTGAAATATCAAAATAAATAAATAAATAAAATATAAGAATTTAAGGACACGATTGTTATTTTAATTAATGAAATAACTAATAAATCAGTAAAACATATTGAAAAATAGACGCAAAAATCGAATTATAAACCATTTGATGACGTAACAAATACGTATAATGCTTCTGACATAAAGTAAATCGGACTGCATTTTTGGCGTTTAATTTTACAGTTTGGAGATAGTTTTTTGTTAGGTAAAGTGGTCGACCGGATAATAGAGAAGTAATCAGAAAATTTAATGCTTAACGAAATTCAATTATTTGATCGATCGCAAATTTTGGTACTTTTCCGTTATACCGACACCATGGCATACATGTAAATGTTATATGCTTGGCGACAATGGTGTCCGTATAACGGAAATGTACCCAAACTTTTCTTAGTTCGGGCTACACCAAAAACAAACAGTTTACAGTTAACAAAAAATCGCCAAAAATGACTGCTTTATCAGCAATTATGCCAGCAAAGTTGGATAAAATCTAATAACCTGAATTTTACAACGTTTATGCGAAACACCACAGAGAACACACGCTATTTTTATATAAGTAGGGTATATTTAAAAGAATAAGAGAACTAACAACCTTCAATAATACAGGGTCATTCATAATTCCCTCCGGGGTTTCGAAACGTTATAGTAAAAAAACGAAGACGAATATGAAAAAAAGAAACATATGAAATTATTCCGAAACTATTCAAGTTTTACTTACATACAATACAGGTATTCTAGGTGTGAACCCTTGGTCACACGGCATACATCCATGCGATAGTCCAGTTCCTGCCATACTCCGTTTCTTTAAATCTGAATCAGTGGTGTCAGTTCAACGGGCCTTTCGTAATAAATATCGAAAACAGGGACCAACTGACAAAACAATTCATGTGTGGTACCGGAAATTTAAAGAAACGGAGTATGGCAGGAACTGGACTATCGCATGGATGTATGCCGTGTGACCAAGGGTTCACACATATAACACCTGTAATGTATGTAAGTAAAACTTGAATAGTTTCGGAATAATTTCATATGTTTCTTTTTTTCATATTCGTCTTCGTTTTTTTACTATAACGTTTCGAAACCCCGGAGGGAATTATGAATGACCCTGTATAATGCATGAAAAAGTAAACAAATAAGTGATTCAGCAAATCTTAAAAGTATGTATTTCTTAATATAACTATAAAATGCAGAACATTTTCTGGTACCATCAAAAATATTCATTATTCCGCCGTCCCATTAAGAAAAAAGACTATATCCAAATTAGGTACTTTTCGGTTAGCCGGCGCCAGTAAAATATATAAATATAATATATACACATTATATATATATATATATATATATATATATATATATATATATATATATATATATATATATATATATACTTCACTGGAGCCCGGCTAACCGAAAAGTACCCCAAATAATTCGCCAAACTGTACCGCCCAATATACAAACGGAAGAATGTTGCCATTACATCTCAAAATAGTAATAATAATAATAATAATAATAATAATAATAATAAAATACTTAGGAAAAGCCCCATATACTAAAATACCATTTATCAGTAACTTTAAACAATAAAATTTACAATATATTAATGAAAACAGAATCAAAAATAATCTTGGATATTTATTTATTTACATTATTTCTCTTAATTATAGAAAAGGAATAATAATCCTGATTATGTAAAGGAACTGAAGAAACCATACAAATAAATTACACTTGAAAACATTAAAAATCTTCCTTATCTGCAGATTGATTTATTATTGTAAGAAAAATTATTCATCTTTACATAAAAATTGATTAGCTTAAAACAATGGATGCGTTTCAGAAGATATGGATTTGAAACGAACAATGATTTAAGAAGTCATTTTAAAAATTTTGATCAAAACATTTTAAAACATTTTTTTTAAACGTCTAATTTCGACGGTGCGTTTGGGGGGACGCAATGCACATGCGCGTAGGAGCTCATTCAGTTGCATTATCACAGGAAGAGGGGGGGGGGAGATGTGTGCTTTATTTACTATGTTCTTTTATTGACTGAATATGAGAGGAACGTAGAGATATACTATTTGTATGATACTTCATAGGTACAGGAAATTTTCTTTCTTGCCGTGGGGGAATATGGCGGTAATGTCAAACTGATTTGTATTTTGCTTACGGACTGTTTGTTTGGAGTTTGCATGAAAAATAGTACTGTAATTCACTGGAGGAAAAAGCTTTTAAAATAAAATATTTGAAAGACTGTTTCATAAGCACCTCTTTTTATGCAATAAAGAAGCTTATTTTACTAATATTGTTACGGTAATTTTTTTTCCGTCAAGTTTTGACGGGTTCCATCTAGTAGAAATTAATTTACTATGCGAGAAAAATTTTGAAAAGAAATCCTTATGTATCATTAGGCGTTATAGAAAAGTTCATCTGCAGTGAATCATCTACTGTTAATTTAAAACAAAGAACTAAAAATTACGAGAGGGAATATTAACGATACATTCACGGGCAGTGTAGGCTACACTTTTTTAAAATTCAGATTGTTTGATTCCTACCAGTTTTTTTTTTAAAAATAGTGTAATTGGCTTTACGCTCGCATTATTTTATCTGCCATTAAGTAATCCGAATATTTTCTAACCAAAAAAATTGATGGCAATTAAGCAATCGGAATTTAAAACAAGAACGAAAAATCATGCGTCAAGCATAGATTACGTAACACTTTCCAACGCTTCCAAAATAATTTTACAAATCATACCGTTTAATAAGCTAAAAGATAACATCTAAGTAATCCCAATACTTTTATTCAGCCCTGTATAGGATCTATAGATTTGTATATATACTACATAGGATGCTAAAATTTAGTTCAGTTAGGAAACACGTAGCACAGTTTAAAATTCTCCGTCTGGAGTTAAATAATACGGAAATGTGTTCCCGAACTTTTGTGCTTCCCTGTACAGGATCTACAAAATTTATACACACCACGTAATATACAAAAAGCGAGTTAAAATTAAAATCGCCTTCAGTAACTTAAAACGCACTTCCAGGAATTATTGTTAACAGACAGTAGAGAATTCTTTTGTGTGTCCCTGTAAATGAACGATGACTGCTATACACACACTATTCTGTAGTAAGTCTCTTGTAATGAACCTTATATAAATTTCAATGCGTTTAAAATAGTGAAACATTATTTAAATAAACCGCAGACGATTTTTCTCCATAGACGTCATGTAACGGAATTCTTTTGACTGTCCCTGTAAAGTAACTATAAGTGCTATGCACACCCTATTCCATATTAAGCTTCTTCTAATGCACCTTAGTGATATATATACATTTCAATGCGTTTAAAATAGTGGAACATTATTTAAATAAAACGCAAATGATTTTTCCCCATAGACCGCAATGTAACCGAATTCTTTTGAGTGTCCCTGTAAAAAAACTATAAGTGCTACACACTTCCGTTGAAATAGGGAACATGCTATAGATAACGATTATAACATATAAAAATTGCAGGGCAATCCGAGCATATGTACGGGAGTTAGAGCACGGCCAGACGGCCAGACGGCAGGCGGCCTGACGGCAGACGGCCAGACAAACCGAAGTCATAAACACTTTTCAACTAGGTTGAAAAGTGTTAAAAAGTAGCCTTCGCTTATCGGGCGCCGCGATTAAAGGGTAAATATAAGGAAAATACACTAAAATGTGTAAAATTAGATTTCTCATTAATGTGATATCCATATTTTGTATGTTACGTTGATGAGTTTTGGAAAAAAAAGTTTCGGCTGTAATCAGATTTTATAAGACATTCAAATTTCATCACAATCATAGAGAAATTTAACAATACATGGAAAAATCGCACACATTGAAATGAACAGAAGTCATAAATACTCGCATTAAATAATGATAAAAAAAAGAGATTGTTTTGAGAAAGACTGGAATTATTTTTTATTCAATAGAGTAAATTTTGATACATTTTTATATGTTAATGCTATGACTTTGAAATTAATATACTGTGCAAAAGTATTTTTTAAAGAGTGTCAGAAAATAGCAAAGTAGCAAAAGTGGAAATGTCGTAAAGTAGAAAAGAGATCAATTACAGCGAATAAAATTTAGAAGAATGTTTACAGCTTATTTTAAATGAAGTCTTATTTATGAGACATTTAACTTTTTGTCATCTTCAATTTGAATGTAAATCTTAAACCCGTATGATGCATCTCACGTATCCACAATCAATATTAGCTACAGTGAATAATTAAAAAATATATAAATGGAAGAACTAAATATTACGACAGGAATGCTGATATCATACAAACTATTTTTATTCTGTAAAACTATGCATGTTATAATTTTCTATTTTGGAAAATGGTACAGTCTTCAATCTACTTTTATACCATATTGAATTTTAAAAAGAACTGCAATAATTTTACAAAAGTTTAAACATACATGAAAATTAAAGAAGTTAGTTTAACTGACAGACTAACATACCGAAATATTGAATATCTACCTTTAAAATTCACAAAGAGAAGAATGAGTTCCATACAGTGACACGCCTTATATTTTCTTCAGTCGAAGTTAATTTTATTCACTTGTTCATAAAACCCATTCATTTCACCGCAACTCTCCATTAAAAATAGCTTTATTATTATTATTTTTTTTGGCATTTCGGTTGTTTTTCAATCTGTTTTCTCTTGCAAAAAATCTTATAAAATGTCTTTTTTATTAAATTAAAAATTAAGAGTTATATTGCAAACGAAAAAATAAATAAATACAGTGATCTCTCACTTATACGCGGTACACGGAAATGGTTTTTCTGCACCAGTTTTTTTATAAGGTAATTTTCGGCTTCTTAAATCGCAGAATTTATAAATCGAATTTTACTGTTTTAAAATAGTGGTGTGAAAAAGTAATTACTGAACATCGCGTATAAGTGAGATATCACTGTATATAAATTTAATTTCGTAAAATATGCATAGTATAATCAAGGTGTATATACTTATTGGAATTTCCATTGAGTCTGGCACCACTCTTTATGATTAGAAAATATATTTTTAATATTTAAATCTCAGAATTTTTAGCTGCAGACTTTGTAATATTTTTCTTCAATTAAATAAACTTTAAAATTCGATTAAAAATTGTGATTAAACTGTGCATAGCCTGACTATAATGGTACTTTTTATACTGTATTTTTTATAAGTTTCCGATATTGCTGAAAAGTGTTTATGACTTCGGGTTCTCTGGCCATCTGCCCAAACTTTAATTTTTGTAAATATACTCGTAATGCTATGTAATTGATATATGTTATTGAGGTTTACCATAGCATGGTTTCTATTGAATGCGGAGTTCATAGTATTTATTAGTTCGTTTACAGAGACGTGTTAAATAATACAGTTACATTACGGTCGATAGAATAAAGTCGTTTGCAGTGATATGCATCACTGATGTGGATCACAACATATTTTTCTTACCAGTAAACCACGCCATTAGTGTAGCAATGAAAAAAATCTAAATAAGCAGCAATCGAAAGAGCATTTTGAAACGTGTTTTTTGACGCATAAATCATTTGCCCTCCTGTCCCCGTTATCGATATATAAAGTCTTAAGATTTGATAATTTTATTGATTTAATAGGATAGAAGGAGAAGTCATCACGTTTTCAACGTAGCAACATCATCAAACTCCAGTCACATGTCCATTTCTACTTTAGTACGCCGCAATTCTCCGACATGATACTCTATGCTTGGTACAAGTTTGGGTTTGTGCAAACTCAGCCACTTCCATTTGAAACGGCATTGTGGACGTAGAATGCGGGCGGCATTGTGGACGTAGAATGCGGGCGGCATTCTACGACGAAGGGTCACAAAACTCGTGGGACGTTATGACAAACGTTTCAACACACTTGGAAACTATGTACAAAAGTAGAAAAAAGTATGAAGAATCTTGTAAAAAAATAAATAAATTTACTTAGTATTTTTTTATAATTGCAAAACGGACCTTACTTTAAAAATAACTCTCATATAAAATTCTTCAAAGTTTTTTTTTTCTTTAAATTAAGGATATATTTGATTTATTATAAGTTTGAAAGAGATTTCGCATTTTCATTTATTGACCAGTGAAATAAATTTTAATGAATTACACGCTTTATTTTACATTCAGTACAATAAATTTTGGTACTCGTTAGTCAAACACTAATATTAGTAAACACTGCACTAAATGTACTAATTACATGCGTCAAGTCTTAAAATAATTTAACATACGCGAAAAAGTTTCTATAAAAATGATTATACAGTACATGCGACACAGTACATTTCAGCTACTGTGAATTACACGCCTTTGAACTTAAATTAATAAACTTTAACAGCAAACGAAAGATATAAAGAATATAACTTCCTAATAAGATTTAGTGAATGACATGCTTTATTTTTTTTATTCAGTGCAATGAATTTTGATACTCGTTAATAGAACACTAATATTAGTAAACACTACATGCACTAATTACAAGCGGGATGTTTAAAAATAATTTAACGAACACGAATAAGTTTCTATAAAAATAACTATATTGTATATGAGACACAGTACATTTCAACTACTGTGAATTAAAATCCTTTGAATGTAAATGAAAAAAAAAAATAACCGGAATCGAAATATCTAAATATTATACTATAACTTTCTGCGTATAAACCGCAGATCAAACAAAAATGTTTAAATCCAGACATTTTAATTACTAAAATATAACATAGTTATACAATGGTAGAGCTTAGGCAACAATTTTCTTCTGGTTCAAATTAATTTATTTGATCCGCAGAATATAAACCGAAAATCGGGGTTATATGATCAAATTTAAGTGGATAAAATGCATATGTTACATTTCACCTTTTAAAATTGCAGAATTATCCATCACTTATTTTTAAATAATTTTAATTTCATTGCGATCATAGCAACTAGAAAATTTCAATATTATTTCCGAAATAAAATAAGAAAATAATTCAACTCGGATTTCAAAAATAAAATCCGATTAGAAATGAGACGAGCTAAAGTAAGAATACGAATTTAAAGAATTTAAAATAGTAATAATTGTGACTGTTGCAGATTTCTAGCAGTGGTTGTGTCTTAAAAGTAAATTTGTTATTTTAAACTGATTTTAAGGTACATTAAAATAACGAAACGTGTCATGAGTGAGTATTTAGGATTAATATTTATTTTTATGTCAGAAAAGATTTTTAAATCATAAAATTAATCTTGAAATAAATCAAAAAGCGTATTAACAATTTTCGACTTCGTATTTTCTGTATCGGACTTGAGAGGGCTCGGATTCTGAAGACACAAATTGTTTTAGGCTGGGATTCTAAATCGTTCGTTAGGTATGAGCTCTGAAAAAAACCTGTACTCGCCACTAGTATATACAGAAAACATTTGCCGAGTAAGTGTAAGAAAACTTTCTGAAACTTTTTACAAAACTGCCAAACGAAACTGAAAGTTTTACTGTTTGAAAAGCGACAATTTGTAACCTTTAGAGTATATTTTGGTATTCATCTGTTTTTTCAAGAGACAGGTTTGAAAATAACTTAATGGTAGGAAAAGTTCATAAAATAACGCAAAAACAATATTGGTACTTTTCGGTTAGCCGGGCGCCAGTGATATATATACGTGTATATATATATATACACACATCTATGTAGAGGTGGCGAGACGGGTAAGTATAGCTGTAACATGAACTTAGCCCTACAATGTCACCGACAGCTTAATATTGTTGCGTGTGAAAGTATGTAGACGGACAGCTAGACCAAATGGAGGTTAACCATTTCTTTTATTAACCTAACGAACATAAGTTATGAAATTTATAAAATAAAATTAACGTGCTCTTTGCACTGCTACATGACACACGTAAGGCTGTAATATCCAGTTTGCATAGAAAGCTCTGTGATGCTCTCCTGGCCTCGTTAGACTCGCGTCTTGTCAATAACTTCCAGTTTAAATACAAGAGCATTCGACTGTTCCCATTGTGAAACGAATTAATGAATACTGTCCTGTTTGAGAGATCTTGCATCTTATCAACCCGTCCGATTCTGTCATCAGAGAATTCGCATCGGAAAGCCGAGCCATCGAAGTGGGTGTCGAGAAGTAGAATACTTCCATATCTCAGTTCTAGTCGGTCTCGCTGGTGAAATTTGTCCACTGTCGAAACAGCTAGAGTGACTGCAGGAATGGGCTGCTCGAATCTAGGGTAGTTAGACTCTATAGTGTGTCCACAGCAGCAACAGCTAGAGAGCACTGCACGGATGAGTCGCCACATCTACATCTACATATATATATACATACACATATTATGTACATATATGTATGTATATATACATATACATATATACGTATATACATATATATTTATATATGTACATATATCACTGGCGCCCGGCTAACCGAAAAGCACCACAATATTACTTAGATGATGAAAAAAAGTTCATCTTCAGTGAATCACTTTCATTGAACCTAATCCATTGGCGCCATTAGCACATATATGTGTCATTTCAGGAATTTCTTTTTTATTTAAAAATTACGAATCCGTGCCGGAAAATCCGTAAGAAGAATTTTTTCTTTATGTAACCATGAAACGTCTGTCATTAAATAAAGCAAAAATTACTATTCAGAATTTCTGGTCTGTCACCACCGGTATCACCGTATCCCATGTATATGTGCTCCGCGCTCATATAAATTTTAAAACAATGAAAATGAAGAGATTAAAAATAATAATAAACTCAGTGGATTCAGCAACCTTACTATACATGAATCTCAAGATGCACGATTTTCATTATCGCTGAGATAATTGTTTTTCTAGTATGTGTGCCTTGCTAGCATTACCAACAACAAGAACAAACACAATTTGAGCACTTTTGTTGCTTTTTTTCGTTTAGACGATTTAGCAATTACACTGTAACTGGTGGAGATCGAAATCTAACTTCGTTCGAATTTCTTAATCGAGAATTCAAATGTTTGACAACTCCATCGTTTGAGAATCGATATTCTTCTGTAGCTATATATTGTGCACAGAACATAAAATTCAAGATATGGTTGTGCAGTTTATATGAGAAGTGTTTTTTAATTAATGCCATTTTGATATTTAAAAACACAAGGCCATTTTTTTAAGAATTTTATTTTTACATGAAACCTGTATCTTAATCTACTTTTCAACATAATTTCGCCTATATTAAGGCTGTTATCGTATTTTACTACCAGCTTTTGTATCCCATCCTCATAGACATCTGCCGCCTGTTGTGATAACCCCTGCATCTCCCACGTTTTGATGTCGTAATCATCGCGGTAGCTCCGACCACCAGGGTGCTTCTTTAAGTGCAGGAACAAGTGGTATTCACTTGGTACTCAGTGTCATACAGAATAGGATGAAGTTTTCCCCAACCATATACCACAATGAAATCCTGGTTCTAAACCCCAACCCAGCGGCAAGTGACTATCACTTGTTTAAGCACTTAGAATGACTTTGGCAGTCAGCACTGCAAGGACGATGACAACGTCAAAAGGGTGGTGATGCAGTGGTTAGAACAGATAAGTGTCTATGAGGATGGGACGACAAGTGTCTATGATGATGGGACGACAAGTGTCTATGAAGATGGGACGACAGGTGTCTATGAGGATGGGATACAAAAGCTGGTCGTGCGACACAATAAGAGCCTTAATATAGGCGTAAATTATGTTGAACAGTAGATTAATGTCCAAGCTTTCATATAAAAATGTAATTGTTAAAAAAGTGGCCTTGTGTTTTTTTTTAAATATCAAAACGGTACTTACTTAACACGTTGACGGACAGTAGGAACAAGTGAAGTTCGAAAATTGACACTATATGTTTTTGTAATTTTTAGAATATTAGAAGTATAGTTTTACGCTTTCTGCTTAAATAAACTTAATTGTGATTAATTCATCACCTTTAATTAGGTTGCACTACTCCCTTCACAACCACGTCAAGGTGGCTAATGGTCAGGGAAAAATACAGTAAAAAAAAAGTGATAAACACCAGTATATTCTTATAGAAAAATTTATGTTGATTATTCGATCAAATAATAAATTTGAATTTTTCTATATGAATCTACTAATAATTATCATTTTTTTTACTGTATTTTTCCCTGACCACTAGCGCCCCACCAGTGGCTGAGAGGTTGTGCTCTCGAAGCTGGTAGACGGGAGGTGCTGGGTTCGATCCCAATCGCGCCCGTCGGCCTAATCGTTCGGAGTTTTCGTGGTTTTCTTCGAGCCGTGGATTTATCCATGCGTAAATACGGATTAGGTTCCCTTAGAAAGACCCCCACGAAGGGCACTCCCCCCGGGCCTATATCCCTAGTGTAGATAATTGGCCGTCAATAATCAACCCAACCCAACCCTGACCACTAGCTACCCTGCACGTGCATACTGAATCTGCAACTCGTATAACAGGTGGAAAACGAACTTCAACCTAAAAAATTGTTTCCAAAACATGACACTGGGCTTCTACTTGTACGCCGGTAAATACACATTTATCGAGGCTAACGAAAAAGACAGGCTACCGCGGTGCATTCCACTTATCTTTTTTTACAGACTGCTAGAGTGACGTGATACTTTTTTCGTACACCTGCATTGGTGGATTCGAGCATCACGTGACTCCGGCGGTCTGTAAAAAAAGATATGCGTAAAGCACCGCGGTAGCCTTTCTTTTTCGTTAGCCTCGCATTTATGCTGCTATAGCCATAGTGTCTGAAAACGACCGCTTCGTTTTGGGCGGCTATAGCCGTCATGCCACATTGTGAACTTCGCTTTGACGGCTATAGCCGCAAGTGTCCGTCAACGTGTTAAAAACGCGCATCGTATCTTCAGTGTATGGCGTTAAATGTTTCTAAAGTTAAATGCTATTTCATAGTTTAAAATATCATTTTAAATTTCTTTTAAATGCTAAAATGTGTAAATTAACAACATAATATAAATCAAAATAACTTTTATTAGGTTGATTGACATGTTTTGAGTCACTCCGAGTCATTTACAAAAACTCTGAAAATGAACTTTTTGAAAATGACTCAAAGTGAGTCGAAACATGTCAAACAACCTAATAAAAGTAATTTTAATTTATATTATGTTGTTAATTTACACCTTTTAACATTTAAAAGAAATATATTATTACAAGGTGTTATAATTTATTATATCATTTTAAACTTTTTATTGCAGTCAGAGATACATATTAAAATTTTAAATTATCTTCACTAAAATCTAGAACTTTAAATTTTTATAACTGAGGAAGAAATTTCATATGAAGTAAACTCAAATTATTTTACTACACAAGAAATTATTTTTCATTTCAAAACCTTTCGATTAATCTTTGTTTAAAGTATGAAAGTTCAACACTTTCATAGGAGAACAAACTTTCATGTAATTTAATCCGAAGTATTTCGTTATAGCGGAAACTTTTTTTGATATCGAAAACTATTATCAAAATAAGTTTTAAAATTGTTTGGGAAAATACAAAAACTGAACTATAACATTACAACATTGATTAGCTTGGGTAAATAAAATAAATTGGTACAGCCATAGTTGAATCTTATGTTATATAATAGTTCTACAACCAGTTACTCTTTATTATTAGACATTATAATCTCATATTATGTCTAATAATGGATAGTTCTAAAACATTTTTAAATGGAATAATAAGAAAATAGTGAAATCTAAAGTTACGGGCAAGTGCACTGAGTGCTGAACTTATTAAAAAATCAGTTGCGAATTTCAAAATAATAACGTAATTAACATCTGTGTTTCATTTATTCCTTTCCCAAAGCCCATTCAGCGTTCAACAAATATTTAACATTGAAGTTCGCAACTTTTACCGTTCTTATTCATTATTTATAATGGTAAGTCACCACTGGCATAAGTAATACGCCACCCGTGTATTAGTGTAGTTTATTTTCTTTTTTAGGTTGGTTGTATAAGGTTTAATGGCGCAAGGTCCCATTGGGGACAAGCTGTGCCAATTTTCTTTTTTAATTAATTATTTTTTTATATATAAAAGTGGTGTCTAACACATTTATACTATTACTAGATATTGCTTTAAAGAAGAATAGCGTCAAAAATATATATATGTTACGGTCAATATGATTAATCCGGTCATTTTTAATAATAACCGGTTATTATTAATAATGGCAGCTGTTATTATTAATAATAACCTGCCTTTATGTCCGGTCATTATTAATAATAATCGGTTATTATTAATAATGACCGGATTAATCATATTGACCGTAACATACATATTCTTTAAAAGCACCGTCCGTGTTACATTAATTCTAATTAAATGATTTTTTAACATCAACTTGATGTTTATTACTTTTATGTAATTAGCGGACTTTGCATTTAATACGGATATCATTAAAAGTTCTAATTTAGGCTATAAAATGCCTTAACGCATACAGTACGCTACCCACATTTTTATTTTATTACAAACTGCCCGTGTCATTAAAGGTTAAAGATATTTGAATTAGATTAATGTATGAAGTCGAGAATTTCTTTAGTATGTCTTTTTGTTTGATTAGAATATGTCGCCAATAAATAGAGAACATTCAAACGAACATAAAATGATGTATGGAATTTCCTTCAGTCTTACTTTTTATTCTGTATGATGTTGAAACGCGAAAAACATAGGTTTGACCTTTGAAACTCTTAATATATTGAGCATTCTTACAGTTTCAGAGTGTAGTGAAATTTGTCGGTTACATTTGGTACTTAAACAACGAACAGTATTAATGAAATTTCTGACTTAACACATTAATCTACTGCAAAAATAACTTTAATGTCTACCAACATTTGTTAAATATTCTATTTAAAAAATAGTCAGTACTTTATAGGACACCCTGTAAGGAAAAGTATGGTAGAACCGAATACCTTATTATTAGTTTCTTCTAAAAGCCAGAATTTTCGACAGAATTTAATGTAACTTTGCGTCCAGTTATCCATGTACCATAATATCATTTTAAATATATGACTAGATAGTACCCGTCAAAATTTGAAGGTATATAACTTGAAAGTTCCGTTAGAAATATGCTTTTCTTTTAAATTAACTATCGAAAATTTGATGAATTGTAATATTGTGTAAGCGATTCCTATAGATATAAGACGATAGATGGTGTTGTCTATCTAGTCTACTCAACTAATGAAGTAATATAATTTTAAGCTTCTAATTTACATCCTATTATGTTTGAATTAATTTAGTAAGACTTTAACTAAAAATATTAATTGAATGATTTATTTTTACTTACTACAGTCTCATTTTTTTAAAATATCAAAATTTAGTATTTTCTAACTTTTTTTAACTATGCAACCTTTAAAATTTTTCATGAATTTTATTTTTATCAGCCTGACTCTAAAACCCAGAACTTAAAATTTGCTGTTTGCAGCTAAGGATTTATAATATTTTTTAATTACTATATTTTATTTTAAATTTTCATACATTATTTAGATATTAAACCATGGATATCAAGGTAATTTCTTTTATAATTCTTATATGAATATTTTTGCTTCTTTCTTTTTTTCTGTTCTTTTCTTTTTCTGTTTTAAGGTGAATAATCATATACTTTACTTAGTTATACAAATATCTTCTTGATAATGGTCATACAAAATATAGATAAAATTTTAGATCACTTTATTTAATCGATAACTACATGCAAAATCTTTTAATTTAAATATTGTTAATATAAAGTAAGTTATTTTAAAAAATATTGTCGGCTGTTAAATTTAATTTACCACAGTCCCAATATTTTGAAAAAAATAACAATATTTAATATCCTGTTTTTTTTTTTTTTTTTTTTTTTTTTTTTTTTTTTTTTTAATTTAAATTATACGACCTTTAAAATTTTTCGTTAAATTAATTTTTATCAGTCTGATTCTAAAACCCCGAATTTAAACTTTGCTGTTTGCAGCTAACGATTTGTAATACATAGTTTTTAATTACTTGAATTTTATTTTTCATTTTCATACATTGTTTGGCTATTAAATCATTGATATCAAGATAATTTAGAGTTCCTGTAAACATATTTTTCCTTCTTTAAGTTTTCCCTCCTTTTATTTTTATTTTTTTACAAAAAATAATCACATACTTATGTTAGTGTATATATACATGTGTGTGTGTGTGGTATCTTGATAAAGGTCATGCCAAATATAACAAAATTTGTACGCCAGTTAAATTTATTTAATCGATACTTACATGCACAATCTTTTAATTTAAATACTTTTAATATAAGTTTAGTAAGTAAAACAAAATATTTTTGGGTGTTAAATTTTACTGAATTATAAAACATTCGAATAAAAAAATACAAATTATATAACTATTCCCCCTGAATTAAATATGACGTTATTAAAATGAATTATTGCCAGGAAAATCATTCTTTCCGGAATGGGTGCCGAACGGAACAGTGAAACACTCAGCCTTAAACCACTGAGCCACCCTTTTTTCGTTCGAGTGTACTCTAAAATTGGATAGGTTCTAGATTTAATTTTACGAATGCGCGAATGGGTCATCGTCTTGTAAATGTGAAATTTGATAAAATGCTCTTTTAGCTTTAAATATATAAAATAGTTGGTCCTACTTTTAATTAATAAATGATTATTTATAAAAAAATAAAATCATCCCGTCTCACACCATCGTGGATTATATAACTATTCCCCCTGAATTAAATATGACGTTATTAAAATGAATTATTGCCAGGAAAATCATTCTTTCCGGAATATTCCACAAAAATATTTTGTTTTACTTACTAAATTTATATTAAAAGTATTTAAATTAAAAGATTGTGCATGTAAGTATCGATTAAATAAATTGAACTGGCGTACAAATTTTGTTATATTTGGTATGACCTTTATCAAGGTACCACACACACACACATATATATATAGACTAACATAAGTATGTGATTATTTTTGCTGCATGAGTATGTTAATCTGCTGTTAATTTTTCAAGTTGAGACTTTCTTTTTAAAAGGAATAATGTATTTTATTGTAAATCTTTAGCTACGGAACTAAACTAAAAATATTTGATTTATAAATCTAATTATTTAATATTTAAAGACAAAAGAAAAATTATCTTCATTACAGTTAGAAAAATTGTAAAAAAGATGCTCACTTTTTTTATCAGTTTTATGTAAAGCATAATAACTCCTCGCCATGTAGTTTTGATTGCCTTTTATTTAAACATATTTTACGGGGTCTTCAATTATTGTTTTCAAATATTACTTTTTATCTGATGTAGGATATCTGGTTTTACTCCAAGAGAATGGGGATCGGAAAGCAAGCCGTAAAATGCCCCTTTCAATGCAAGAAAAATTTTCATTGTGGGAAATATATTGTTATGAAATATGTTATGCATAATAGTATATAAATTTTCAGTAACTTCAAATGTGTTCATATTTTTAAGAATTTTACAAACTAGAAAAATTTATAACAAAAAATGATAAAATCTGCCATCTAGCACAGAAACTATACAAATACCAGTGTTTAGATACCGTAATTCCACTTCAACGTCTGGCCTAAACTAAGTGTTTCAACAATTACCCGCTAGAGGGCTGTTCAATTTGAGTGAAAACTGAGATATCGTGTTTTACTCACTAGTACGGTTTTACCCACCTTTCGCCTACTTTTTTTTTAAATAAAGGGCATTCGTTTATAAAATGATTGGTTGATTTATGACAGCCGATTACCTACTCGAGGGATATAGGCCCTAGGGGGGAGTGTCCTCCGTGGGGGTCTTTCTAAGGGATCCTAATCCGTATTCATGGCAAGCTTCGAAGAAAACCACGGAAAACTCCTAACGGTCAGGTCGACGAGCGCGACAAGGGTTTGAACCCAGCACTTCCCGTCTACCACCTTTGAGAGCAGAACCTCTCAGCAACTGGTGGGGCCGTTTATAAAATGAAATAAATTTTCTTTAAAGTAATAGATTCTTGCATATACTAAGGGTTAAAATTTAATATTCTATAATATAAATTTTGTATAGTCTGTTTTATGTACGAAACCGTATATTTTTAAAAATAAAAGTTTACACTAAACTACTTTTTGAAATATTTCGTTTAAACATATATGAGTTCTGGAGTATATACAAAAAATATGGGGAAAGTATCAGAGTTGTTTTGCAAACTTTAGGTTTCTTTTCACTTCAGAAACAATTTTGATGCATTTTAACTTTCACCAAGTTTTCTTTTCTCAAAATTTCTTTTGCAATTCACGCTTTGGCTTCCGTCATACATTTTATCTTATTCCTTTTTATTATTATTTCTTTAGATTTGCAAACCTTAAACTTTTAAATTTATTTCCAGTAGAATATTTTTATTTCAGTGAGATTTTTTTAAATTTGGAACCTAATATATATATATATATATATATATATATGTAGGATTTCAGTTTGAACACTTCACGTAAATGATCATCAAACTGATTTTCTAGTGTACTATTATTATCCATGATTTAAATGCGCGAGTTGTAAATATTTTGGATAGCAAGATTTGGCAAAGAGCCAGTCTTCTAATTTTTGTTATGAAGCAAGGTATAAAATGAATAATAGCCGGTAAAGGCGCTGTTAAGCCTAGTTGAATTATTGTAAGGTAAATATATTGTATAGGTTTCAACAAAAGTGTATTAGCTGAAAAGAAATTGCACGTAAAGTATTGTAGAATTATATTTTTAGAACTGTATTAAAGTGCATATTTTGTTGTTCATCGGTTATTTGTTCATATAATTCCCGTAAAGCAACTATTTACATATCATTAACTTACATTTATGTGGCCTCGGATGGCAAGATTATTAAAAGTAAAAGCCACTAGCAGTGAAATGGAAACCAAAGCTAAAGTGTTGTAAAACGCCAGTATCAAAAGTTGGGTTACGAATTGGCAAGGTGCAACCGTAATCGTATTACTTCAAGTACAATTTTTGAAAGATAAACATGGGAACTCTAAATAAAGCTAAGAGAATTGATCTAATAAACCTCTGCGAAGAATGCGGAATTGAAGCACCAGAAAAACCGACAATACCCGTCCTAATAAAGCTGATCAAGAGTTGGGAGAGTTATGAAGAAGATTTTATAAAAGATCGATTGGAAGTAGTGACAGCAGCTAGAAAAGAGAAAACAGAAGAAGAAAGAGAAAGAGAAGAGAAAAAATTACAAGCAGAACTTGAAGAGAAGAAATTACAAGCAGAGATTGAAGAGAAGAGATTACAAGCAGAGATTGAGGAAAAGAAATTGAAAATGGAAAAGAGAAAATGGAAAGTAGAATTGGAGCAAAAAGACCGCGAAAGTGAAAGAGATTTTGAAATTAAGAAAATGCAGATACAAGAAAATTCAAGAGAACACATTAATGAAAAACCAAGGACAAATCCAGGTAAGAAGTTTGAATTGCTTATATTATTAACTAAATATGATAGTTCGAATGATATTAGTTTATATTTGGCTATGTACGAAAGACAAATGGCGCAAACGGGCATTGATAAAAAAGAATGGGTAAATTATTTAATTAATCTAATGCCGTTAGATGTGATCAATATAATAATAAGGGAAATAACAGAAATTTTAATAGACCATTTGATAACAGAAGCAATAATAGATATAGCCAGATATATTTTAAACAGTCATTTAACCATGGAAATTATAATAAATGTGGATATGGGAAACAGAGTTCCGAGAATTCTTACCAAAATAAATCTGAGATTCCTGAAAACTTTTATACTGAAAATTCTTTGATACTTCAAAACATAAGAGAAAATGCTTCACCTAATTCAAAAGCAAGATATAATTCGAATTTTCCCCCTAAATACATGAATAGAGGCTACTATCATGGTCGAAATAATTATAATTATGGTGGCCGACGATCGTGCAAGGCTAGTTATAATGAACAAAGATATTCACAACCATCACATAAGAATAATTCTCATCATGGATTTAAAGGAGCTTATAGTGTACGAGATGTTTATTCAAATTCTTATCATTCTAGAAGCAATGGGTATATAGCTTCTAAAGATAGAGAGCAATATCCGGAAAGAAATCACAGAGATATTACAGAGATATGCAGCTTCTAAAGGCAGAGAGAAATATCCAGAAAGAAATAAAAATCTTAAAAAATAACTATTAGGCATGAAAAAACATAACAAATCAAGATGCTGATGTCGAGATGCCATCACGTCAGGATGACCGATTTGTAAGATTTCAGTTTGAACACTTCACGTAAATGATCATCAAATGAACTGACACTCTAGTGTACTATTATTATCCATGATTTAAATGCGCGAGTTGTAAATATTTTGGATCGCGAGATTTGGCAAAGAGCCAGTCTTCTAATTTTTGTTATGAAGCAAGGTATAAAATGAATAATAGCCGGTAAAGGCGCTGTTAAGTCTAGTTGAATTATTGAAAGGTAAATATATTGTATAGGTTTGACCAAAAGTGTATTAGCTGAAAAGAAATTGCACGTAAAGTATTGTAGTATTATATTTTTAGAACTGTATTAAAGTTCATATTTTGTTGTTGTTCATCGGTTATTTGTTCATATAATTCCAGTAAAGCAACTATTCACATATCATTAACTTACATATATATATATGTATAAGGGAAATAACAGAAATTTTAAATGACCATTTGATAACAGAAGCAATAAGGATATATATATATAAGCAATAAGCAATATATTTATATATATATATATATATATAAATAAATAAATAAATATATATATATATGTGATTGTGCGTTGCCGATCACCTATGTTTAAGGTATTATTGATGTGCAGTTTTCATACATTTATAAATTAACTTATACAATAACAAATTAAATTATACAATGATAACATTGGTGATTATAACTCATATATATATATCTATTTGCAATATATATAAAAATAAATATATATAGTTTTTATTTTTGTCTATGAATAATTAAAATTAACAAGTATTTTAATTACTGCATTGCATTAATTTGATTGAAAAACAGTAGTAATACTATTAATTATCAACATTATAAATTTTGAGATATTTTGAATTGTTTATGAATTATTTAATTAGATATTTAAATTAATCTATAAATATAAAATATATTTACAATGTAGTATAAATTAAACATTAATTATTTAAAAACAAGTCTAATATATATTTAAGTAGTAGTAAAAATAAAACATTAATTATTTAATAAATGTCTATAATATCAGTGGATTAACACAGCTGGCAGCAAAAATAATTTGAATTAAAATAATATCTCTTTTACATAATATATTCTTGTTAAGAATATCTGAAATGCTGTGCAAGTTGAATTAATTCTGTGTAGATTTATTCATATAGTAGTATTATATTTTATTTGAATTTTGAGTAAAATTACAAGTTAGTATTGTTTTTTAAAGTTTATTTATATAAATAAATCTAATGAATAGTATGTAACTAATAAAGTGGATATTTAACTAAATATTAATTATGAACTATTATAATACCAATAGATGGCGACACTTTACCTTTCAGGTAGTTGTAGATAATATTGTTAATATTATATTTAATTTAACTATAGAGGGAGCTATTGATTGTAAATTAATTTTACTTTCAGGAATTAAAATTGGATGGAGTAATATATATTCACGGATATAAATTTGTTATAAGTGTATTAAAACCAGAATTATTTTGAGTGTTTTTGAATCATTTTGTGATTGGGTGTCATTTATGGGGTTGTGTTTTAAAAAAAAGTGTGCTCTCAACTTGTCTTACAAATCATTTCTCTCAACTCGACTTAGTTAACATGTATGATGCATTGCCATGTGGATGTGAATATTATGTAGACGTTGTGACATTTTAAGGATTCTGTATAATTATTGTGAGTAAAATATTTTATCTACACTTTACGCGTTCATATTTCCAAATTTATTATTTCAAAACTGTTATCTCGTGGTAATTTAGTGAGGTGTTAATTACAGTTTTTTGGATAATCGATGTGAGTGAAATATATTGTATTTTCTTAATGGTTTTTTATTTCCTATTTAAATATTTCCAAATTTTAATATTTCCAATTGTTGTCTGGTAATAATTCAGTGTACCTGGATGATTCTACTGATCTTAGCATTATGCCAGTAGAATTATGAAACACTGAATTATTAATTAAAACACATGTGGGTGCATCCAGGCTGATGAGTACATGTGCATGTGTTTTTCCATGTCCAATTCATATTTAATTCTCATGTATTCCAATTTTCCATTGTGTATGGTTCATATTTAATTTGTTAATCCATTTGTGTTTACTTAATTGCAACTCCAATTTATAATTTTTTTTTTCCCCCTTTCTCTCTATTTCTCTTTTCAATATTATTTTGGTATGAGTAAAATTTGGCCAATTACCATTGAAGCATCAGCTATGGTAATATTATGTTTGCACATGTTAATTATTAGATATGTGGTATTCTGTATACACAGTATCATTGATTATCTCTTTGGAGATTTAAGTAGTATAGAACTTGATATGTTTTTTGAAATTCATAGATATTATAATTATTTAACATTCTATAAAATTATGCTGCATTGCGCAAATTGGTATGGAATGGTTTTTACATATTCTTTTCAATATTCTTTTCAACAATTAGCTAGTTAAAATATTGATTTTTATATGATACCATAATTTAGCCTAATTGGCTCACAAATCACTTTGATTAACTTCTGTTTGAAATACATAGTTATTATAGCTGCATTGCGCTTTTAATGGTGTATTTAATAATAATTTAATAATAATAATATTTTAGTATTACTATTATTTCCTGGTATCATTTGTTTATCTATTGAATTTTCAAGGGCATCTTTATAAAATCTTATTCAGGTTCTAATGATTTTTTTTTTTTTTTTTTTTTTTTACCAACATTAATTTTGTACTGACTTATGACTGCTAGGGGTTTTTATGTTGTTGTCTTTTGATGTTAGTTTGCTTAATGGGACTTTATGTATATATGTAAATAGTTTTATTATATAGCTATATTATATTTAATCAAGTATTAAACAGTCAATCTTAATATATTTTTTTTTATTTATTTTTTTTTTTATTTTTTTTTTTATGGATATTCAAGTAATATTAAGATTGATTCATAACAATTTTTTTTTTTTAAATATGTTATAGATATATTTAATATGTATTTCTTGCAATTTTTATTGCTATCAAACAAATATGGCAGTTATTAGTAAAATGTTAGATACTGGCAATTTAGGCCTTGGTGGATCCAGGACTAATGCTCGGTACAGGAAGATTATTAGGGATCTTCCTGGATCGTTATCAGATAACCTATTCTATTGTCCCAAGCCTGTACTATGTTTTCGAGAGTGTGAATCTAAGCGTTGTCTTACATGTCCATTAGCTGATAAGTCACAGATTTCAAATAATAACAATCTTAATTTGGTAAAATTTTGCAAAGCATACAATGTAATCTATTCATTGAAATGCAATTCGTGTAACATGGAATATATTGGACAGTCTTGTCAAAAATTACATAAGCGGCTAAATTTACATCGTTCTCATATTGATAAATATAAAAATTCTAAATTTCAAACAACTCATAATATTGAATATACTCATTCCAAAAATCATGATTTTAAAAATATTACTATTAAAATACTTAAAATACAAAAAAATTTTACTGAACGACTTTTTCTAGAATCTAAATATATAAGACATTTTAATACTACATATCCTTATGGATTAAATCAATTAGTATACAAAAAATCACATCCTGTATTTTCAGATTTAACTAAATATGAAAATTATAAAAATCTTTATTCCGGATTAAATTTTTCAAACTTAAAAAAAACTTCTAGATCTGGTAGAGGTAAACATAATAACAAAAAATTCACTGATGATATTGTGATTCAACAAGAGCTTGATAATCTTGAGGCACAATTTTGTAATGATTATTGTTGGCTTGCTATAAGAAAACATGTTTTTAGTATAAAAAAGAAATATATAAACCAATATTTCAAGGTATTTAAAAAGAATCAATATTCTCCACATTTTTGTGATATCTTTTATGATATTCTACATTATAGAGCAAACCTATTAAATACAAGTCTTTCTAATAAACCTAAATATAAAACTAATAATACACAATTAATTATAAATTTTTCCAATCATGTATTTAATAATATAAATTTACACAATATAATAAACAACATTAATAATAATTTTCCAATAAAAAATTTTACCATTCACAAGACATATAAATATAATCGCACACTTGGACGTAAAATTTTTAATTACAATTCTTTTGCAAAAAATTTGGTCTCTTCAAAGAATTACCCATGTTATTGTAATGACCCAAAATATCAAAAGTATATAAATACAACACATGGTCATATCATTACTGGTGATCTTAATATTGTAGAACAACCTATTTTACAAAACTTAATGCATAATGGCACAAAATTTCGTCTTCCATATAAGTGTAATATCAAATCCATAATATTGCAGTTTATTCAAGATATTGATTTGTTTATATATAAAATTGCTGTTGATTACAATAAACCAATCGAATATTTCAGTGAATGGAGATTTTCTGTAATTGATAAATTAAAAAATGAAATTATAAAAAATTATCATCATATTACACATGCAGCTTTTAAAAACATAAATAAACATATATCAGAATTACAAAACAAATTTATAATTACTTATGTAGATAAATCTCCAAATAATTATGCTATCATTTGTAAAGAATACTATAAAGTGTTAATTCACAATGCAATCAACACAAGTAATATTTTTAATAAAACTAAATTAAATATTGAAATAAATAACAGAAAATTATTAAATTATCACAAATTACTAAAAATCAAATGTAATAATTTTAATTATCCTTATCTTGTTATAATTCCAAAATTTCATAAAAATCCTATTAAATTTCGCACTGTTACCATCGGTTGTAACACATATAATAAAAATGCAAGCAATTTACTACTTAATATTTTAAAGCAGATATATGATATAACGCTAAAACATAATAACCAACATTGCCTAAAAAATAGTTTTCAACTCATTAATAAAATACATAATATCAATCCGGTAAAATTCATAAAAACATTGGATTTTAATGATTTATTTAATAACATTGATATAAAAGACTTACATAAAACAATGTGTATATTATTTAAAGAATTTAAATCTCAATTAAAATTAAAAGAACATATTTCAGTAATTTTTTTTAAAACTTTACTAAATTTTACATTGCATAATAATTACATTATATATGACAATATTATCTATAAACAATGCCAGGGAATTCCGCAGGGCGGAACCGCATCTAGTATTCTCTCTGACCTTTACTTATATTATTATGAAAGAAATATAAGTCCGAACAATGATTATGTATTTTATCGCTATATTGATGACATTATCATATTTTATTTCAATGAAAAAAATTGCACATCACCACTCAATTTTTATCCTACTCAGCTTAAATTAAGCGAAAATGATTTAATTAATAATAATATAAACTTTCTTGACTTAAAAATTAATATTACTAATAATAATAAATTAATTTTTGATATTTATGATAAGAGATTTGATTTCCCATTTAAAGTAAATATTTTTACCAATTATGCTTCATGTTTACATAAATCTGTTTATAAAAATATAATTATCAATTATCTACATCGTATAAAATACTTATGCTCAGATATAAATAAAAACAAAAATATTAGATATATTCGAGATCAAGCAAAAATATATGGATATCCTATTTTTATGATAAATTCAATCATCAACTCATTTAAATAACATTTATTATATAATTTAAATATAAACATGGTATGTAATAAATTATTGTTTTAGTGTGCGATAACATATTACAAAAGATATAGAAAATAATAATTATAACATACATTATTACAATTATAACATATTAGGAAATTTAATATTTAATATTTGTTTGAACATTATATACACTTTATGTAGAAAATTACAAATATAACATACATAATTACAATTATAACATATTAGGAAATTTAATATTTGATTGAACATTATTTATACTTTGTATAGTTGTGATTGTGCGTTGCCGATCACCTATGTTTAAGGTATTATTGATGTGCAGTTTTCATACATTTATAAATTAACTTATACAATAACAAATTAAATTATACAATGATAACATTGGTGATTATAACTCATATATATATATCTATTTGCAATATATATAAAAATAAATATATATAGTTTTTATTTTTGTCTATGAATAATTAAAATTAACAAGTATTTTAATTACTGCATTGCATTAATTTGATTGAAAAACAGTAGTAATACTATTAATTATCAACATTATAAATTTTGAGATATTTTGAATTGTTTATGAATTATTTAATTAGATATTTAAATTAATCTATAAATATAAAATATATTTACAATGTAGTATAAATTAAACATTAATTATTTAAAAACAAGTCTAATATATATTTAAGTAGTAGTAAAAATAAAACATTAATTATTTAATAAATGTCTATAATATCAGTGGATTAACACAGCTGGCAGCAAAAATAATTTGAATTAAAATAATATCTCTTTTACATAATATATTCTTGTTAAGAATATCTGAAATGCTGTGCAAGTTGAATTAATTCTGTGTAGATTTATTCATATAGTAGTATTATATTTTATTTGAATTTTGAGTAAAATTACAAGTTAGTATTGTTTTTTAAAGTTTATTTATATAAATAAATCTAATGAATAGTATGTAACTAATAAAGTGGATATTTAACTAAATATTAATTATGAACTATTATAATACCAATAGATGGCGACACTTTACCTTTCAGGTAGTTGTAGATAATATTGTTAATATTATATTTAATTTAACTATAGAGGGAGCTATTGATTGTAAATTAATTTTACTTTCAGGAATTAAAATTGGATGGAGTAATATATATTCACGGATATAAATTTGTTATAAGTGTATTAAAACCAGAATTATTTTGAGTGTTTTTGAATCATTTTGTGATTGGGTGTCATTTATGGGGTTGTGTTTTAAAAAAAAGTGTGCTCTCAACTTGTCTTACAAATCATTTCTCTCAACTCGACTTAGTTAACATGTATGATGCATTGCCATGTGGATGTGAATATTATGTAGACGTTGTGACATTTTAAGGATTCTGTATAATTATTGTGAGTAAAATATTTTATCTACACTTTACGCGTTCATATTTCCAAATTTATTATTTCAAAACTGTTATCTCGTGGTAATTTAGTGAGGTGTTAATTACAGTTTTTTGGATAATCGATGTGAGTGAAATATATTGTATTTTCTTAATGGTTTTTTATTTCCTATTTAAATATTTCCAAATTTTAATATTTCCAATTGTTGTCTGGTAATAATTCAGTGTACCTGGATGATTCTACTGATCTTAGCATTATGCCAGTAGAATTATGAAACACTGAATTATTAATTAAAACACATGTGGGTGCATCCAGGCTGATGAGTACATGTGCATGTGTTTTTCCATGTCCAATTCATATTTAATTCTCATGTATTCCAATTTTCCATTGTGTATGGTTCATATTTAATTTGTTAATCCATTTGTGTTTACTTAATTGCAACTCCAATTTATAATTTTTTTTTTTCCCCCTTTCTCTCTATTTCTCTTTTCAATATTATTTTGGTATGAGTAAAATTTGGCCAATTACCATTGAAGCATCAGCTATGGTAATATTATGTTTGCACATGTTAATTATTAGATATGTGGTATTCTGTATACACAGTATCATTGATTATCTCTTTGGAGATTTAAGTAGTATAGAACTTGATATGTTTTTTGAAATTCATAGATATTATAATTATTTAACATTCTATAAAATTATGCTGCATTGCGCAAATTGGTATGGAATGGTTTTTACATATTCTTTTCAATATTCTTTTCAACAATTAGCTAGTTAAAATATTGATTTTTATATGATACCATAATTTAGCCTAATTGGCTCACAAATCACTTTGATTAACTTCTGTTTGAAATACATAGTTATTATAGCTGCATTGCGCTTTTAATGGTGTATTTAATAATAATTTAATAATAATAATATTTTAGTATTACTATTATTTCCTGGTATCATTTGTTTATCTATTGAATTTTCAAGGGCATCTTTATAAAATCTTATTCAGGTTCTAATGATTTTTTTTTTTTTTTTTTTTTTTTTTTACCAACATTAATTTTGTACTGACTTATGACTGCTAGGGGTTTTTATGTTGTTGTCTTTTGATGTTAGTTTGCTTAATGGGACTTTATGTATATATGTAAATAGTTTTATTATATAGCTATATTATATTTAATCAAGTATTAAACAGTCAATCTTAATATATTTTTTTTTATTTTTTTTTTTTTTATTTTTTTTTTTATGGATATTCAAGTAATATTAAGATTGATTCATAACAATTTTTTTTTTTTTAAATATGTTATAGATATATTTAATATGTATTTCTTGCAATTTTTATTGCTATCAAACAAATATGGCAGTTATTAGTAAAATGTTAGATACTGGCAATTTAGGCCTTGGTGGATCCAGGACTAATGCTCGGTACAGGAAGATTATTAGGGATCTTCCTGGATCGTTATCAGATAACCTATTCTATTGTCCCAAGCCTGTACTATGTTTTCGAGAGTGTGAATCTAAGCGTTGTCTTACATGTCCATTAGCTGATAAGTCACAGATTTCAAATAATAACAATCTTAATTTGGTAAAATTTTGCAAAGCATACAATGTAATCTATTCATTGAAATGCAATTCGTGTAACATGGAATATATTGGACAGTCTTGTCAAAAATTACATAAGCGGCTAAATTTACATCGTTCTCATATTGATAAATATAAAAATTCTAAATTTCAAACAACTCATAATATTGAATATACTCATTTCAAAAATCATGATTTTAAAAATATTACTATTAAAATACTTAAAATACAAAAAAATTTTACTGAACGACTTTTTCTAGAATCTAAATATATAAGACATTTTAATACTACATATCCTTATGGATTAAATCAATTAGTATACAAAAAATCACATCCTGTATTTTCAGATTTAACTAAATATGAAAATTATAAAAATCTTTATTCCGGATTAAATTTTTCAAACTTAAAAAAAACTTCTAGATCTGGTAGAGGTAAACATAATAACAAAAAATTCACTGATGATATTGTGATTCAACAAGAGCTTGATAATCTTGAGGCACAATTTTGTAATGATTATTGTTGGCTTGCTATAAGAAAACATGTTTTTAGTATAAAAAAGAAATATATAAACCAATATTTCAAGGTATTTAAAAAGAATCAATATTCTCCACATTTTTGTGATATCTTTTATGATATTCTACATTATAGAGCAAACCTATTAAATACAAGTCTTTCTAATAAACCTAAATATAAAACTAATAATACACAATTAATTATAAATTTTTCCAATCATGTATTTAATAATATAAATTTACACAATATAATAAACAACATTAATAATAATTTTCCAATAAAAAATTTTACCATTCACAAGACATATAAATATAATCGCACACTTGGACGTAAAATTTTTAATTACAATTCTTTTGCAAAAAATTTGGTCTCTTCAAAGAATTACCCATGTTATTGTAATGACCCAAAATATCAAAAGTATATAAATACAACACATGGTCATATCATTACTGGTGATCTTAATATTGTAGAACAACCTATTTTACAAAACTTAATGCATAATGGCACAAAATTTCGTCTTCCATATAAGTGTAATATCAAATCCATAATATTGCAGTTTATTCAAGATATTGATTTGTTTATATATAAAATTGCTGTTGATTACAATAAACCAATCGAATATTTCAGTGAATGGAGATTTTCTGTAATTGATAAATTAAAAAATGAAATTATAAAAAATTATCATCATATTACACATGCAGCTTTTAAAAACATAAATAAACATATATCAGAATTACAAAACAAATTTATAATTACTTATGTAGATAAATCTCCAAATAATTATGCTATCATTTGTAAAGAATACTATAAAGTGTTAATTCACAATGCAATCAACACAAGTAATATTTTTAATAAAACTAAATTAAATATTGAAATAAATAACAGAAAATTATTAAATTATCACAAATTACTAAAAATCAAATGTAATAATTTTAATTATCCTTATCTTGTTATAATTCCAAAATTTCATAAAAATCCTATTAAATTTCGCACTGTTACCATCGGTTGTAACACATATAATAAAAATGCAAGCAATTTACTACTTAATATTTTAAAGCAGATATATGATATAACGCTAAAACATAATAACCAACATTGCCTAAAAAATAGTTTTCAACTCATTAATAAAATACATAATATCAATCCGGTAAAATTCATAAAAACATTGGATTTTAATGATTTATTTAATAACATTGATATAAAAGACTTACATAAAACAATGTGTATATTATTTAAAGAATTTAAATCTCAATTAAAATTAAAAGAACATATTTCAGTAAATTTTTTTAAAACTTTACTAAATTTTACATTGCATAATAATTACATTATATATGACAATATTATCTATAAACAATGCCAGGGAATTCCGCAGGGCGGAACCGCATCTAGTATTCTCTCTGACCTTTACTTATATTATTATGAAAGAAATATAAGTCCGAACAATGATTATGTATTTTATCGCTATATTGATGACATTATCATATTTTATTTCAATGAAAAAAATTGCACATCACCACTCAATTTTTATCCTACTCAGCTTAAATTAAGCGAAAATGATTTAATTAATAATAATATAAACTTTCTTGACTTAAAAATTAATATTACTAATAATAATAAATTAATTTTTGATATTTATGATAAGAGATTTGATTTCCCATTTAAAGTAAATATTTTTACCAATTATGCTTCATGTTTACATAAATCTGTTTATAAAAATATAATTATCAATTATCTACATCGTATAAAATACTTATGCTCAGATATAAATAAAAACAAAAATATTAGATATATTCGAGATCAAGCAAAAATATATGGATATCCTATTTTTATGATAAATTCAATCATCAACTCATTTAAATAACATTTATTATATAATTTAAATATAAACATGGTATGTAATAAATTATTGTTTTAGTGTGCGATAACATATTACAAAAGATATAGAAAATAATAATTATAACATACATTATTACAATTATAACATATTAGGAAATTTAATATTTAATATTTGTTTGAACATTATATACACTTTATGTAGAAAATTACAAATATAACATACATAATTACAATTATAACATATTAGGAAATTTAATATTTGATTGAACATTATTTATACTTTGTATAGTTGTGATTGTGCGTTGCCGATCACCTATGTTTAAGGTATTATTGATGTGCAGTTTTCATACATTTATAAATTAACTTATACAATAACAAATTAAATTATACAATGATAACATTGGTGATTATAACTCATATATATATATCTATTTGCAATATATATATAAAAATAAATATATATAGTTTTTATTTTTGTCTATGAATAATTAAAATTAACAAGTATTTTAATTACTGCATTGCATTAATTTGATTGAAAAACAGTAGTAATACTATTAATTATCAACATTATAAATTTTGAGATATTTTGAATTGTTTATGAATTATTTAATTAGATATTTAAATTAATCTATAAATATAAAATATATTTACAATGTAGTATAAATTAAACATTAATTATTTAAAAACAAGTCTAATATATATTTAAGTAGTAGTAAAAATAAAACATTAATTATTTAATAAATGTCTATAATATCAGTGGATTAACACAGCTGGCAGTAAAAATAATTTGAATTAAAATAATATCTCTTTTACATAATATATTCTTGTTAAGAATATCTGAAATGCTGTGCAAGTTGAATTAATTCTGTGTAGATTTATTCATATAGTAGTATTATATTTTATTTGAATTTTGAGTAAAATTACAAGTTAGTATTGTTTTTTAAAGTTTATTTATATAAATAAATCTAATGAATAGTATGTAACTAATAAAGTGGATATTTAACTAAATATTAATTATGAACTATTATAATACCAATAGATGGCGACACTTTACCTTTCAGGTAGTTGTAGATAATATTGTTAATATTATATTTAATTTAACTATAGAGGGAGCTATTGATTGTAAATTAATTTTACTTTCAGGAATTAAAATTGGATGGAGTAATATATATTCACGGATATAAATTTGTTATAAGTGTATTAAAACCAGAATTATTTTGAGTGTTTTTGAATCATTTTGTGATTGGGTGTCATTTATGGGGTTGTGTTTTAAAAAAAAGTGTGCTCTCAACTTGTCTTACAAATCATTTCTCTCAACTCGACTTAGTTAACATGTATGATGCATTGCCATGTGGATGTGAATATTATGTAGACGTTGTGACATTTTAAGGATTCTGTATAATTATTGTGAGTAAAATATTTTATCTACACTTTACGCGTTCATATTTCCAAATTTATTATTTCAAAACTGTTATCTCGTGGTAATTTAGTGAGGTGTTAATTACAGTTTTTTGGATAATCGATGTGAGTGAAATATATTGTATTTTCTTAATGGTTTTTTATTTCCTATTTAAATATTTCCAAATTTTAATATTTCCTATTGTTGTCTGGTAATAATTCAGTGTACCTGGATGATTCTACTGATCTTAGCATTATGCCAGTAGAATTATGAAACACTGAATTATTAATTAAAACACATGTGGGTGCATCCAGGCTGATGAGTACATGTGCATGTGTTTTTCCATGTCCAATTCATATTTAATTCTCATGTATTCCAATTTTCCATTGTGTATGGTTCATATTTAATTTGTTAATCCATTTGTGTTTACTTAATTGCAACTCCAATTTATAATTTTTTTTTCCCCCTTTCTCTCTATTTCTTTTTTCAATATTATTTTGGTATGAGTAAAATTTGGCCAATTACCATTGAAGCATCAGCTATGGTAATATTATGTTTGCACATGTTAATTATTAGATATGTGGTATTCTGTATACACAGTATCATTGATTATCTCTTTGGAGATTTAAGTAGTATAGAACTTGATATGTTTTTTGAAATTCATAGATATTATAATTATATATATATATATATATATATATATATATATTAGCACTTTCCGCTCGTTGATTTCTTTGTGACCCCAATGTTCAAGAAACAGTATCAAACAAGGAAAATGCATTAAACGCGTAACTAAAGAAGAAGGTGTGTAAGAAAAACATTTAATAGACTACATCAAAAGTATTTTCGTTTTTTGAATGCTTTCATACTAAAGTATGCAGCTGGCACTTTCTCATCCTTAATGTTGAACATAAAATGTGATTTAAGAGGACATATGTCACTCTATATTCTATATACAGGCTTTTATTAAACTGAAACTATACATGCTTCTTTCTTTCATTTTTAGGTCACATAAAGAGTGATACAAATGTTGAGATTTTTTGTATCATAAGGCATAAATTTAAACTAGCCTTTAAAACCAACAAATCTGTCCTCAAAACTCGTGCAGTTAGAGGCCAGTACAAGAGTAGTGTCCGGACAATTCAAAACAAATCCAAAAATTAAGGAAGGTACATCAGACTTGAAATCAAACCCATAAGTGACAGTCAATCAGTTGTGAATTTTGACCAGTTGAAGGGGAAAATGAGGAGAATCCATTCTCCACAATCAATTTTGATGCTAAAAATTAACAAAACTACACATTCAAAAGATAATTTCTCACAGTAAATCTTTAAATTATCAATAAATAGAAACAGCAATTTCGATATTAAATGAAATCCAATAAAAAACTGGAAATACAGGGTGTCCCAGAAGTCTCCGTACAACTTCAAAAATTTATTACAGAAAAAAGTAATAAACCTACAGCAAAAATAATACCTAATAAAAGTACATAGAGTACTAATAAAAGTGTACTATTAAAAGTACATAGAGTAACTTAAAAAGTTTTTTTCTACTACCTTAGTATACTTCTACATGAGATCCTTTCGTTGCATGAAGAATATCAAGTCGATATTCCAATTCCATCAACGTGCGTTTCAGCATGCTAACATCAACAGTAGTTACAACTGTTTGGATTTTTTGTTTCAATTCCACAAGACTGTTCACTTTCCTTCGGCATTTGAGTATCAGATTTCGTTTCGATGAACCACGCGGAGCATTGTGCTTTCTTCACGGGATCAGCCATTTTGAATGAATGTCGTTTTTGAAAATTCTTTTATCTGTGCAGCGCCATCTATGAACAGACAAAAAACTTTTTAAGCTACTCTATGTACTGTTGTAATTACTTTTGTTGTAGGTTTATTATTTATTTTTTGTAATAAATTTTTGAAGTTGTACGGAGAATTTTGGGACACCCTGTATTAATACAAAAGGACAAAGTTTGATAAGGCCATAAAAGTTATCGAGTGAGAGTCATTCCGGAATTTTTAAAATGTTTTAAACTCTTTTATAGTCACATGTAAGTTTTTAAGTGCAGACTATGTACATAACTCCCAAATGAAATGAAAGGAAATTTTGCCAACTTTTACATGAAATAATTATCTTTTAAATGGGGTTAAAATTTCGGAGATATTACAGATAATAAAAATGTTATGTCGGAAAATGTTTTTACAATTCTTTCAATATTGTACATATTTATTTTGAAAAATTAACGTTAAAGTTTTGTTGTTGTCGTGTCCATGTATATGCAAAAAGTCAATAAATAAAGGATCAGATATTGTCAAAGGTCCGGAGGACCACTGCCGCCAGCCCTGGCGCTTCAGGACTGTAAAGGATCTCTCGAAGTGGATCCATTAGCGGTAACCAGCCGAGTTTTAAGATATCTGCAGTAATGGATGGGCACTCGAAGATGTGTCTCGGTGTGAGCTGAGTTTCTGGGCAGTTCCTGCACATAATATAGGTTCTTGTCCCATCACGAAGGATCTTCATTCCTTTATAGTGATTTGTTCTTAACCTAGCCCTCCCGCTTTAACTTTAAAGTTTTATTTCTGTAAAATGGTTTAGTTCAGTCTACAGGAAATTGTAATATATTTAACTTCTAAAAATTTAGAGAATTATCATAAAGTGTTTGCAAAAAAATTATCATGCAGTATCAAAATTAGTATTCCGAGGTAAAGCATTTAAAACTTTTGATACAAAAGAAAAAAAAAGAAAGAAAAAAGAAAAAAAAAAAGAAAGGAAAATAGAAAAATAGAAACGCATTTATTTTTTGTGTAATAATTTTTAAGAACAAAACTGTTAAACAAAGTTCTGGTTTTAAAATCTTAAAAATTAACACAGCTGTTATCCATAAAAAGAAAGTTTCGCTCTGTGTGTGTGCGTCTGTTTGTCTCTCAGCGATGGCTAGCGAAATCTACCGCACGTAGGAGTTTCAAAGTTTGTATGAGGCAGATGCCGATGCACTCAAGGCTTAGATTTTTATTATTTTTTATAATTAGTTGAGATATTAATTAAAAATTCATCACAAAAGCGGTCTCTCTTTGTGACGATCGGCTAACGCGCCTGCGGCTGCTCTGCTCCGTCCCTGCTTTCCGCAAAGCGCAGAAGGGAAAATTCAAATGTCTTTTTGGAGGGTCTTTTTGTTTTAACGCCAATCGGTCGAACCGTTTAAAATACGGAAAAACGGACGACAAATTTTTAAAGTTCGTACTTTTACATCTTAAACGCCGCAATGAGTTTGAAAAAAAGTCATTGTTAACAATTTGAAAAATATTTTTTTCAAAAAGAGTCATTTCCGCAGTTAACTTTTTTATCTCTTTTTGCGCTGATTCCGAACGCAATTTTAAAGATATCGACAAATAAAAAATATGCTCTTAAAGCTGAGACCTTTTTATTTTTTATGATGCAAATGGGTTTTAAAAATACGAATTTTAACGCATTGCAAACCGCAGGTCATTTCGCGCCTCACGGAGACGATCTTTTTTTATACACTAAATGTAAATAAACGTCCGTATTTCAGCACAATCTGTTAGAACATCTAAGCAGACAAAATTTACATAAATTAAAACATAGATAAAATGCTTAAGTGATACAAAGAGGAACACAAAAAGGCTTATAAAAACCGTTTAATGATCGACATATGTTTCAGCGCTCATATACGGCGTCATTTTCAAGATATATTACGATAAACAAAATTATTCTCGCAAAATACGACAATATATATTATTGTAACATTTCGTCTGCTCTGGTGAACAGAATTTCATAAAAACCCCATAGTTGATATGGCTCTATTGGGTCTATTTTCTTACAAACTACGCTTTTTAATTTTAATTTTAGTAAGAAAATAGACCCAATTGAGCCATATCAACTATCAGGTGGTTATGAAATTCCGTTCACCAGAGCAGATGGAACTTTACAATATTATATAGGAATGACTAATAGAAAATTTAAAACAAGATTAAAAGAGCATATGGCAGATATCAAATATGACAGAGGTACTACAGCACTGTCAATATTACATAGAACCGATACTTTAAAAATTCATTTTAAAAATAGTAAGATAATTTATCCATCAAGGAATTATATCCCATCTATTATCCGTGAATCAATAGAAATCTATATGCGTAACGTGAACATTTGCAATGAATCTGCCTCATTACAATTACCTAAAATTTGGCACGAGGTACTTTTCAGATTTAAAAAAGCAATAAGGAAATATTAATTTTCACGTTTACAATTGACTAGTTCAAGCACCTGCTTTTTCTACAAATGTGATCTCGTGATTTATCTTTTCAAGTTTATTTTTAAAAATTTGCGAAAACATTTTTTTTATCGTTATATATCTTGAAAATGGCGCCGTATATGAGCGCTGAAACATATGTCGATCATTAAAAGGTTTTTATAAACCTTTTGTGTTCCTCTTTGAGTCACTTAAGCATTTTTTTCTAGATTTTAATTATAATTAGTGATCTTATTATGTGATTATGTAATATTTACATAACCTACAAAAATTTCGAAACGTTCGGACAAGCAGATGTATTTTTAAAAAATCTAAGAGATTTTCGATAAAAACGACAAAACGCGGGCTGTTTCGGCGCAGCAAAAGCGCTTGGATACAGTTATATGTATAACAGATTAAAATTTCAGAGAATTCGGAAGATAAGGACTTTTTTTACAAACGTCAAAGGACCATGCGCAGAAACAGAAACACAAACAATATAAATAAGTAAAAAGCGAGAAGAAAACATATTTCTTTTACAATTAGATAACAATAATTTTTCCCGTAATTTTTTACACGGGATGTAAAACTCTTATATTTATAACTGATAAAAATTTCAAAAAACTCGAACAATAAGAACTATTTTTTAAAAAACTTTGTAACTACCCTAAGCGAAAAAAATCCCTGACGGCTCGGCCTACAGGCACAGGTAGATTTCGAAGACGCAGACCGTGGGGCGCCTGTTTGTCGGGAATTGCGGAAGAAATGACCTTTTTACGATGATGCGGCAGTTGGAACCGCCTACTTCGAAACCTAACTTGTTTGCAGGCGGAATCGGCAGGGATTTTTTTGTTTTTAATTTTTTTTTTTTTTTTTTGCTATAACGGTTGGTCCTATAAAAAACTTGTCAATATAAAAGTTTTAAATAATATTAAGAGGATTAATAATAAATTTAAGCGGATTTGAAATCTTGAGAATTGGCGAAGTTATGAATTTTTTTCTTCTAAACCCCCCTCCCCCCCCATTAAGGCAATTTTTAATTATATCAAAAATCAGTCATACATAAATTTTCGGCGCTTTTCCTAGAAGTAATAATAACTTCAAACGGATTCGATACGTATCATAAGTAAGAAATTATGAGTTTTTTTCTGTTTTCACAAAAAGCCCCCCCCCCCTCCCCTTGGTTCGATTTTGTCCATTAACGAACTTGACCGAGACTGTATGCCCCTTGATTTTATGTATCAGTTTCGAAAATATGCGGGAGTTGGAACCGCCTACTTCGAAAAATAACTTGTTTGCAGGCGGAGCCGGCAGGGATTTTTTTTTTTTTTAATTTTTTTTGCTATAACGGTTGGTCCTATAAAAAACTTGTCAATATAAAAGTTTTAGATAATATTAAGAGGATTAATAATAAATTTACGCGAATTTGATATCTTGTGAATTGACGAAGCTATGATTTTTTTTCTTCCAAACCCCCCCTTTTTCCCCCCCTTGGGGCCATTTTTAATTATATCAAAAATCTGTCATACATACATTTTCGGCCCTTCTCCTAGAAGTAATAATAACTTTAAACGGATTCGATATGTATCATAATTAAGAAATTATGGGTTTTTTTCTGTTTTCACAAAAAGCCCCCCCACTCTCCCCCCCTTGGTTCGATTTTGCCCATTAACGAACTTGACCGAGATTTTATGCCCCTTGATTTTATGTATCAGTTTGTAAAACATTAATGCAGAATTTTTCCAGTTATCGTGGTCAGAAAAAAGTGACATAGATAGATAGATAGATAGATAGATAGATAGATAGATAGATATATAAAGTTTTGAACTGGGGGTGGTTTTGGGTTCTGGGAATCATGATCGGCGTAGATCTGCAAAAATTTTTCAAAATTTCCAACTTAGGTGAGAATGTAATAGGTAGTATTTCTTACGAAATCTACCTAAAACAAGAAAATGGCTTCTTACGAGTGTTTTTGTCACTTAATATAAATATTTTTTCACGAATTTTTCCTTTACAAATATAAATTCATACATAATTGGATTAAAGATATAAAATCATACAAACCCGAGGTATGTTTAATGTTATTATAGCGGGGCCGGGAAAATCCGAGCGTGTCAGCTTGTTATTTAATAAAACAAATATTTGTTTATTAATAACATACGTTTGTTTATTAATAACAACAAAAGGTATCACAATACAGTCCCAAAAGTCTCCGTACAACTTCAAAAATTTATTAGAAAAAAAATAATAGGCCTACAGCAAAAATAATTACAACAGTGCATAGAGTAACTAAAAAAGTTTTTTCTACAGCCTTAGTAAACTTCAACATGAGATCCTTTCGTAACACGAAGAATATCAAGACGATATTTCAATTCAATGCACGAACGTTTTTCATGCTAACATCAACAGTAGCTACTGCTGTTTGGATCTTTTGTTTCAATTCCATGAGACTATTAACTTTTGTTCAGATTTCATCAAACAGTTGTAACTACTGTTGATGTTAGCATGCTGAAACGCACGTGGATGGAATTGGAATATCGACTTGATATTCTTCGCGCAACGAAAGGATCTCATGTACAAGTATACTAAGGTGGTAGAAAAAACTTTTTAAGTTACTCTATGTACTGTTGTAATTATTTTTGCTGTAGGCCTATTATTTTTTTTTGTAATACATTTTTGAAGTTGTACGGATACTTTTGGGACACCCTGTATTTTTCTATCCACCTAAAATCATTGGGAAAACGAAATTGAAAATATCCATGTATTCAAAATCAAACATGGATGGAAAGTTTAATATTTAATCTCTTATTAATAAGTACACGTGCCAGAATAGATTAAACACCATGTTTTAAGCACCTATTATTAATAGCGCTAGTTCAATTTTATAAATAATTCGGACTTGCTTTCAAAGAAAAATTTGTTTCAAAATTAATTACATTCGAAATGCAAATTATAGTACGGCGATTGCTATTATTTCATTTTTATTCCTTCAAAGGTCTATAATTTTTTATAAGATTTAATTAATAGAAATCTAATATAAGGTTTTAAAATATTGTTTACAATTCGGAATTCACCCATATTATTAATTAAAGTTTTATTTCACTATCAAATACTGCAAAAGCATAAGCATACTTGCTAAATTTCATTTAAGACAATGACTGAAAAAAAAAAATTCATTTATTTAGCATAAATCTTAATACTATACATTGGATTTGTTTTTGAACTACCATTAATTATTATATGTGACATGTTATTACATGACAAGGCTTATATATAAATCACCCTAAACAAACATTGTAGTTCATCTGTGTAAATAATTTTCATTTGACTGCAGACATAAAAATAATTCTTAAAATAATTAAATTCGAAACAGAAATGCTAATAATTGTGGACGTAATTCTTTTTTGCTCTTTCAAACTTTCATTACTTTTATGATAAAATTTCATTAATAAAGATATTAATTTTCGTGTGATTTGTTTTAAAATCGTAATTGTATTCATATAATATTTCAATTTTATTTCCTCTGACATTAATGAAAATTGTGTTTCTTGATTTAAAATTTTAAAACCAATGGAACAAAAAAAAAAATAATAAGATTTTTAATTTGAAAGTCTTTATTTTCAAATAATTTCTCATTAGACATCTGAAATTACTTTTCGAAATTCGTATCTTTTTTTAAAAATCACGGAGCGATCTGAATTACAAAATGATTTGTGCTCTAAGAATTACTTTTTCTCGAATGAAAATTTAAATTATTTCATATGTCCAATATTTTATTTTAAGTTGAACCGAGGCACAAATTTTTACTTTTTTTATTTTTTAAATATATTTTGCTTATTATTGCTCTTCTTGAAATGTATATTTTTTATAAGTTTCTTTACAAGTATAAAATTTTTTTAAAAAATATTTTTAATTTATATATATATATATAAAAAAAAAAAAAAAAAAAAAAAAAAATCTTAGCCAGATTAAAAAGTTGATATATCGTCTGAAAGATATATATATTTTTTTGTTTTGTATTCTGTTGTTTTTATTTTTGAGTACAAAAAATAAATAAATATTATTTTCTCTTAAGAAATTTAAAATATTTGTTTAAAAAAATTACAGCTTTAAAAGTAATAGAAATATATTTGATGAGCACTTTTTATTTGGAGAGTCATTACTTTCAATGTTTTCGTAAAACAAAATTTCTCAGAGATAACTGCAGAGATAAATAACTCAAAAAAAAATGTATAATGATTTCACTCGCCTTTCCAAACAATAATGTACGTGCTCGGAAAGTTTAAAAATGAAAAAAAAATAAATAAATTTTTCATCCAATGGATTCTGCTGGATTCGAACACTGTACCTAATATACACTAAAAACACCAACGTTTAACACACAATATCAAACTATAGTACAATGGACAGACGTACGTTTCGTGAGTAACTTGGACTCACATCCTCAGTGTCAGTAAAATAAAATTAAACATTATTGTATCCCCCCAAAGACACGAAATTGAGTCGAGAAACCCAAATGAAAACAACAACACACCGAAAAACTCATCACGCACGAGCCACCAATGAGATTAAACCGGAAATGATTCACTATGACGCAGTAAATCAACCCAGAAAGGTGAGATGTAAGATACGCTTGAAAATTCATTGACCAGGGAGTTACCAAATTTACGAATATAAACTGCTTCAAAGAATTTTAAATCTAATGGAGTGTTACATTTCTTAATAATAGTGGCTGAATCAAAGTTAAAAATATGTCTTTCACTCCAACAGTGACAAGCAATAGAGGATTTTTGTAATTCCTTTTTCTTAATATAATTTCTGTGTTCATTGATTCTGAAACGGTGCTGTCGTTTAGTCTGTCCTATATAGGACAAACCACATTGACATTGGATATTGTAAATGCCCCAAAAGTTTTGATGCGGAATTTTATCCTTTAACAGTGAAAAATTTAGTTTATGAACTGGCCTAAAAACAACCTTAAAATCATAATTTCTTAAAATATTAGCTATTTTGTAGCTAATGCTATTGTAAAATAGCAAAATAATGAGGTTAGAAAAATAACACTCCATTAGATTTAGACCTCTTTGAAGCAGTTTATATTCATATATTTGGTAACTCCCTGGTCAATGATTTTTCAAGTGTACCTTACATCTCACCTTCCTGGGTTGATTTACTGTGTCATAGTGAATCACTTCCGGTTTAATCTCATTGGTGGCTCGTGCGTGATGAGTTTTTTGGTGTGTTGTTGTTTTCATTTGGGTTTCTCGACTCAATTTCATGTCTTTGGGGGATACAATAATGTTCAATTTTATTTTACTGACACTGAGGATGTGAGTCCAAGCTACTCATGAAACGTACGTCTGTCCATTGTACTATAGTTTTATATTGTGTGTTAAACGTTGGTGTTTTTAGTGTATATTTATCCGCACAAGATTTTCTTCATACCAGGGTTCGTACGCCTCCTGGAATTTTGCGACCAGGGAATTCTTCGGTACCAGTATTTTCTTACAGAAAATCTCTCCTTAAAAGAAGGCGAAGTTTCTCGGGTTAAACCTAGATTTCTTTTTCCATACAAAAAAGTACTGGTAAGAGTCCTGGAAAATTCCCTGATCCGTACGAACCCTTCATACTGTACCTAATGTTTTAAAATCGGAGACATTACCTTTTCGCCGCAAATAATAGGCGCAAAGGTAACAATATTTATCACTTATACTCTCTCGTATTTCCTTGGTGACTTTCTGTATAAAAACGGTTGCAAAATTGGTTTGAAAAAGGTTTAAAAATGGATAAAATACGTAATCGGTCGATTTTAACGAAAATCTATACAGTTTTTACAACAATGATCTATAATGTACATACGCTAAATGTAAGTGCAATCGAAACTACCATTTAGGAGTTACCATGTTTATTCCCACACATACAAATCAGGATTACAGTACTTTCCTTACACTATATCCCCAAAAAGTAAATAATGCGCAAATTGTCTTTTCTTTATTTTTCATAGCTATTCGGATACATAAATTTGAACTTTGAAAATATGCATCCTGAGATAAATGCATCCATATCGTAGCAGAAGGGGCACCAACCAAATGCATTACAATATAAGGTCATTGTACCTAAATGCGACAATGTTCTTGTACTTTCTTAAGAGCCTACATTAGTCACGGGAAGACACGTTCAAGCTAATGTTATGTCTATATGAAGGATCTAGTGCGATTTCTCGCTCGCATTTTAATATTTTTAAATGCTTTTTTTTGCATAGGATAGCTGAGGTCAATATCCAAAGTTGTTAGTTTTTACTTTTTCGATTTTTATTGCAATTTTTTTTTTATCAGCGGACATTTTCAATTTTGGAACCGGTTAAACCGGTTCTGAAAGTGAAAGAATCATTGTATAAAGTAACTGGAACCGAAATCGAAAAAGTAAAAATTAACAACGTTAGAGATTGATCTCAGCTATCCTATGCAAAAAAAGGCATTTAAAAATATTAAAATGCGAGCAAGAAATCGCGCTAGAACGTTCCCATAGACGTAACATTAGCTTGAGCGTTTCTTCGCGTGACTAGTGTAGGCTCTTAAAGCATGAATCGTATATAAATGCTATATAATAAGATAGCTGAACTTCCGGAACAAAACGCGAAAGATTTTACTGCGTTTACAACGTTTTCTTTATAAAAAAAAAATCCCCATTACAATACACATTGTTCATTATGCAGCGCCCCCTTATTCCCTAAATGCGACGAAAAAACCCTAAAATGCTTCACGATTTTTCTTTTTTAACTTTGAAGATCAAATAACCTTATGGACATCAAGGGCTACAAAGTGTGTTTCATTTACCTAAACTGAAAGCTGGAAAATGTCGACAAATTGTACATTTAGATTTCTAAAATATTTTACACATTTTGGTGGCTGGTTTTCTTTAGAGACCTATTAGCGACGAACTGAATGCTCTAAATGCGGAGATACTTTTAGCAGATTAATTCAGGTAGGTTTATATGGTATATATGGTATTAAAATGATGTTTAAAGTATAGATTGTGTTTTATTAAGCTGTGTTAGGTTAATAAATTAGGAATTTGAACATGATCCAACAATGGTGTTTTTCTTTGACAGGGGGCTTAAATACATGTTTCACATGATAAAATAGAAAACAAATACATGCCTCTATTATTGGATACATTTATATTTAATATTTGAAAATTTTACCATAGAAAATTTCCAAGTATTAAATGTAGATTTATTCAATTACAGATGTTGGATTTTCTTTGGTTTCGTGTTTGTCCCAGGGTTGGTGGCTCACGGAAACTACTCCATCTTGTGCTGCGTTTATAGACTTGAGTACATATTATAGTGAAAAAGTTCCAGGCTGAGTATCCTTCCCAAGTGGTTTAGTTGGTAGAACGTCAGTGCGCTATACTGATTACCCGGGTTCGAGTTCCGGATTGGGTACTTTTTCACTATGTCGGCTGTACGCCTTTTAAGCAATTAAAATTTGAAATATTATAATTGTTGGAGTGAGAAATGTTCTATGGAAAAATTTCCAAGCTTTAAATATAGATTTATTCTTTTAACGATGCAGAATTTTCTTTGGTTTCGTGTTTGCCCTAAGGTTGGTGGCTCACGGAAAATATTCCATCTTGTGCTGCGTTTGTAGCCTTTCCAACATGTTATAGTGAAAAAGTGCCAGGCTGAGTATCGTTCCCAAGTGGTTTAGTTGGAAGAACGTCAATGGGCTATACTGATGGGATACTAGAGGAGGAAGGAGTGTCCGCTGCTGGGGCAGTAGAATTTTCGGTAATTGAGTTTTCAGTTTTAGACTTTTATGGTGTAACAGGGTTTTTATTAGTTGTTTTCTTGGTATAATTAAAATTCTTTAAGCTTTCTGCTAGCGTTTGAGAATCTTTGTTAGTTTGGCTATTACTGTTAGACAATTTAGAGTTATTTCTGTTTTCTAAGCGATAAGGTTTATTTACACAACCACGTTAGTTAACCGCGTGATCGTCTACAATTGGCACATTTAGGAGTGGTACGAGCTTTAGGGGCCAATTTGGGGTAAGATGTAGATCTGTACATTTCAGGCGTGAAGTTACATATCTCACCGGCATGACCAAAACCGTGACATTTGTAGCATTGTTTTACTTTTTGGTTACTCTTAAACTTTTGAATATTAACTGAGATATAGTGATTTTTTTTATAAATTTCATTAAAATTATCACGCGGCAGTATATTGACCATATAAATAGGCCTAGGATTTCCTGTTTTACGATTTTTTACGGCAGCCCTAGTAACTGTAAATCCGTAATCTTTTAAAGTTTGAGTGATAAGTTCACTTCCAGTATAACACGGAAGGCCATCAATACAAAATTTTTTTAGTCTTTGCTCTTTAGAGTGCAAAGTAGTATATTTCTTAGCATTACTGTCTAAGAAGCGATGTGTTTCGCGGAAGTCATTAACATTCTTGCATAAAACCATAAGACCTTCAAGAGATATGGTTTTTTTTCAGAAAAAACATCGCAAATACTTTTTGCGAGATTGGTCCATTTCTCAGTGAATTCAATATAGAATGGATTAAGTTTGGATTTGGAATTGTCAGAATTTTGGTCTGGAATGAGATTATTGGGTGGAGTTTGATCCATGTTATCAGCCTCTGGGTTAGCATCAACATCTAAGACAATGTTTTTAAATTTATTACTGAGGAGGATATTTGAGTTTTCCACTTTATTTTTACGTTTGATACCTTTAGGAACAGTTATAACGTCATTCGATATTTTACTATGAGTTAAAATAGTATGGTAAGATTGTCTAAATTTAGTAAAACAAAATAGAGAAAAATAGGTTGCTTGCATTAAATTATTATAATTAGTTGGCACCCTAAGCAAAGAAAAAAGCCTCTTGGAAAGTACTGCTTTACTCTCTTAGATCAGCAACGGTATTCAGGTATCCTTCTTTGGTACGCTGAGACATAATATATTCATCACAATATTTGAAGAAATCTGCGAGAAACTGTTTAATTGAATCGTCATTATTTGAGAAATTAGTAATAAATTGTTGGAAAATGTCCGGTTCAATAGTTCCATTAACAATTTGGTTAAGTTTATCATCCATAACTTGACAGTCGCCTATGAACAACATGGCAAAAAATACTTATCAAAACTCGCAAAACTGCGCATAACGCTCTGTTCAATATGAACTGAAGTTACAAATGATTTTCGGAAAACGAAGCAAAAAATCACGAGCTATGTAAAACTGCTATGAAAAAGGATTTCCCGCCGACAAGTACTTTATCTCATTTAATTCTGAATTATATAAGACGAAGAACACTCTTGTTAAGTACTAATATTAAACGTGTTTTTATTTTGATTTTTGGCGTCGCCTTATACGCGAGTATGTACGGTATGTTCAAATTTAGCCCATTTAAACCCTTGAAGGCCACCAGTATATTTTATAAGCTACTTAATTTTAATCCCAAAATGCCCCAATGAGACCAGAATTTTATAATCAAATTTTGAATTTATAAGGTACATGAGGAAAAGCTTTTACTTATTTTAAAATAAATTCGTTCGTGAATCCTGGTGTCAGTCAATCATTTCAATATTTTAGCTACAAGAGTACTTTGCCCCTGAAGGGGTTAATTAAACAATGTTTACAGATTTCAGGTCATCTTTGATCGATACATTTTTAATTGTTACGTAATAATAACTTCACCCGAGGCTAACGAAAAAGACAGGCTACCGCGGTGCATTCCACTTATCTTTTTTTACAGACCGCTAGAGTGACGTGATACTCTTTTCGTACACCTGCATTGGTGGATTCGAGCATCACGTGACTACCGCGGTCTGTAAAAAAAGATATGCGCAAAGTACCGCGGTAGCCTTTCTTTTTCGTTAGCCTCGAACTTCACCCTTCTTCAAACGTAAAAGCAAATATTAAGCTAATTAAACCCGAAACACAAACTCTCATAGTATTTCTTTTTACTCTAAATTTTCATCATTTCTTGTATTAAAATTTAATTAAGAAACTATTATTAAATTTTAAGAGATTCGTTCCTAATTCATAATTGGATTCATATGATATGTGAATTTTATTTCCGCAAAATTAATTGAAGTTTATTGTTTGATGTAAAATTTGAAAAAAAAAAATGGTAGAAAATGCCGTTTTATTTAATTTAAAAGTCTTCCTTTTGAAATAATTTATTAATAGATATTTCTAATTAATTTTCGAAATAGTCTAAAATAAAATAAAACCTGGTCAATCTAAATTACAAAATGATTTATGATTTAAGAAATAAGGAGTTCCATCCTGGGCCGTGTTGCTACCGTATGTTTTGTATGACGTCAGCGCTACTCACGGGTATGGTTTTGTTTTATAATATAGAAGTGCTTTGTAATTTCATTTCTAATTAATTTTCTCTTGATAGCAAAAAAAATAATTGTTAAACTAAACAAATCCAAAGCCAGTATTTGAATAATTATTCCCTTTATTACTTTTCTAGTCTTTCAAGCATTCATCAATTTTGTAGTAAATTTGCAAAGTCTAATTTAAGTTTTCATGAGTTCTGTTTCTGCGTTCATTAAATTTAATTCCATTTCTATTAAATTCATTGAAATTTTATGGCTTCGTGTATACAAATTTTTAATTGTTACGTAATAATAATAGTTTTCACATAAAATATTTTATTGTCCAATTGTTTACACTTCAGATAGTAATAATTGCCTTTTAAAATTATTATTTTTTTAATATCTGAATGAGCAATATTTCAAAGTGTGTTGTTTTTTATAGACAATTTTCGTGTAATGGAAAATTAAATAGTAAATGAAAATTTCTACATATTTTAAAATACACGCGTTTGTTTTAATCGCTGGATAACTTGGGCTTATTTCAGAGCTGAATAAATCATTTTACGTCATACATAGTAAATTAATTTTTACGGTGTATTTTAACGATGTTGTCTTATTGATTCATACCTTATTTTAGATATTGAAAGTATAATTAAAAAAATTATGAATGTGCTCATGCATTAACTAATATTTTTGTTTATCCATGTACATAAATCTTTATTATGACATCTTAATTAAAAATTATCAAGAAGATTATTTTTCGTAATAAGCAATTTTCTTTTAAATGAGAGAGAAATAGAACATATTTTGATTAGTTTTTTGTTCAACATTAATTATGTGTGACAAAATTATAGTGGTAGAAAATTATCATGTTAAAACATCACCGATTATCTCATTTAACTGTTAAACAAGTAATGGTATATTCTCCTTTAATAATATATACCTTGCACTATTTCTTGGTAAATAGTGTTATGTATTGATACATACCTGTTTATCCATGTACTATGTAAATCTTTATTGTGACAACGTAATTAAAATTATCAAGAGGATTACTTTTTATAATAAGCAATTTCTTTTAAATGGGAGAGAAATAAAATATATTTTCATTAGTTTTTTATTCAACAATAATTATTTATCATGTTAAAATATTACCGTTAATTTCTTTTCACTGTTAAATAAGTAATAAAGTTTTCTTTTTTAATTACATATCTTGCACTATTTCTTGGTAAATAATGTTTATTTAACTAAAACAAAGGGGAGTTTAATTAAATTTAAAACGAAAACTGTAACATTAATTGAAATTGTTTCTTTTTACTCATACAGTGATTCATCAATTTCACTACCAGATTTAATTTATAAAATGTAATAGAGGCTTTCATAGGATTTATTTCACATCCGTAATTGAATTCATTCATTTTAATTCTATTTCCACTAAATTAATTGAAATTTTATAACTTCATTCAAACATATTATAACATAACAGGAAGTAGTATATCTTAAAATTAAATTACGTCTTTTTAAAATAATGTCATAAAATAGCTTTAATTAGTTTCAGATTCTTTTTTTCTAATTCCTAAACGACCAATATCTCTAAATAATTTGTTTTTAAGAAAATTCTTCCAGTAAAACGGAAGATTTGAAATGATGAAAAAAGGAATTTATTATTACTACTATTCCTATAACGTTAACCTTTAAGAATGACATACAGTTGGTCCTTTTGGTGAATTTACAAATATATGGTCGTAGGAGCCTAAAACATTTACCATGATTACTATGCATGATTACTTTACATGATTAGCAGGCAGGGATTACTTTTGAACAAATTACCGGATTTAGATTTTTTTTTAAAAAGATATACATGGAAAACAAAGATGTATTTTTTTTCAAGCTATAACAAAAAATATGATTATTTTTGTTATGAATTTTAATATTTTATAATAATTTTTTTATCTTAGCAATTTTTAACACTTTCCAACATAGTTGAAAAGTGTTTATAAATTCGGTTTGTCTGTCCGTCCGTCTGTGTGTCTGTCCGACCTCTAAATCTCGTAAATATAGTCGAATTGCCTTGTAATTCCTATACGTTATTGGGATTTCCAATCGCATGGTTGGTATTGAAAATGAAACGTGCAGTATTTATGGATCGTTTACATGGACACTCAAAAACACCGTTACATTATGAGGTATGGGGGAATACGGTTTGCAATGTAATTTAGTAACGTTATACTCTTTCAAACATATTGAAATTGATATATATCACTGAGATGCATAACAAAATACTCACTGTTAAATATGGTATGCATAGAAGTTATCATTCTTATACAGGGACCCATAAAATTGTTTGGTTACAATACTGTCTATGAGCGATAATTGCTGTAAGTGCGTATTCAATTGTGTTATGCGTTTTTAAATGGAATTTTTTTTTTTCAGATTACTTGGTATGTATAAATTATATAGATGCACGAAAAACTCGAAAACATTTCCGTTTTATGTTGGAAATTGTTGAAAGGCAATTTTCAACTGTGTTAGCGTTTCCTAACTGAACTAGGTTTTAGCATAATACGCTCTATATATACAAATCAATAGATCATATGCAGAGATTCATAAAAGAATTGGAATTCATTTCGGAGTATAGATGGTAATTACCAAACTGTGTTTTCAAATATTTTATGCGTTTTCAAATAGTTTATTTCACTGTCTAAGAGAGACTGTTCAGACAAGAAGGCCAAGTCTGTAGAGCATAGATGTCCTTCCCGGTAACTTTATTAAAGTTATAAAAAAATAATACAAATTCAGTTGGAGCTGAACCCACCGACAAGCGCCACAAGGGGTGGGGTGAAAACTGCAATGGCCTTGGACCAGAGAGAAAAAAATTAGAGACTTATACATGCTAGGCCAACTGGCCTACCCTTCCAGGTCAGTGACCTCCACGGGAAAAGGGACAGGGGATAGGCAGAAAATGAAGTAGATTCACGTAATAAATCCCATCCGCTGTAGCACATAGACCCCATGCGACAGGCACGGGAAAGTTGTAGTTTTCAGCTATACAATGAGAAAAACAACAGTTCCTACATAGGTTTGTTCCAAAAACAGTTCTAGTAGACTGGGGTAGAAAAATAAAATAATATGAAATAAAAATACGCCGGAACAGTGTTCCCACGAGAGCTGCTTGAGAAGTGGTTTAATGGAAACTGCAGACATTCCACTGGATCTCGGGAGGTAAGAATTGAGAGATCCATTAAAAAGTAATAAATTTCTGCTAGTTGACGGAGGAGCTAATTTAGATATCATCTTTCAACTTATGAAACAGTGACATTTTGTTACAGTATTGTGAATGTGTTGGGTAGTGTTTCATAATCTATGCTTGGTGCATGACTTTTCTTTCTTGTTTCTTTTGTTTCAGATACAATTGAGAGACAGCTTAATAAGAATTATAAAAAAGAAATGAAGACAAAAATATATAGAGCCTGGACTTCAAAATCGGGTCAAAACTAGTTTTGAAACATTATTTTTTGTCGTACGATATTAAAACTTTTGTTATTTTATTTTCTTCAATTTAACAATGATATTTTATTTGTAAAAAATATAACTTAAAACCAATAGTCTTAATTAATTACAGAATTCCAAATCCACGATCGTCATCTTTCGTCGTTTCATACATTTCCAATCCCTTTAAATATCGGTCAAGTCTCCCTATTTTTAACGATCACTAATTTATAATAGAAATATTCGCTTTATTCGATCACTGAAATTTTCGATTATTCAACACTAAATTTTGTGGTAGTCAAAATAGGGAATTTTTGTCAGCTATGCATTTATAAAATTTAAATCACAATGATTGTTCATCATATATTGTTTCGATAGTCTGATAAATTAGATCTATTACGTAGTTGAATAAATCAATTTGAATTATACATAATAAATGGATTTATCCGTTGCACTATGTTCTCGTAACAACTTATGTTTTATTCAACATATTGAAAATATAATTACAAAATTTATGATTATATGTATCCATCACCTACTTACTTCAATTGTGTATTTATACATTTATCTCGTCACGAAGAGCGCCATGTATGCGTGATATGCTCAGAATTTCAGATTACTCACTCCTATTAGTAAATTGAGATTATTTTAGGCAAAAAAATTCGTTTTGAAAATACCGGTTAAAAAAGATTAAAATTTAGGTAAAAGACACAGTCGTCGTAAAGGGATTAAATCTTCATTACGAGATCTTAATTGAAAATAAACAAAAAGAGCGTGTATTATAATAATATAATTTCTTTACAACGAGAAAGAAATAAAACGTTTTTGATTCGTTTTCTTGTAATCGATAATAATTATTTAAGATGCAATTACATATGAAAATTATCATTTTAGTATATATTTGAATAAAATATGCTTTATGATTTAGGGGCCTTACATATATATCGTTATCAACTTTTTGGTAATTTTGGACCCCCCCCCCCTTTAATGATAACGTTTTCAATCTCTAAAAATTATATATATATTTTTTAAAAATTTATATGTTTGCAGTGATATACAAATAGGGTTATACATTTATTATTCAGATACTTCACTGATTCAATTGAAGAGAAGAAGTCAATAAAATATCTATACATGAAGTAACTTTATATCAAAAACTAAAAAAGTTAGTTTGTATTTGAAAGTACTTAATAATAGCTTTTTGCTACATAATACATTAAATAGTAGTATTGTCCTCTTGCACTTTCCCCTGAAGGAAAAAAAGACTTCTTACCAACAAAACAGTTGGACAACAATCTTACTATTTTCTTTATTAGTAAACACAACTGCATTTCAAACGAGCCTAGAACCTGATTTCTCCAACAGCGGATTATATGTTCATATGACAGAACAACGAGAATGCCGAACGTTAGGGTATTCCATATTTTGGAGTGAAATGATTTCATAACCCTTAATGGCTTTAGTAATAACTTTGTATTTTCATATAAGAAGACAACTGACTAAAAAGATAACGGACTATTTTGATGCAAAAAAAAATTACAAAACAAAGAGAAAAGTTGATGAATGGAGAATGATAACGATATCAAAAGAGAACCCCCCCCCCTTTCCCCCTAGAGATATCACATGATATCAAGTGCTAGACTTCCTCTCATTCCCCCTAAAGTGATAACGTTATACATGCACAACCACTTATCTTTATAACAAACTTGATACTTGCTTTAAAAAACCATAAATTAATATCATGCAAAAAAAAATTCTTACGATTAAGGCTATTATATTTCGTTTTGCTGTTAAAATGATTCATCGATTTTACTGCAAAATTTAATTAAAAAAATTCAATTCAAAATTTAATTAATAAAATGTAATAGAGATTTCCATATGATATGTTTCAGATCCATAATTGAATTCATTCGTTTTAATTCTATTTTCACTAAAGTAACTGAAATATCCTGACTTCATTCAAATATATTACAAAATAATAGGAAGTAGTAATACAATCTTTAAATTAAAACACATCATTTTCAAATAATTATTCATAAAATATCTTTAATTAGTTTCCAAAATTATCTTTTTTTTTTTTTTTTAAATTCTCAAAATGATTTTTTGTTTTAAGGAAATATTTCCTGTAATGAAAAGTTAAATCATAATTCACATTTTCCAAGTATTTGATAAAAATAAATGTTGTTTTAGTGAATAATTTAGATTTAATTCAAATTTAATACATCATTTTAAATTATATGTAAGAAAGGGTTTTTTTTTTCTATTCAGTTGTATTTAATAGATATTGCCGTAAAGATTTTTACCTCATTTAAGCTTTGAAAATATAATTAAATATTTTGTGAATTTATGTTTGCATTATTTAATGTAATTGAATATTAAGGAATGAATTTTTTATTGTGAAAATTTTGCTATAGACAAAATCGCCTTTCTCAGTTTAGAGATTTAACAGTTATTTTCATTTTCTATCAAAGATATGATTTATTCAAATATTTTTTACATTTATTTTCACATCGTAAAATAATTCAAACAAATATGGTGGAAAATGGGATTCATATTTATGTATTCCAATGGAAGACTGGTTACGAATATATTAATTGGGGAATGCATGAAATACCAAATGAAGTTATTTTCTTGGTACGAACTGATGTTTTTAAAATCAATTTTTGCTCTCTTCTGTTCTCTGTAAATGGTAACTGATAAATATATTAACACCAAAAGTATCCAAAAACACGTGTAGGATTTATGTTTCAGGTAAATCCATTAATTGAACTGTAAGAGGGGAAGAGAGGTCCAAAAGGTGTAACAGAGAGAGATTGGGTCAAAAGGCGGATTAACAAATTGTGACGTTAAAAATTGAATTCAAATTAGTTATCTTGTATAATTTATCTTTCAAACTTCGAATTCCATATCATTTAAAACAACTTACATATAGTGTTTACTGCCCAAATATTCAATCATACTTATTTAAACGTTCTGTCGTGTCTGTGGAATTTAATGATACCAGAAAGGTTTTCAACTAGACCTGTCAGGGAAGGATTTTCTGCCAATGGAGTATATGGCGTGCCAGTGATAAATAACATCAAGGACAGGTATAAGAGTCATGAATTACGATACGAATGAATTTCAAGCTATTGGGATTAACATTGGATTGGGAATTTTGACATCTAACTGTTCAACAGCCTTAAATACCTTAGTTTTTCTGTATCAGACACAAATTGTATTTATTTCAATATTATCCGCCATTGTTTCTTGCATATTTATGACATCACACTTTAAAATTATTGTTTACTTTCAAATTCACGCTTTTTTTAGGGTTTCGTTCATCTCACGAAACCCTATTACCCCCGCTGCGTTGTCTGTCCGTCACAGAGCCATTCTCAAAAAGTATGTAACTGATAGAGTTGAAACTTAGTGTATAAATCTGAATAGCAGCTGTGAAGAGCTCAAAATATTAAAATTTGACAAATTCGTATTATTTTAATAAATAGAGATAAAAAACCAAAATTCTAACAACCTTTTCTTATTAAATTGAAACATTTTTCGTTATAGCAGATGCCAAAGATTTAAAATCCACAATGAAATTCTTTCTACAATAACTAATTTTTTATCAGACGATTTTCACGTGAAAAATGAAAATGAAATAAAAAGTTTCACCAATTGAAAAAAAGATAAATATGAAATAAAATTGATTGACGTCATAGTCGTAATAAAACGGTAAATGTCTAAGATTTCTCAATAATACAAAGAGTATGAGTATGTGTAAGTGGACAAAGCAGATTAATATCACGTCATTAGAGAATTAAAAAGAAAATCTGACGTCATATAGGAAGTTTAACTAATTTTTCAAATGTTTGAGAATAATACAAAGCGAGTATCAATATAAATAATAGAGAATAGTAAATATATGAGTTTGAGAAACATATTGAATCGTGATAAAAATCCGATTATGGAAATATTCGCATATTTTAACATTTTGAAGGTGTACAATTTGTTTAATTTTGAAATTATTTTTTTAAATATTGCATTTAGTCCGTATGACGGATATTATTATGAGAGAATATAATAGCGGGCTTGGACCGCTATCCGGCTGGTTTAGATATTCGAAAAAAGGAAAAAATAGACCAGTAAATTTTTACTTTATAAAAAACATGACTTTTTTTGTTGTTGTTGCTAAATGAAATTTGTTTGAATTTATTAAAGAAAGGATAAAGTGTTTTGAAAGGAATATTAAACGAAACCCTTTGAGCTATCTTCGATCACACTTACCCACTTGTTTGCAATTGCCCATGTTGGCGAATTATATCGAAATTTTTTATAGCTATTTTCACTTCATAAATTAATTTTATTTGGAAGAAATGTAAAGCTGGAGAAATAGGTGTATATTTTTGTTTTTCAATGTATAAAAGATTATATTTTATTCATTATTTCTAAACTACATCCATTAAAAAATACATTGTTTTATTACTTGTATAATTCTCTTCTACATTATTACTAAAAATGTTATACCTGATGAAACATGGTCGATATTTCCATAAATATAAATAAAATAAAAGTTTTTAACACTTTGTGACTCAAGAACTGCGATTTTACTAAAATTTTACAAAAACATTTACTCAGATGTTAGAATACATCATTTTAAGAAAGTAAAAAAAGAAAAGAAAAATTAAAACATAAAAATTTTAAATTATTGACTAAAAGGTACTTTTTTCACATCTACAATAAGCAGAAAATTACATACTTCTCACACATATTGTAAATTTTCTAATGCAAAATTATAATGTATACTAAATTACCCTTTGTAAAAAATCTATTTTTAAACGCCTCCAGTATTTTTAATTTGACAAAATTTACGAAGTTCATATTAGGAATAACGATATGAAACTGCTCAAATGCTAAATCAAACTTTGACATAAAAAATAACTCAGTATCGCCGTCTGTTGAGAATTCTATCAACAATTTATATTAACTGCTGTGTTGAAAGATAGCAGCAATAAAGAAAATCATATTTCAAGGCTCACCGTATAACTAACATTGACTTTTGGATATGTTTCAGATGTGCAATGCAATGATACAAAGGATTAAAATAAACATGTTTCTACTCAATCTGTCTCTATATATGTTTACATTAATTAACTAATTAATACAAACGTATAGATTACATTAACTAATTAGGTACGTGGTATATGCTTCATAGCTCAAAACTTCTACGCTTTTTTCTTACCACTAAAATTTAATACTAAATTTTGTATTATTTAATCAACAAAATCTGCGATTAAACAAGGTAAAAATTTCTATTAAATTTTAGTGGTAACAATAAAGCGTAAAAGTTGTCGGCTATGAGTATACTTTAGCACACGTTGTATATGTTCTATACAAGTTGTCGCTATTAAATATCAATAATAGTTATCTCAGGGTGGCTAGTGGTCAGGGAAAAATAGAGTAAAAAAGTGATAAACTCCAGTATATTCTTATAGAAAAATTTATGTTGATTATTCGATCAAATAATCAATTTGAATTTTTCTATAAGAATATACTGGTAAGTCCCATTTTTTTACTGTATTTTTTCCTGACCACTAGCCACCCTGTATCTACTTTTGACGTTTTAAAAATGCTTTACACGTTAAATTGGCTTTATAATAATCACAATAATAAATCTTTACTTCTGAAAGATTTTTCGTAATATATATATATATATATATATGTGTGTGTGTGTGTGTGTGTGTGTGTGTGTGTATGTATATAAGCTAAAATCAGACCCAGGGTATTTATCTTTTTTTAAAATACTGGAAACAAATTATTTAAAAACTAAATGTTTATAATTTTTTCATGAAAAATTAAGATTTTTTTTTAAAGTCAGTAAGTCATCAAATAAACCTCTTATTGTATTCAAAGTTATTGCGTAAATTTATCCAACATACAAGAACAAAAGTTCAAGTAACTGAAATAATTATTTTTAAATAAATTTTCTGCAATAAAATATATATACTCCTCAAATTATTCACTGCATAAATTTTTTACTACGGCATATCATTTCAAAACCAATTTCTTTTTATGATATTAAACAAAAATTCTTTTTTGATAATGGCTCAGATTGAGCTGAAACATATGTCAACAGTCTAATAACACCTATTTTACTGTTTATTATCTTTTTATTTTACACCTTTCAGCTATTAAAAAAAAGTATATAAGTTTATTCTTATAGCATAACACACTCCTGCCAATCTCCTGGTATTTTCCTGTAAAATGTGGGTTAATTTAACGCAGGTTAAACACGTTTTAAACCATTAAACTTTTTTAGAAATAAAATGAAGTAAGTCCCACGTAAAACAGGTAAACAGGTTAGTACTTCAATGGGATTCCCAGTTAAAAATAACTCCACTCCCTGTATATGAGTAATTGTGTATCACATCTTAAGAGAGCGATGTTAAAAAAGTTTAAAATAATTTAAAGTATCAAAAATATGTAAAAAGAAGCATAAAATGCCATATGCTACTGTCAAAATCAATGTAGAATAATAATAAGCATGAGAAAAAAATATTTAGTGCTTATAAGAAGCAAGAGATGGCGCGACGTGTCCATCCACGTATAAACATGAAATTAAATAAATAAAGATCTATCAAATAAATGTACTGGTTCGAAACGTGATTAACCTGAGTCCAATTTAACCATTTTTTACGGACGAATAGTTGTAGATTGGCAAGTATGCACAATGTTGATAAGCTATTTCATTTCTGTCATAAACTGAATTTAATTTATTCAACACCAGCGGCTATTTGTATTTATGTTTATTTTACACCATTGAAATATTTATCTCTGTAATGCGGACAAAAAATTAACTCCCTTGTAAGTCCGCTCTAAAGGGAGTTCACTTATTCATAAGATACCGAATAGGTTAACGCTAGAATATCATAAATATTACTTAAAGTTATATTTATTAAACCAATAACTAATATTTTAACTATCCAACATCACACATTTTTATTCATTTCAACAGGACATTAGTTGTAAAACAATTACACCTGTCTGTAAAGTATTTGCCAAACAACAAATTTATAATATTTATATTTTGAAAAATTAAAATAAATGAATAGACTCCTAAGATTATTTCTAAGAGAAATAAATTTTATCTATTTCATGAATAATATTCTGACATCATATTTTTAAATAATCATCATTTGAGTTTTCTCTTTTGGCAGCTAATTTTGATTTGGATTCGCCTTGCAAGATTTACTCTAATATTCTTAAATCTGTATTTTGCATCATGAAGTAATTAGTCAGAGCAAATACAAAAATCAAAGAAACACATTCAAATTTTCGCCTTTCGGCACATAAAAAGATCAAGTATTGTAAGTGTATTATTTCGGTAATAATACATGTTTGGTTATTATTTATTTCGTATCTGTTATAAATGCAATTTTTCACATAAGTGTATTAACAATACTATTCTGAAAGATGTTTAAGAAAAGTCATACCTAATGAAATTCTTAATACTTTAATACAGGAAATATCTATCTGATATACTTAAAATAAGCTTATAAAGCAAATTTAATATGTCACTAATCATAATAGAACATATTTAAGAATAAATTTTTGATAAAGATGTACCTCAAAAGAAGAGACACATGCCAAAAATGCGGATACGCATATTGGTATAAAATTTGAACTACAAGTTAATCAGATATAAATTATTGAAAAAATAAGCAAATAAATGTTAAATGTAAATGTCAGTTATTTCGGCATTACTTGAACAATAATTTGTATATTTCATTATTTTCATTTTATATGATGCTTTGAAAAATCCCAAACATAACGCGCGTTCATATTTTGCATAACTGTACTTTTGTAAAATTAATTGTTAATTAATAATGCGTTTATTAAAAAATCATAAATAAAATAATTTACTTTTCTGTCATCATTACAACTCCTATGTTCGAACGCTCCTCCCTTCCTCCCCAATATAAATTTTCTTTCACTTTTGACCAGTGTTTAATTTAATATGTCACTAATCATATTAAGAACATATTTAAGTATACATTTTTATAAAGATGTACCTCAAAAGAAGAGACACATGCCAAAAATGCGGATACACATATTGGTGTTTAATTTAATATGTGTTTAATTATGTTTTTGTGTTTAATTTGTGTTTAATTTTGTGTATGTAAATGTGTTTAATTAGTGTTTAATTTAATATGTCACTAATCATATTAGAACATATTTAAGTATACATTAAGTATACAAAGTTAATTTCTACGCAAAAAAGACAATTCTTTGCAACACTTTGACTCTGTTGAAAAGCCTTGACTTTTGGCTATAGATCTGGCTCAAAATTTCTATGATAATAAAATTTCCTTGTTACAGTCATGTCAGTTTTTCCTGACTATAAAACTTTCTAAAGTCTTTTCAATGTTAGTGAATTCATTTAAACAGGCCAAATGCAGGAAAATGTTATTGAGGAGGGTGGGGTGTGGGGGCGTCAGGTTATTCTACATGTATTTCTTCGATTGGGACACAATTTATTTTCGTTTAATGTTTCTTTCTTTGCGAAATATGCGTCAGTTGAGTAATAGAAGAGTGGATGGGAGGATTATACTCATATGAAGCTCAGTTAATGTCTTTTTCCTATGAATTGGGAATTTCTTATTCAAAAATGTGTTCTAAAATATTTTACTGACAATAAAGAGATCTTACTGCCATTTTACCTTTAATTTAATTTCATAACAAAATCCAGCAGCAATCAGGAATCCTTTTGGAAATTTTTCTTTACATTCACAAGCCCATTTCTGGCGGGGGGGGGGGGGGGGTTCTAGTAATTGATGAAAATTGCTCTTATTTTGATACACCCAATTAAATAAAGCCTTGTTTCATACAGAGTTACGATAAATTTTTATTTATCACCACCTATGTGGGGTTTGTTAAAGCGAGCGTTAGAAAGTGCCACCCACAAAATTGGAAGACTTTGGAAATTTTTCCAAGAGATGTGGGAGAAAATTGATATGATTGTACTAAGAGAAAAATTGAATGTGATGAAAATTTTTATCCAGAGTCATAATCAAGAGTCGGGGCTATACAGCAGAGTAAAATAGACGCAAAGAATATGACATATATGTTCAAAAATTAATTGTGAAATCGTTCCCATAAAGTGTGAACGACCTTCTGTACAATGCTTTCCTTAAACTATATTTATATGGAAAGCATAAAGAAGCTTAAGGTGGCAACACTGCTTCTAACCATTAGTTGGCAGGTTAACAGTAGATATGTAAAGCCAGCAATTTTAGAAGGGAATTCATAAGTTCAAAATACTTTTTAAATTATTTCAGGCACGCTAAAGTATAGAAATCAAACTATATAATTAATTTTTACACAATCAACTTATTGGTAAATAATTCATATGAGTAATAATTTTCATATCTGAACGAAAATGTATCGAGGTCGGGAATCGAATATAAATACGTATATAAATACGAATATAAATACTCGACTGATATAAATTGGTGCTGATTAGTTTTTGGTAAAAATCGCCCGGCAGGTGGCACTGCTATGCAGCATTTTTCACGATTTCCGCAATAGCTCTATCTCAAGAACTAATGCTCGGAATTTAATAAAACTTTAGATTCTGTTAGTCCCTGATATAGATTGGTGCGGATTAGGTTTTGGTAAAAATCGCCCGGCAGGTGGCGCTGCTAAGCAGCATTTTTCGCGATTTCCGCAATAGCTCTATCTCAAGAACTAATGTTAGGAATTTAATAAAACTTTAGATTCAGTGAGTCCCTGATATAAATTGGTGCTGATTAGTTTTTGGTAAAAATCGCCCGGCAGGTGGCGCTGCTATACAACATTTTGAAGGATTTACACTATTTTAGCGATATTCATATCTCAAGAAATAATGCACAGAATTTAATAAAACTTGAGCTTCAGTTAGATATTGATATAAATTGGTGCTGATTCATTTTTAGAGTATGCGAAACCTGTGCGAGATAGAAGAAAGTTTTGGGATTGACACATCCGACTAGTTTTTCATAGATATTCAGATACATAAATTTGAACTTTGAAAATATGCATCCTGAGATACATGCATCCATATCGTAGCAGAAGGGGCACCAACCAAATGCATTACAATATAAGGTCATTGTACCAAAATGCGACAATGTTCTTGTACTTTCTTAAGAGCCTACATTAGTCACGGGAAGACACGTTCAAGCTAATGTTATGTCTATATGAAGGATCTAGCGCGATTTCTCGCTCGCATTTTAATATTTTTAAATGCTTTTTTTTGCATAGGATAGCTGAGGTCAATATCCAACGTTGTTAGTTTTTACTTTTTCGATTTTTATTGAAATTTTTTTTTATCAGCGGGCATTTTCAATTTTGGAACCGGTTAGAACCGGTTCTGAAAGTGAAAGAACCCTTGTATAAAGTAACTGGAACCGAAATCGAAAAGTAAAAATTAACAACGTTAGAGATTGATCTCAGCTATCCTATACAAAAAAAAGCATTTAAAAATATTAAAATACGAGCGAGAAATCGCGCTAGAGCCTTCCCATAGACATAACATTAGCTTGAGCGTTTCTTCGCGTGACTAGTGTAGGCTCTTAAAGCATGAATCGTATATAAATGCTATATAATAAGACATCCGAACTTCCGGAACAAAACGCGAAACATTTTACTGCGTTTCCAACGTTTTCTTTATAAAAAATCCCCATTACAATACACATTGTTCATTATGCAGAGCCCCCTTATTCCCTAAATGTGACGAAAAATCCCTAAAATGCTTCACGATTTTTCTTTTTTAACTTTGAAGATCAAATAACCTTACGGACGTCAAGGGCTAGAACGTGTGTTTCATTTACCTAAAGTGTAAGTTCAGGAAATATCGGCAAGTTGTACAATTAGATTTCTAAAATATTTTACACATTTTGGTGGCTGGTTTTCTTTAGAGACCTATTAGCGACGAACTGAATTCTCTAAATGCGGATATACTTTTAGGAGATTAATTCAGGTAAGTTTATATGGTATATATGGTATTAAAATTATGTTTAAAGTATAGATTGTGTTTTATTAAGCTGTGTTGGATTAATAAATTAGAAATTTGAACATGATCCAACAATGGTGTTTTTCTTTGACAGGGGGCTTAAATACATGTTTCACATGATAAAATAGAAAACAGATACATGCCTCTATTATTGGATACATTTATATTTAATATTTGAAAATTTTACCATCGAAAATTTCCAAGTATTAAATGTAGATTTATTCAATTACAGATGTTGGATTTTCTTTGGTTTCGTGTTTGTCCCAGGGTTGGTGGCTCACGGAAACTATTCCATCTTGTGCTGCTTTATAGACTTGAGTACATATTAAAGTGAAAAAGTTCCAGGCTGAGTATCCTTCCCAAGTGGTTTAGTTGGTAGAACGTCAGTGCGCTATACTGATGACACGGGTTCGAGTTCCGGATTGGGTACTTTTTCACTATGTCGGCTGTACGCCTTTTAAGCAATTAAAATTTGAAATATTACGAATGTTGGAGTGAGAAATGTTCTATGGAAAAATTTTCCAAGCATTAAATATAGATTTATTCAATTATCGATGCAGAATTTTCTTTGGTTTCGTGTTTGCCCTAAGGTTGGTGGCTCACGGAAAATATTCCATCTTGTGCTGCGTTTGTAGTCTTTCCAACATGTTATAGTGAAAAAGTGCCAGGCTGAGTATCGTTCCTAAGTGGTTTAGTTGGTAGAACGTCAATGGGCTATACTTATGGGATACTAGAGGAGGAAGGAGTGTCCGCTGCTGGGGCAGTAGAATTTTCGGTAATTGAGTTTTCAGTTTTAGACTTTTATGGTGTAACAGGGTTTTTATTAGTTGTTTTCTTGGTATAATTAAAATCCTTTAAGCTTTCTGCTAGCGTTTGAGAATCTTTGTTAGTTTGGCTATTACTGTTAGACAATTTAGAATTATTTCTGTTTTCTAAGCGATAAGGTTTATTTACACAACCACGTTAGTTAGCCGCATGATCGTCTACAATTGGCACATTTAGGAGTGATACGGGCTTTAGGGGGGCAATTTGGGGTAAGATGTAGATCTGTACATTTCAGGCGTGAAGTTACATATCTCACCGGCATGACCAAAACCGTGACATTTGTAGCATTGATTTACTTTTTGGTTACTCTTAAACTTTTGAATATTAACTGAGATATAGTGATTTTTTTTTTATAAATTTCATTAAAATTATCATGCGGCAGTATATTGACCATATAAATAGGCATAGGATTTCCTGTTTTACGATTTTTTTACGGCAGCCCTAGTAACTGTAAATCTGTAATCTTTTAAAGTTTGAGTGATAAGTTTACTTCCAGTATAACACGGAAGGCCATCCAGACAAACTTTTTTTAGTCTTTGATCTTTAGAGTGCAAAGTAGTATATTTCATAGCATTACTGTCTAAGAAGCGATGTGTTTCGCGGAAGTCATTAACATTTTTGCATAAAACCATAAGACCTTTAAGAGATATGGGTTTTTTTTCAGAAAAAAACATCGTAAATACTTTTTGCGAGATTGGTCCATTTCTCAGTGAATTCAATATAGAATGGATTAAGTTTGGATTTGGAATTGTCAGAATTTTGGTCTTGAATGAGATTATTGGGTGGAGTTTGATCCATGTTATTAGCCTCTGGGTTAGTATCAACATCTAAGACAATGTTTTTAAATTTATTACTGAGGAGGATATTTGAGTTTTCCACTTTATTTTTACGTTTGATACCTTTAGGAACAGTTATAACGTCATTCGATATTTTACTATTAGTTAAAATAGTATGGTAAGATTGTCTAAATTTAGTAAAACAAAATAGAGAAAAATAGGTTGCTTGCATTAAATTATTATAATTAGTTGGCTCCCTAAGCAAAGAAAAAAGCCTCTTGGAAAGTACTGCTTTACTCTCCTAGATCAGCAACGGTATTCAGGTATCCCTCTTTGGTACGCTGAGACATAATATATTCATCACAATATTTGAAGAAATCTGCGAGAAACTGTTTAATTGAATCGTCATTATTTGAGAAATTAGTAATAAATTGTTGGAAAAAGTCCGGTTCAATAGTTCCATTAACAATTTGGTTAAGTTTATCATCCATAACTTGACAGTCGTCTATGAACGACATGGCAAAAAATACTTATCAAAACTCGCAAAACTGCGCATAACGCTCTGTTCAATATGAACTGAAGTTACACATGATTTTCGGAAAACGAAGCAAAAAATCACGAGCTATGTAAAACTGCTATGAAAAAGGAATTCCCGCCGACAAGTACTTTATCTCATTTAATTCTGATTTATATAAGACGAAGAACACTCTTGTTAAGTACTAATATTAAACGTGTTTTCATTTTGAATTTCGGCGTCGCCTTATACGCGAGTATGTGCGATATGTTCAAATTTAGCCCATTTAAACCCTTGAAGGCCACCAGTATATTTTATAAGCTACTTAATTTTAATCCCAAAATGCCCCAATGACACCAGAATTTTATAATCAAATTTTGAATTTATAAGGTACATGAGGAAAAGCTTTTACTTATTTTAAAATAAATTCGTTCGTGAATCCTGGTGTCAGTCAATCATTTCAATATTTTAGCTACAAGAGTACTTTGCCCCTGAAGGGGTTAATTAAACAATGTTTACAGATTTCAGGTCATCTTTGATCGATACATTTTTAATTGTTACGTAATAATAACTTCACCCGAGGCTAACGAAAAAAACAGGCTACCGCGGTGCATTCCACTTATCTTTTTTTACAGACCGCTAGAGTGACGTGTTGCCCTTTTCGTACACCTGCATTGGTGGATTCGAGCATCACGTGACTACCGAGGTCTGTAAAAAAAGATATGCGCAAAGCACCGCGGTAGCCTTTCTTTTTCGTTAGCCTCGAACTTCACCCTTCTTCAAACGTAAAAGCAAATACTAAGCTAATTAAACCCGAAACACAATCTCTCATAGTATTTCTTTTTACTCTAAATTTTCATCATTTCTTGTATTAAAATTTAATTAAGAAACTATTATTAAATTTTAAGAGATTCGTTCCTAATTCATAATTGGATTCATATAATATGTGAATTTTATTTCCGCAAAATTAATTGAAGTTTATTGTTTGATGTAAAATTTGAAAAAAAAATGGTAGAAAATGCCGTTTTATTTAATTTAAAAGTCTTCCTTTTGAAATAATTTGTTAATAGATATTTCTAATTAATTTTAGAACTATTCCAAGATAAAATAAAACCTGGTCAATCTAAATTACAAAATGATTTATGATTTAAGAAATAAGGAGTTCCATTCTGGGCTGTGTTGCCACCGTATATATTGTATGACGTCGGCGTTACTCACGGGTATGGTTTTGTTTTATAATATAGAAGTGCTTTGTAATTTCATTTCTAATTAATTTTCTCTTGATAGCAAAAAAATAATTGTTAAACTAAACAAATCCAAAGCCAGTATTTGAATAATTATTCCCTTTATTATTTTTCTAGTCTTTCAAGCATTCATCAATTTTGTAGTAAATCTACAAAGTCTAATTTAGGTTTTCATGAGTTCTGTTTCTGCGTTCATTAAATTTAATTCCATTTCTATTAAATTCATTGAAATTTTGTGGCTTCGTGTATACAAATTTTTAATTGTTACGTAATAATAATAGTTTTCACATAAAATATTTTATTGTCCAATTATTTACACTTCAGATAGTAATAATTGCTTTTTAAATTTATTATTTTTTTTAATATCTGAATGAGCAATATTTCAAAGTGTGTTGTTTTTTATAGACAATTTTCGTGTAATGGAAAATTAAATAGTAAATGAAAATTTCTACATATTTTAAAATACACGCGTTTGTTTTAATCGCTGGATAACTTGGGCTTATTTCAGAGCTGAATAAATCATTTTACGTCATACATAGTAAATTAATTTTTACGGTGTATTTTAACGATGTTGTCGTATTGATTCATACCTTATTTTAGATATTGAAAGTATAATTAAAAATTTTATGAATGTGCTCATGCATTAACTAATATTTTTGTTTATCCATGTACATAAATCTTTATTATGACATCTTAATTAAAAATTATCAAGAGGATTATTTTTCGTAATAAGCAATTTTCTTTTAAATGAGAGAGAAATAGAACATATTTTGATTAGTTTTTTGTTCAACATTAATTATGTGTGACAAAATTATAGTGGTAGTAAATTATCATGCTAAAACATTACCGTTAATCACCTTTAACTGTTAAACAAGTAATGGTAAATTCTCCTTTAATAATATATACCTTGCACTATTTCTTGGTAAATAGTGTTATGTATTGATACATATCTGTTTATCCATGTACTATGTAAATCTTTATTGTGACAACGTAATTAAAAATTATCAAGAGGATTACTTTTCGTAATAAGCAATTTCTTTTAAATGGGAGAGAAATAAAATATATTCTCATTAGTTTTTTATTCAACAAAAATTATTTATCATGTTAAAATATTACCGTTAATTTCTTTTCACTGTTAAATAAGTAATAAAGTTTTCTTTTTTAATTACATATCTTGCACTATTTCTTGGTAAATAATGTTTATTTAACTAAAACAAAGGGGAGTTTAATTAAATTTAAAACGAAAACTGTAACATTAATTGAAATTGTTTCTTTTTACTCATACAGTGATTCATCAATTTCACTACCAGATTTAATTTGTAAAATGTAATAGAGGCTTTCATATGATTTATTTCACATCCGTAATTGAATTCATTCATTTTAATTCTATTTCCACTAAATTAATTGAAATTTTATAACTTCATTCAAACATATTATAACATAACAGGAAGTAGTATATCTTAAAAATTAAATTACGTCTTTTTAAAATAATGTCATAAAATAGCTTTAATTAGTTTCAGATTCTTTTTTTCTAATTCCTAAACGACCAATATCTCTAAATAATTTGTTTTTAAGAAAATTCTTCCAGTTAAACGGAAGATTTCAAATGATGAAAAAAGGAATTTATTATTACTATTATTCCTATAACGTTAACCTTTAAGAATGACATACAGTTGGTCCTTTTCGTGAATTTACAAATATATGGTCGTAGGAGCCTAAAACATTTACCATGATTACTATGCATGATTACTTTACATGATTAGCAGGCAGGGATTACTTTTGAACAAATTACCGGATTTAGATTTTTTTAAGAAGATATACATGGAAGACAAAGATGTATTTTTTTTCTCAAGCTATCACAAAAAATATGATTATTTTTGTTATGAATTTTAAAATTTTATAATAATTTTTTTATCTTAGCAATTTTTAACACTTTCCAACATAGTTGAAAAGGGTTTATAAATTCGATTTGTCTGTCCGTCTGTGTGTCTGCCCGACCTCTAAATCTCTTAAATATAGTCGAATTGCCTTGTAATTCCTATACGTTATTGGGATTTCCAATCGCATGGTTGGTATTGAAAATGAAATGTGCAGTACTTATGGATCATTTACATGGACACTCAAAAACACCGTTACATTATGAGTTATGGGGGAATACGGTTTGCAATGTAATTTAGTAACGTTATACTCTTTCAAACATATTGAAATTGATATATATCACTGAGATGCATAACAAAATACTTACTGTTAAATATGGTATGCATAGAAGTTATCATTCTTATACAAGGACCCATAAAATTGTTTGGTTACAACACTGTCTATGAGCGATAATTGCTGTAAGTGCGTATTCAATTGTGTTATGCGTTTTTAAATGGAATTTTTTTTTTTTAGATTACTTGGTATGTATAAATTATATAGATGCACGAAAAACTCGAAAACATTTCCGTTTTATGTTGAAAATTGTTGAAAGGCAATTTTAAACTGTGTTAGCGTTTCCTAACTGAACTAGGTTTTAGCATAATACGCTCTATATATACAAATCAATAGATCATATGCAGAGATTCATAAAAGAATTGGAATTCATTTCGGAGTATAGATGGTAATTACCAAATTGTGTTTTCAAATATTTTATGCGTTTTCAAATAGTTTATTTCACTGTCTAAGAGAGACTGTTCAGACAAGAAGGCCAAGTCTGTAGAGCATAGATATCCTTCCCGGTAACTTTATTAAAGTTATAAAAAAATAATACAAATTCAGTTGGAGCTGAACCCACCGACAAGCGCCACAAGGGGCGGGGTGAAAACTGCAATGGCCTTGGACCAGAGAGAAAAATTTTGAGACTTATACATGCTAGGTCAACTGGCCTACCCTTCCAGGTCAGTGACCTCCACGCGAAAAGGGACAGGGGATAGGCAGAAAATGAAGTAGATTCACGTAATAAATTCCATCCGCTGTAGCACATAGACCCCACGCGACAGGCACGGGAAAGTTGTAGTTTTCAGCTATACAATGAGAAAAACAACAGTTCCTACATAGGTTTGTTCCAAAAACAGTTCTAGTAGACTGGGGTAGAAAAATAAAATAATATAAAATAAAAATACGCCGGAACAGTGTTCCCACGAGAGCTGCTTGAGAAGTGGTTTAATGGAGACTGCAGACATTCCACTGGATCTCGGGAGGTAAGAATTGAGAGATCCATTAAAAAGTAATAAATTTCTGCTAGTTGACGGAGGAGCTAAATTAGATATCATCTTTCAACTTATGAAACAGTGACATTTTGTTACAGTATTGTGAATGTGTTTGATAGTGTTTCATAATCTATGCTTGGTGCATGACTTTTCTTTCTTGTTTCTTTTGTTTCAGATACAATTGAGAGACAGCTTAATAAGAATTATAAAAAAGAAATGAAGACAAAAAAATATAGAGCCTGGACTTCAAAATCGGGTCAAAACTAGTTTTGAAACATTATTTTTTGTCGTACGTTATTAAAACTTTTGTTATTTTATTTTCTTCAATTTAACAATGATATTTTATTTGTAAAAAATGTAACTTAAAACCAATAGTCTTAATTAATTACAGAATTCCAAATCCACGATCGTCAATTTTCGTCGTTTCATACATTTCCAATCCCTTTAAATATCGGTCAAGTCTCCAAATTTTTAACGATTACTAATTTATAATAGAAATATTCGCTTTATTCGATCACTGAAATTTTCGATTATTCAATACTAAATTTTGTGGTAGTCAAAATAGGGAATTTTGTCAGCTATGCATTTATAAAATTTAAATCACAATGATTGTTCATCATATATTGTTTCGATAGTCTGATAAATTAGATTTATTACGTAGTTGAATAAATCAATTTGAATTATACATAATAAATGGATTTATCCGTTGCACTATGTTCTCGTAACAACTTATGTTTTATTCAACATTTTGAAAATATAATTACAAAATTTATGATTATATGTATCCATCACCTACTTACTTCAATTGTGTATTTATACATATCTCGTCACGAAGAGCGCCATGTATACGTGATATGCTCAGAATTTCTGATTACTCACTCCTATTAGTAAATTGAGATTATTTTAGGCAAAAAAATTCGTTTTGAAAATACCGGTTAAAAAAGATTAAAATTTAGGTAAAAGACACTCGTCGTAAAGGGATTAAATCTTCATTTCGAGATCTTAATTGAAAATAAACAAAAAGAGCGTGTATTATAATAATATAATTTCTTTACAACGAGAAAGAAATAAAACGTTTTTGATTCGTTTTCTTGTAATCGATAATAATTATTTAAGATGCAATTACATATGAAAATTATCATTTTAGTATATATTTGAATAAAATATGCTTTATGATTTAGGGGCCTTACATATATATCGTTATCAACTTTTTGGTAATTTTGGACCCCCCCCCCCTCTTTAATGATAACGTTTTCAATCTCTAAAAATTATATATATATATTTTTTTAATTTATATGTTTGCAGTGATATACAAATATGGTTATACATTTATTATTCACATACGTTACTGATTCAATTGAAGAGAAGAAGTCAATAAAATATATATACATGAAGTAACTTTATATCAAAAACTAAAAAAGTTAGTTTGTATTTAAAAGTACTTAATAATAGCCTTTTGCTACATAATACATTAAATAGTAGTATTGTCCTCTTGCACTTTCCCCTGAAGGACACAAAGGAAAAAAAGACTTCTTACCAACAAAACAGGTGGACAACAATCTTACTATTTTCTTTATTAGTAAACACAACTGCATTTCAAACGAGCCTAGAACCTGATTTCTCCAACAGCGGATTATATGTTCATATGACAGAACAACGAGAATGCCGAAAGTTAGGGTATTCCATATTTTGGAGTGAAATGATTTCATAACCCTTAATGGCTTTAGTAATAACTTTGTATTTTCATATAAGACGACAACTGACTAAAAAGATAACGCACTATTTTGATGCAAAAAAAAAAAAAAAATTACAAAACTAAGAGAAAAGTTGATGAATGGAGAATGATAACGATATCAAAAGAGAACCCCCCCCCTTCCCCCTAGAGATATCATACGATATCAAGTGCTAGACTCCCTCTCATTCCCCCTAAAGTGATAACGTTATATATGCACAACCCCTTATCTTTATAACAAACTTTATACTTGCTTTAAAAAACCATAAATTAATATCATGCAAAAAAAAAAAAAAAAAAATTCTTACGATTAAGGCTATTATATTTCGTTTTGCTGTTAAAATGATTCATCGATTTTACTGCAAAATTTAATTTAAAAAATTCAATTCAAAATTTAATTAATAAAATGTAATAGAGATTTCCATATGATATGTTTCAGATCCATAATTGAATTCATTCGTTTTAATTCTATTTTCACTAAAGTAACTGAAATATCCTGACTTCATTCAAATATATTACAAAATAATAGGAAGTAGTAATACAATTTTTAAATTAAAACACATCATTTTCAAATAATTATTCATAAGATATCTTTAATTAGTTTCCAAAATTATCTTTTTTTTTTTTTAAATTCTCAAAATGATTTTTTGTTTTAAGGAAATATTTCCTGTAATGAAAAGTTAAATCATAATTCACATTTTCCAAGTATTTGATAAAAATAAATGTTGTTTCAGTGAATAATTTAGATTTAATTCAAATTTAATACATCATTTTAAATTATATGTAAGAAAGGGTTTTTTTTCTATTCAGTTGTATTTAATAGATATTGCCGTAAAGATTTTTACCTCATTTAAGCTTTGAAAATATAATTAAATATTTTGTGAATTTATGTTTGCATTATTTAATGTAATTGAATATTAAGGAATGAATTTTTTATTGTGAAAATTTTGCTATAGACAAAATCGCCTTTCTCAGTTTAGAGATTTAACAGTTATTTTCATTTTCTATCAAAGATATGATTTATTCAAATATTTTTTGCATTTATTTTCACATCGTAAAATAATTCAAACAAATATGGTGGAAAATGGGATTCATATTTATGTATTCCAATGGAAGACTGGTTACGAATATATTAATTGGGGAATGCATGAAATACCAAATGAAGTTATTTTCTTGGTACGAACTGATGTTTTTAAAATCAATTTTTGCTCTCTTCTGTTCTCTGTAAATGGTAACTGATAAATATATTAACACCAAAAGTATCCAAAAACACGTGTAGGATTTATGTTTCAGGTAAATCCATTAATTGAACTGTAAGAGGGGAAGAGAGGTCCAAAAGGTGTAACAGAGAGAGATTGGGTCAAAAGGCGGATTAACAAATTGTGACGTTAAAAATTGAATTCAAATCAGTTATCTTGTATAATTTATCTTTCAAACTTCGAATTCCATATCATTTAAAACAACTTACATATAGTGTTTACTGCCCAAATATTCAATCATACTTATTTAAACGTTCTGTCCTGTCTGTGGAATTTAATGATACCAGAAAGGTTTTCAACTAGACCTGTCAGGGAAGGATTTTCTGCCAATGGAGTATATGGCGTGCCAGTGATAAATAACATCAAGGACAGGTATAAGAGTCATGAATTACGATACGAATGAATTTCAAGCTATTGGGATTAACATTGGATTGGGAATTTTGACATCTAACTGTTCAACAGCCTTAAATACCTTAGTTTTTCTGTATCAGACACAAATTGTATTTATTTCAATATTATCCACCATTGTTTCTTGCATATTTATGACATCACACTTTAAAATTATTGTTTACTTTCAAATTCACCCTTTTTTTAGGGTTTCGTTCATCTCACGAAACCCTATTACCCCCGCTGCGTTGTCTGTCCGTCACAGAGCCATTCTCAAAAAGTATGTAACTGACAGAGTTGAAACTTAGTGTATAAATCTGAATAGCAGCTGTGAAGAGCTCAAAATATTAAAATTTGACAAATTCGTATTATTTTAATAAATAGAGATAAAAAACCAAAATTCTAACAACCTTTTCCTATTAAATTGAAACATTTTTCGTTATAGCAGATGCCAAAGATTTAAAATCCACAATGAAATTCTTTCTACAATAACTAATTTTTTATCAGACGATTTTCACGTGAAAAATGAAAATGAAATAAAAAGTTTCACCAATTGAAAAAAAGATAATATGAAATAAAATTGATTGACGTCATAGTCGTAATAAAACGGTAAATGTCTAAGATTTCTCAATAATACAAAGAGTATGAGTATGTGTAAGTGGACAAAGCAGATTAATATCACGTCATTAGAGAATTAAAAAGAAAATCTGGCGTCATATAGGAAGTTTAACTAATTTTTCAAATGTTTGAGAATAATACAAAGCGAGTATCAATATAAATAATAGAGAATAGTAAATATATGAGTTTGAGAAACATATTGAATCGTGATAAAAATCCGATTATGGAAATATTCGCATATTTTAACATTTTGAAGGTGTACAATTTGTTTAATTTTGAAATTATTTTTTTAAATATTGCATTTAGTCCGTATGACGGATATTATTATGAGAGAATATAATAGCGGGCTTGGACCGCTATCCGGCTGGTTTAGATATTCGAAAAAAGGAAAAAATAGACCAGTAAATTTTTACTTTATAAAAAACATGACTTTTTTTGTTGTTGTTGCTAAATGAAATTTGTTTGAATTTATTAAAGAAAGGATAAAGTGTTTTGAAAGGAATATTAAACGAAACCCTTTGAGCTATCTTCGATCACACTTACCCACTTGTTTGCAATTGCCCATGTTGGTGAATTATATCGAAATTTTTTATAGCTATTTTCACTTCATAAATTAATTTTATTTGGAAGAAATGTAAAGCTGGAGAAATAGGTGTATATTTTTGTTTTTCAATGTATAAAAGATTATATTTTATTCATTATTTCTAAACTACATCCATTAAAAATACATTGTTTTATTACTTGTATAATTCTCTTCTACATTATTACTAAAAATGTTATACCTGATGAAACATGGTCGATATTTCCATAAATATAAATAAAATAAAAGTTTTTAACACTTTGTGACTCAAGAACTGCGATTTTACTAAAATTTTACAAAAACATTTACTCAGATGTTAGAATACATCATTTTAAGAAAGTAAAAAAAGAAAAGAAAAATTAAAACATAAAAATTTTAAATTATTGACTAAAAGGTACTTTTTTCACATCTACAATAAGCAGAAAATTACATACTTCTCACACATATTGTAAATTTTCTAATGCAAAATTATAATGTATACTAAATTACCCTTTGTAAAAAATCTATTTTTAAACGCCTCCAGTATTTTTAATTTGACAAAATTTACGAAGTTCATATTAGGAATAACGATATGAAACTGCTCAAATGCTAAATCAAACTTTGACATAAAAAATAACTCAGTATCGCCGTCTGTTGAGAATTCTATCAACAATTTATATTAACTGCTGTGTTGAAAGATAGCAGCAATAAAGAAAATCATCTTTCAAGGCTCACTGTATAACTAACATTGACTTTTGGATATGTTGCAGATATGCAATGCAATGATACAAAGGATTAAAATAAACATGTTTCTACTCAATCTGTCTCTATATATGTTTACATTAACTAACTAATTAATACAAACGTATAGATTACATTAACTAATTAGGTACGTGGTATATGCTTCATAGCTCAAAACTTCTACGCTTTTCTCTTACCACTAAAATTTAATACTAAATTTTGTATTATTTAATCAGCAAAATCTGCGATTAAACAAGGTAAAAATTTCTATTAAATTTTAGTGGTAACAATAAAGCGTAAAAGTTGTCGGCTATGAGTATACTTTAGCACACGTTGTATATGTTCTATACAAGTTGTCGCTATTAAATATCAATAATAGTTATCTCAGGGTGGCTAGTGGTCAGGGAAAAATAGAGTAAAAAAAGTGATAAACCCCAGTATATTCTTATAGAAAAATTTATGTTGATTATTCGATCAAATAATCAATTTGAATTTTTCTATAAGAATATACTGGTAACTCTCATTTTTTTACTGTATTTTTCCCTGACCACTAGCCACCCTGTATCTACTTTTGACGTTTTAAAAATGCTTTACATGTTAAATTGGCTTTATAATAATCACAATAATAAATCTTTACTTCTAAAAGATTTTTCGTAATATATATATATATATATATATATATATATATATATATATATATATATATATATATATATATATAGTGTATGTATGTATATAAGCTAAATTCAGACCCAGGGTATTCATCTTTTTTTTTAAATACTGGAAACAAAGTATTTAAAAACTAAATGTTTATAATTTTTTCATGAAAAATTAAGATTTTTTTTAAAAGTCAGTAAGTCATCAAATAAACTTCTTATTGTATTCAAAGTTATTGCGTAAATTTATCCAACATACGAGAACAAAAGTTCAAGTAACTGAAATAATTCTTTTTAAATAAATTTTCTGCAATAAAATATATATACTCCTCAAATTATTCACTGCATAAATTTTTTACTACGGCATAGCATTTCAAAACCAATTTCTTTTTATGATATTAAACAAAAATTCTTTTTTGATAATGGCTCAGATTGAGCTGAAACATATGTCAACAGTCTAATAACACCTATTTTACTGTTTATTATCTTTTTATTTTACACCTTTCAGCAATTAAAAAGAAGTATATAAGTTTATTCTTATAGCATAACACACTCCTGCCAATCTCCTGGTATTTTCCTGTAAAATGTGGGTTAATTTAACGCAGGTTAAACACGTTTTAAACCATAAAACTTTTTTAGAAATAAAATGAAGTAAGTCCCACGTAAAACAGGTAAACAGGTTAGTACTTCAATGGGATTCCCAGTTAAAAATAACTCCACTCCCTGTATATGAGTAATTGTGTATCACATCTTAAGAGAGCCATGTTAAAAAAGTTTAAAATAATTTAAAGTATTAAAAATATATAAAAAGAAGCATAAAATGCCATATGGTACAGTCAAAATCAATGTAGAATAATAATAAGCATGAGAAAAAATATTTAGTGCTTATAAGAAGCAAGAGATGGCGCGACGTGTCCATCCACGCATAAACATGAAATTAAATAAATAAAGATCTATCAAATAAATGTACTGGTTCGAAACGTGATTAACCTGAGTCCAATTTAACCATGTTTTACGGACGAATAGTTGTAGATTGGCAAGTATGCACAATGTTGATAAGCTATTTCATTTCTGTCATAAACTGAATTTAATTTATTCAACACAAGCGGCTATTTGTATTTATGTTTATTTTACACCATTGAAATATTTATCTCTGTAATGCGGGCAAAAAATGAACTCCTTTGTAAGTCCGCTCTAAAGGGAGTTCACTTATTCATAAGATACCGAATATGTTAACGCTAGAATATCATAAATATTACTTAAATTTATATTTATTAAACCTATAACTAATATTTTAACTATCCAACATCACACATTTTTATTCATTTCAACAGGACATTAGTTGTGAAACAATTACACCTGTCTGTAAAGTATTTGCCAAACAACAAATTTATAATATTTATATTTTGAAAAATTAAAATAAATGAGTAGACTCCTAAGATTATCGCTAAGAGAAATAAATTTTATCTATTTCATGAATAATATTCTGACATCATATTTTTAAATAATCATCATTTGAGTTTTCTCTTTTGGCAGCTAATTTTGAGTTGAATTCGCCTTGCAAGATTTACTCTAATATTCTTAAATCTGTATTTTGCATCATGAAGTAATTAGTCAGAGCAAATACAAAAATCAAAGAAACACATTCAGATTTTCGCCTTTCGGCACATAAAAAGATCAAGTATTCTGAGTGTATTATTTCGGTAATAGTACATGTTTGGTTATTATTTATTTCGTATCTGTTATAAATGCAATTTTTCACATAAGTGTATTAACAATACTATTCTGAAAGATGTTTAAGAAAAGTCATACCTAATGAAATTCTTAATACTTTAATACAGGAAATATCTATCTGAGATACTTAAAATAAGCTTATAAAGCAAATTTAATATGTCACTAATCATAATAGAACATATTTAAGTATAAATTTTTGATAAAGATGTACCTCAAAAGAAGATACACATGCCAAAAATGCGGATACGCATATTGGTATAAAATTTGAACTACAAGTTAATCAGATATAAATTATTGAAAAATAAGCAAATAAATGTTAAATGTAAATGTCAGTTATTTCGGCATTACTTGAACAATAATTTGTATATTTCATTATTTTCATTTTATATGATGCTTTGAAAAATCCCAAACATAACGCGCGTTCATATTTTGCATAGCTGTATGTTTGTAATATTAATTGTTAATTAATAATGCGTTTATTAAAAAATCATAAATAAAATCATTTACTTTTCTGTCATCATTACAGCTTCCTTCCTCCTTAATATAAATTTTCTTTCACTTCTGACCAGTGTTTAATTTAATAGTCACTAATCATATTAAGAACATATTTAAGTATACATTTTTGATAAAGATGTACCTCAAAAGAAGAGACACATGCCAAAAATGCGGATACACATATTGGTGTTTAATTTAATATGTGTTTAATTATGTTTTTGTGTTTAATTTGTGTTTAATTTTGTGTATGTAAATGTGTTTAATTAGTGTTTAATTTAATATGTCACTAATCATATTAGAACATATTTAAGTATACATTTTTGATAAAGATGTACCTCAAAAGAAGAGACACATGTTAAAAATGCGGATACACATATTGGTATAAATTTTGAACTATAAGTTAGCTAGATAAAAATTATTGAAAAAAAAGCCAATCAATGTTAAATGTAAAAAACAGTATAAAAATGTAATTTAAAAAACTACCATCCAAACAGAATATATGCACAGTAATTTTTGTTTTATTTAATCACTGAATGTCTATCATTAAATACAATGGAGTCGGCTGGATGCAAACGCTGTATCTCCCGTTTTAAAACTGGAAACTACTTCGCTACTAATGCATGATTACATTGCCTGAAATATTTATCAATGATAATATGTGATATTGAGATTTTTCCTATAGAATATGTTATAAAATGATTTGAAAATAGTTTGAAAATACAGGGTGTTTCAAAAAGAGTACCCCGTTAAAAAAATCATAACTATTCAGCTTTTAATCCATTTTGATCGAATAATGTATACGTAGAAAGAGGGAAATTTCGAGTTTTGCGCAAGTGCCGATAGGTGGCGCTAACGCTCTTCCTTCGCCAGCCACTTCAGTGTTTGTCTGGCCTCCAAGATCTCCGAACGCCTCGGTGTGCGATTTCTTCTTGTGGGGATTATAAAAGACTACGTTTATGTGCCTCCCTTTCCAGCTACATTAGCCGAACTGAAAATATGGATAGCAGCAGACATGGAAGGAGTGGATGCAGACATGCTCACAAAAGTTTGTGACGAATCTGACTACCATATAGACATGTGTCCTGCATCCAAAAGTGGACATATTGAGTAGCTTTAATTTGATTTGTAAAAACACTTTACGATCAGCAATGAAATATAAAAATAATCTTAAGTGTCTATGTTCAATTAATTTCCTAATACATATATGCATTTCATATAGGGCGATTCTGTTTGAAACACCCTGTAGATTAAATACCTTATCCTTCGACCATTTTGTACAGTCTATACAGTTCTTACAACAGTGGTCTGTAACATATTCAGCAAATGACTGCTCAATCAGATGCGCCGTCTTGTGGCGTGCTGGTTCATGGAGAACCCTAGCTAGATCAGTAAAGCAGAATTCAGAAAAAAAAAAAGTTTAAAACCAATTTATTTAAAACCTTAAGGGAAAGGTGATGGATAACTGTCACTCACAGAATTTTAACTCTGCTGTCTAAATAATCTCACTCGAGAAATATACTTTACTACACTGTATGAAAAACCACTAGACTAAGACGAGTAAATAAAACTTTAACTTGCACACAAATGATATCTTAGCGTTACAACTTTATAACTATCTTTGCTGCGATGCGCAGGCTTCCACAGCTATGCTACAAGATGGCTAAATATCTAGATCAAAGAAGGCCGTTGCCGACAATTGGCCTTTATTGAGCTAACCAATCAAATTTATCTTATACCAAGTGATCTTAAGCCAATCTTAAGCCAAATGTCGGCGCTAAGCAAACTTCACAATCGTAGCGAAACTTATTTCTGGTGATAGAAGCGGGTCTTGACTTTCTCTGGGGCGAGATGCAACAAAATCAAACGACACACACATTTTCACTTGCTTAAATACATTGCTGATCGAGCATAACATCCAAAATTTGCATAAAACCGCTGCGAAAAGCAGAAAACCCACAAATTCCGAAGGACACATGCAGTCGTCGAAATTTAAAGTAAAATAGTCTATAGATGTCGCTGCACACACACAGATGTTATTTTCACAATACGATCTCAATCAAAACAAACGACTGCCTTTATGAGGAGTCGCCAATCCACTACAATTTGAGAGTTTTCGTGTTCTCCCTCACACACACAAATCATGATTACAGAAGGCCGTTCACACTTTATGGAAACGATGTTCAAAGTTAATTTCTACGCAAAAAAGACAATTATTTGCAACACTTTGACTCTGTTGAAAAGCCTTGACTTTTGGCTATAGATCTGGCTCAAAATTTCTATGATAATAAAATTTCCTTGTTACAGTCATGTCAGGTTTTTCTGACTTCTTTTATAAAACTTTTCAAAGTATTTTCAATGTTAGTGAATTCATTTAAACAAGCCAAATGCAGGGAAATGTTATTGAGGAGGGTGGGGTGTGGGGGGCGTCAGGTTATTCTACATGTATTTCTTCGATTGGGACACAATTTATTTTCGTTTAATGTTTCTTTCTTTGCGAAATATGCGTCAGTTGAATAATAGAAGAGTGGATGGGAGGAATTATAGTCATATGAAGCTCAATTAATGTCTTTTTCATATGAATCGGGAATTTCTTATTCAAAAATGTGTTCTAAAATATTTTACTGATAATAAAGAGATCTTACTGCCATTTTACCTTTAATTTAATTTCATAACAAAATCCAGCAGCAATCAGGAATCGCTTTGGAAATTTTTCTTCACATTCACAAACCCATTTCTGGGATTTTTTTCTAGTAATTGACGAAATTTGCTCTTATTTTGATACACCCACTTAAATAAAGCCTTGTTTCATACAGAGTTACGATAAATTTTTATTTATCACCACCTATGTGGGGTTTGTTAAAGCGAGCGTTAGAAAGTGCCATCCACAAAATTGGAAGACTTTGGAAATTTTCCAAGAGATGTGGGAGAAAATTGATATGATTGTACTAAGAGAAAAATTGAATGTGATGAAAATTTTTATCCAGAGTCATAATCAAGAGTCGGGGCTATACAGCAGAGTAAAATAGACGCAAAGAATATGGCATATATGTTCAGAAATTAATTGTGAAAATCGTTTCCATAAAGTGTGAACGACCTTCTGTACAATGCTTTCCTTAAACTATATTTATATGGAAAGCATAAAGGAGCTTAAGGTGGCAACACTGCTTCTAATCATTAGTTGGCAGGTTAACAGTAGATATGTAAAGCCAGCAATTTTAAAAGGGAATTCATAAGTTCAAAATACTTTTTAAATTATTTCAGGCACGCTAAAGTATAGAAATCAAACTATATAATTAATTTTTACACAATCAACTTATTGGTAAATAATTCATATGAGTAATAATTTTCATTCTGAACGAAAATGTATCGAGGTCGGGACTCGAACCCAGAACATTTGACTTAATTACCAATGATCTTACAATTGAGCTATCTGGACATCTCAGCCAATGGTCTGAGATAATATTGTGTTGGCTGGGATGTCGTTCAGATTGCTCAACTGAAATAACATTGGAAATTGAAGTCAAAGGTTCTGGGTTCGAGTCCGGGTCTGGACACATTTTCGGTCCGATAGGAAAATTACTAGTCGTAAGTAAACTATATATTTATATATTTACTGTTGTTAAAAATTTTCACCCTTTATCAGCAATATCACGCAATTTTCAAAATGCGTTTTTCATTATTCTAAACTATGTAACTAATAATTCTAAACCCTGCTTGTTATTATTTCTTCTTAATTCATGAAAAATATTTTTGATTTTTTTGGAAATCAATGATAGGGAAAAGGGGGGGGGGGGGCTATTTTTTACTGGCGACTAGAATTTTTTTCTGGCTACCATATTTTATCAAATTTGTACAGCCCTGGTTATAACTATGGTTCCCCTTTTTGTAGTATACTGTATTTCCTGGAAATAAAAATAATATGGAAAAACATATTTAATTTTTCTTAACACGAAGTAGCATTAATTGATTAATTAACCCAGCCATTAATTGAGAATCCATTAATTCTCTAGTAAGTGAAATATGCTTGCGAAAACTTATACTTTGAAATAAAAGTTATTCACCATCTGAACTTTTTTGACAAAATCCTATTCGAAGATTTTGATTTTATTTCAGCTCTTAACCCTTTCCGGCGCGGAGTAAGTCTGTATTTAAAATGATGAAATAGTAGACTGACAAAAGAATTTACAAAAGAAATCATTAGAAAATAAAAACCTGCTTATTTTCTCGTATTTTATAAATGGAAAAATTTTATTAAATATTCTTGGTGCCGTTTGTCAGTTTTGGAATTAAAATTAGGCGTCCTTTTTTGTGGACACCGCCCACTAAAGGGTTTTAATGCATAATTTGGATGAATGATATATTGAAACTTTTTATGGCGATTTTAACACTGTACATTTAATACTATATAAAACAAAACTGAAACATATTAGAGCATTATGGAAATGTATATGTTACGTCGCGAAGATGATTAGGGATTCAGAATCAATTTGTCCTCAACGTGCTATGAGTAGAATATATTTGACGCAGTTTTTTTTTCTCATTTTTACCTAACGTTTAAAAAACTGCCTTTATACACATGTCTTTCCAAAATATTTGCATACCGATGAAACATAAAATCTCTTTTAAAAACATTTGCAAAAATAAAAAAAAAGACCATGTTATTTTAAATATGCATCTAAGACTCTCGGGTGATATTTAGTAAAATATTTTTGCAACTATTTTCATATTATAAAGCAATTTCAGTTAAAGACGAAGCGCAAGCTTTTGGTTTTCGATTTCTGATTTATGTTTTCTAACGTGATACAGATTATAGAATGAATCCATTTATTCCCCAATGCGGGAAATATATGGGAGGGGGAGGAAGAAAATGTATGAATTATTTGTCGTCTAAATCTTTTCACGTAATGTCATCTTTCAAAGAAAGAAATAACCTCTACATTTTAAGGTTTTAATGGCTGTTTACCATTAGGGAGTGCACAAGGACGATTTTTTTAAAGATATTTCTATAGAGTTTTACATTTTAAAGTAATTCTAAGTAGAACAATTGCAAACATAGATGAACATTACTTATATTTCTACATTTCGAAACGAAGATTATTATGGACTGAAAATCCATTTATTTTCTAATATCTTAAATATGTTTGGTGAAGTTCTTAATTTTATTTATTTATTCATTTATTTTTGTATAACTAATGTTTTAGAAGCCTCTTTTCATATTCTTTTCAGAAAGAATTTTATCTAGAGAGTAAAAAAAAAATCTAATTTTAAAACATTAATAAAAACACAAAAAAAATATTTTTTGATTGTTTGTCTGTTTGTACTGATTGATTTGATTAATCGTACCTTTTTGAGAAGGGTGTTTTTTAACGTGAATTTAATGTTTGCAGTGTGTCATTTATAAAATCTGTCTTTCCCTCAGATCATAAATGTTTATGCTTAAAATAAATAAAAAATGGATACTTAAAAATTGGAACAGTATTTATTTAGCAGTTAATTCTTATCCAACATTTAGCTTTTAATAAGCAGCTACTATTATGTGCTTGAAGTACTTCTTTTTGCGCGGAATGCAATTGAGTTGCTTGGGATAATAAAATGCAAGTTTATACCTTTTTTAAAGCCTCAATTGCTTATTATTTAAAAACGTTTATCGATCAGATATTAAAGCGTAAGAAAACTATAGTTTCTAAGAAAATAAGTAAGTAAATAAAGTTATCATTAAATATTATAAAACCTGTTCAGTCAATTTTACATGGTCTATAATACCTTTCTACAATCTGCTACTTCCTTATATTTTATTACTCATCCTGTAGAATTAAAAAAAAAATTGTAAGACCTATTCTGTGCATCTTGTAGGGTTCTTAGTGCTCTTTTACAATCTCCTATCTTCTTTATATTTTATTACCCATTCTCTCGAATAAAAAAAAAATTATTCAATTTCCTAGAAATAATGTGTTTTGTCAACAACAGTTTTGTAATTGAAACGGTTATGAACGGACATTTTAATATTCTAACCATATTATTTACTGCCTGTAACGTTATTGTGAGACAATATTTCAGAATTAGCTTTAAACAAATGTATACCCTTCTCACTTGAGAACTAGGATTATTTAAATATTTTTCAGGCCATTTTCATATCACAATGTAACGCGTTAGGAAGGATACATTATTTCAAGGATATCCAAGGATATGTTATTTAGATTTAGTGTTTCCGGGATGAGTCGGATTATGTGAAAACCTATTAAGATTATTATTTGTAAAGTGTAATTTAGATATACAGTCTAACTTTTTTAATACGAATACGAATAATACGAGGACACGGTTCAAAAGAGCAATTTGCACTTCAAGAATGGTTCATCATTTAAACAAAGTTAAAATTTTCATGCTTTTTACGAGCTACAAAAGCAGGATTACGGCTAGTACGAGCAAAGTATTATTCCTTTTATTGTAATTTTTGGCGAAAAGTAGGGCAGAATTAGGAAATAAACACCTTTCTTATCGGAAACCGTTCTCTCTCAGAGATAATATTTCTACATTTATAAAACTGTCTGTCAAAATCTAGTAATTTATCAATCTTACCAAACAGAATGTTAATCTTCAAGGAGACAGCCCGCCCAAGAAAATGCAAAAGAATGCCCGGCGTCTGGAAAGAATGAATGACGGAATGTAGAGATAAGGATGTTTCAAATACAACTCCTTTGTAAGATTTATAACTGAGCCATGGAAAGAAAGGAGCATAGAAGAAAGAATTTGTTTCTTTTTTAAATCTGAATTATATGGCTTATTAGCCAACCTTTTCATGGCTCTTATTGGACTGCAAAAATAAAAAGGATGTGTGAAATCAGTAGCAATAAAATTGCAGTTACCATTGCAGTGGTAGCCGAGTTTTTCAAGGAAACTGGATGTGGTCACTTGCATTACTGTAAATCTTTCATATCCTTTGGAATTACTAGTTCTACTGCAGTACTGTGATTTTGTCTAAAATAAGACACGTCTAAAGAATATTAGTCACAAAGGTAAATTTGAATATTTTATGTTATCTTTATTATATGAAGTTAGTTTTTGCTTTGAGATAATTAGATCAATTAACAGTATAAATTTGTTTAATTACGGGCGTATTTATAAAATTTTTAGTATCTTCACGGATATTATTAGTATCAGTTAATACGAGGACTTTTACAATTCGTTTGCTCCTCGTGTTAACAGAATTCAATTGTATATCTATCCGTGTGTAATTAATGTTTTATATTCTCTCACTTTTTTTTTTATTTTAGTATATTTATGGGTACTTACATATCTCCGGTCTTCGCTAAATTTTCATTGCCAAATTTAAATTATACAATTCAAGTGTGTGGAATTTATATTTTTAATGTATGCACATAATTTATGTAAAGGGTATTTCATAAATGACACATTAATTGTAAAATTGAATTATTTAGCAGGTGTAACAACAATAAAGTCAGGTCTTTTTACATTTCATGTTGTTTCAAAAAGAATCCCCTGTTTTCAAATGTGTATATTATGAAACATATTCAACATAGACATTTAAGATTAAATTTGTATTACATGTCCACATTTGGATGCACGGCATATGTCTATACAGCAGTCAAATTCGTCCTAAACTTTTGCGAGCATGTCCGCATTCACTGCTTCCACTGCTGCTGTTATTCGTGTTGAGAGAAAATTTTGCTAATATGTTTTTCATAATGAAATGTACTCATAGAAAATACATGTTTTAAACATTACAATTTTTTTTAAATGAATATTTTTTTTAATCAGATAACTATATAATAATCATTTTTCCAGTACCCAAAAATGGAAAAAAAAAAATTAAAAATAGTTATTCGTTCAGAAAATATGTCGGATTGGAAACATGGCAAAAGTTTGAAACTTTTTTTAAAAGCGTTGAAACACAATTATATACAAATAATTTGCTAAAATCACTTGTTAAACTTTAAATTAAAGTCTAAGTAATGCTTAAAGTGATAAAAACAGAACACGAAATGTTTAAAAATACCTATTTACTATAGATTACATATATTTCATTCGTTCTACTGGCACCATCTTCATATCTAAATGATAAAAAAAAAAAAAAAACCTATGCGAGAATATTTTATTTATGATTTAGATCTGAAGATGTCACCGATAGAACGAATGAAACATATAAAATCTATATTAAATATGCATTTTTAAACATTTTCTGTTATGTTTTTATCACTTTAAGCATTAATTAGAATTTAATTTAGAATTATATACACATCTATAAAATAAAAGTAAATATATATATATATATATATATATATAACCATTAATGAAACATTACCATAACACCACCTGAAACTTGAAATTATGAGTTAGGAAGTAATAATTTATTGACAACGAAATTGTAACCCCAGCACAATGAATCTAGATATTAAATACTAATATAAAAGAAGTTGAAATTAAATTAAAAATTGAATTAAATTGAATGAATGAAATTTGTGGAATTTATACAGAATTATCAAGTCCCAAATGCATAAATTCCACAAATAAAATGAGTGGTTTCATCTTCATATTAGCATTAAAATTGCTAAAGAATATGAATTTGGGACGACCACTCAATGACAATAACCATCTAGTTAAAAAAATACTTAAAATTCATAAATCAAATACAATACTTAAAAAGAGAGAAACCTTACCCAGAATTATAAGAGAAGAACTTGATAATAGATCACAAAATGCCATAATCTACACGATGAACATGGATTCCTACTCACAACACTAACCTGATACATGAAGACCAATAAAGGCAATAAATTGCAAAAAATAATTTACTAAATGTTGCCAAAAACAGTTTTAGATGATTACAGACCCTGTTGCCAATTTAGAAAATGAATTACTTGGATTTATGGAATTTTTTAAAAGCATCACAAACCATGGTGCTGCCATCTATGATTTTGAAAATGAACTACATGGATATATTGAATTTTTTAAAGCAAACAAGCCATGGTGCTGCCATCTATGAGCAGAATATGTAGTGAATATACAATGGAATAATCAATATTAAAAATGAATTCATTCTGTCTTAAGTGGTAGTAATTAGTTAATAAATATAAATGAAATAAAAATAAAATAAATAATATTTAATAATAAATATATATGAAATTAAATATAAAATGAATAATAAATCCAATAACATTAAAGTAAAATTGGATGTAGTATTGATTAATTAAAATACTAAAAGTGAATAAAGATGCTATGGAGATAAATTTAATATTAAACATATGATACAATAGGTTAGGGAATAACATTAATTTAAATTAATACATATAATTTTAGCATTTAATAAAGTATTACATTATATTAGAATATGATATTGCCCTCCGTGGGCAAATTAAAATACTAAATTATGTGAATTAAGATACTATGGATTTAAAAATAATGTTAATTAAATATTGAAATTTATAGTAACAAATTATGTTTTTGCATACAAAGTTAAAATTTAAATACACATGATATAAGTTGTTAGGGAAGAAAATTAATTTGAATTAATATATATTATATTAGCGTTTAATAAAGTATTACAATATATTAGAATATGATATTGTCCAATATGGGCATAAAAGTAAATACAATTAATCAATAAACATTCTTAATAGTAGTGAATAATACATTTAAATTAATTAATGAAGATTTAAATATAACTACGGTAATTCACATATAAAAGTACTACATCAAAGTCCATTACAAAAATTGTATTAGTAAGCGTATGTGTAAATCAAAATGCCCTCTATTTTTTTTATTTTTTTTTAATTATATATATATATATATATATATAACTAATAAATTTATAAAGAAAAAAGAATAAAATTTTACGTCCCGGACCATTTAACTAAATTCAAAATTAACGTTATTAATAATTTTGAAATCAATATTTGTTTCCGTTATAATAAAATATTTCAGCTTAATTGACATGAAACTTTGTTCGTCGATAAAAGTGCTGAAGTTTCATACTTTAAACAAAGATGAATCAAAAGTTTTTGAAATGAAAAATAATTTCAGATGAAATAAAATATCTCAAGTAAACTTACTTGTTATGAAACTTTGTTCTCAGTTAAAAGTGTTTGAAATTTTATACTTTAAAAGAAGATCATTGAAAGCTTCAGTAATTCTTCGTCTCTAGTTGCAATAAAAATGGCATGATAGCTATTTTTAAAAGTCACATTCAACTGTCTACTTCAGTATCTCACTTAAATTTAAAAATAAAGTTATATTTATCGAACAATATATATTTATATTATATTTATAAAATTAAAGATATTTTTATTGCATTTTTGAAATATTATATATTTAATTATATTTATCAAAAAGTACCATAGTAGTGTCAGATTCTTTACACAAGGAATTTATCAAATTATATATATTTATATTTTATTTATAAAATTATAGATATTTTTATTGTATTTTTGAAATATTATATATTTAATTATATTTATCAAATAGTACCATAGTAGTGTCAGATTGATATCTTTAATAATGCAATAGCGTTTGCCTTTGAATAAAAACTAAAAGATAAAAATTGCACATTTATATCTTGAATTCTATGTATGGTGCGAGTAAATGTGTGCTGTAAGTTTCATACTTTAAACAAAAAATATCAAAAGGTTTTGAAATGAAAATCAATTTTAGATGAAATAAAATACCTCAAGTAAACTTACTTATTATTAAACTTTGTTCTCAGTTAAAAGTGGTTGAAATTTTATACTTTAAAAGAAGATCATTGATAGTTTCAATAATTCTTCGTCTCTAGTTGCGATAAAAGTGACATGATAGCTATTTTTAAAAGTTACATTCAACTGTCTACTTCAGTATCACAGTTAAATTTAAAACTGACATTATATTTATTAAATTATATATATTTATATTTTGTTTATAAAATTATGGATATTTTTATTGTATTTTTGAAATATTATATATTTAATTATATTTATCAAATAGTACCATAGTAGTGTCAGATCAATATCTTCAATAATGCAATAGATGCCTTTGTATAAAAACTAAAAGATATAAATTTCACATTTATATCTTGAATTCTATGTACAGTGCCAATAAATCTGTGCTGTAAGTTTCATACTGTAAAAAAAAAAAAAAAAAAAAAAAAAAAAGGTTTTGAAATTAAAAACAATTTTTGATGAAATAATGGCATTTTTCAATATTTTCAATACAGGGCTGCATAATTAAATCAAAACTGCAAAAAACCCGTGCTGTATTTTAGAATATCGATAGTACCATCAATGATAAAATATAGACAAAGAAATTTGTACTTATACATATTCAGGGTGTTTCATAAAAGACTCCTTGACTTTAAAATTCCATAATTTATCAACTATAATAACACATAAAGATGAAATACTACGTGTCATGTTTATCTACTATCCCGTAAATTTTGTATAAAGTAATTTTAAATAAGTCGTACTTTCATTAATGACTAGTACTCTATTATCTTAATTGAAAATAATGTTCAAATTTACTTTAACATTTAAAAATACGTTACTTTTTTCGCATTTTACCAACAAAATAAAATGAAAAATAAAAACTGACGGAGTTTACACGTTCATTTGTGCAACATTACAGTTTAAAAGAACGCAGTGCCATCTATTAACAAAATTAAAACTATTTTTTTTAATTACTGTATACAAAATTTATAATCTACCGGATGCACATACCACATATTTCATCTTTATATTTATTAATTATTGTTAATGAAATACAGAGTTTTAAAGTTGCGGAATCCTTTATGAACAGTCGGTATCTACATAATTTATGTTCAAGGGAATTTTTTTTAGTTGAAATATCTTTTCTTAGCTTGTTTGTGATACTTTTGCTTCCTGGAGAGGTTTTTTTTCCATAAAATAGTATTTTCGAACCTACTTCTAGAATAAATATTCGAATACAAAAAACTACTCTAAAGAGTAAAATCTAAAATGTTTGAAATAGTAAAACTTTTCCTTTCGCTTCATCGAATTAAAGAGAATTTGTTACGAAGTTTCTAAAATTTCTTTAAAATTTATGTCACAAAATATAGATAGATAAATATTTATTGCTGAAGTAAATTTTAAACATTCTAATTGCTGAAGGTGTAATAAAACGAAATCTGATGGATACATTTGATTTTTAAACAGAGGTGTATAATATGCTTAGATTACAACTTAAAATGCTTCATACTATATTCCTTTTGATGTTTTAAGTTTTTTTATTTAAATTGAAAGAACATAATTAACACTCACTAAACTTTCCAGCATCGCATATACACTGCCCATACTAAATGGAAACTTTTACGAGCATGCAGTATTATTTTAAAACACGGTTTCTTGAGTGCATTCACGAAAATCAAAACTCATTTTAATGAAAAAAAAAACAGTGCCATTCATTAAAACTTGTGAGTGAAAAAAAAATAGAAAGATGTGAAATTTCTTTAACCTTTCCTTGATTTCTTAATTCTGCTGTCACAACAAAATTAACACTCACTAAACTTTCCAGCATCGCATATACACTGCCCATACACAATGGAAACTTTTACGAGCATCCAGTATTATTTTGAAACACGGATCTTGAGTGCATTCACGAAAATCAAAATTCATTTTACTGAAAAAATAAATAAATAAATAGTGCCATTCATGAAAACTTGTGAGTGAAAGAAAAAAATAGAAAGATGTGAAATTTCTTCATACCTTCCTTGATTTCTTAATTCTGCTGTCACAACAAAATTAACACTCACTAAACTTTCCAGCATCGCATATACACTGCCCATACACAATGGAAACTTTTACGAGCATGCAGTATTATTTTGAAACACTGATCTTGAGTGAATTCATGAAAATCAAAACTCATTTTACTGAAAAAATAATAATAAATAGTGCCATTCATTAAAACTTGTGAGTGAAAAAAAGATAAAAATAGAAAGATGTGAAATTTCTTTAAAGTTTCCTTGATTTCTTAATTTTGCTGTCACAACAAAATTGACATTCTATCAAATTTGAGGATGGATATTTCTTGTTTTTTAACGGAATAACTATTACATATTTGGTTTTTCTATGCTTAAATTTCTTCGCGTTGTGATATATTATGTATATCTTTATGTATTCATTATGTATGTTTATGTATATCTTTATGTATATCTTTATATTATGTATATATTATGTATATCGTTGTGTGTATCTTTTGATATATTTCTATTGTTTCAATATAAATTCAAAGAGTGTAATTTACAATAACACAACTTTTCTGCATTGCATGTACGATACTTTCGCGTACTGTATAAACATTTTTGTGCATGCTATATATCTTTCTAACACTTTTTTGTGTATGACGAGTGTAAAACTTGTATTTCTTGATTTTTAACAGAATGACTATAACATATTTCGTATTTCTATGCTTAAATTTCTTCGCGTTGTATTATTTTAATATATTTCTATTGTTTCAATATAAATTCAAAGAGTGACATTTAAAATAACTCAACTTTTCAGCAATGCATGTACCATATTTTCGTGTACTGTACAAACATTTTTGTGCATGCTGTATTTCTTTCAAACACTTTTTTGTGTGTGACGAGTATAAAAAGTCCCTATACTGAATTGAAGATAACACGTTTCATTCAGTAAAACTTCAGTAAAACTCTTGTCCGTTTCATAAACACATATAATAACATATATAATAACATATATGACAACATATATAATAACATATATATACAAAATGTCCGTTTTGTAAACTGGAAAGCTGGAAATGTTTTGTAAACATATACAGGGTGTAACTGAAATGCTTCAACAAACTTTGAGGGATGATAGTACTCATGAAGATGAACAAAAAATGCAATAGAACACGGGGTCACAAATGACATTTAACCCTTTCAGGGACAGTGGTATGTCTAAAAAACCACTTAATTTTAATTCCAAAACGCCACAATGGCACCAGAATTTTGCTAAAATCTTTTCCATTTAATATTTATGTGAAATATAGCCTTTTTCTTATTTACAAACAATTTTTTTTTCTAAATTCCAGTGCCAGTCCATTTTCAGACGCATTTTCTCTATTTGTATTCTTTAAGCCTTTTAGGGGCAAACTACTTTTAGTACTAAAATGTTGAAATAAATGACTGGCACCGGAATTTATAAAAAAAATTTGTTTGTAAATAAGAAAAAGGCTATATTTCACATACATATTAAATGGAAAAGATTTTAGCAAAATTCTGGTGCCATTATGGCGTTTGGGAATTAAAATTAAGCGCTTTCATAAACATACCACTGCCCCTGAAGGGGTTAAACGTGTATCCATTGCATTTTTTGTTCGTCTTCATGAGTACTATCATCCCTCAAAGTTTGTTGAAGCATTTCAGTTACACCCTGTATATCGTACAAGAGCAGCAAGTTTTGTACACTCATTGGAATTACCAAGGAGGATGCAACTACTATATTTAGATTGAAATTTTTCTAATTAAGGGGACCGTAGACCTTTCTCTGATCAAAAATCGACCCAAAAATCGAAATTAATTTTTGTGTGTATTATTATTCTTCAGTTTCTAGTGAACTATTTGAGAAAAACTGCATGCAGCTGCGAAGATTTTTCGCAAAGCGTTTGAATTTTGTACGCAATAGATTTCTTGGTGCTTTAGTAAACTATACATCTGTTTTTTCAATGCAGAGTTTACAGATTTTTTGAGTATTTTTAAATGCTCCATGCGCCTTAATTTTTGTTCAAAATTGATAAAATTGATAAGGAACTATCCTGATACTGTTTACAAAGAAACTGTGTATGCATTTTACAATTAGACTTCGTTAAGATTGTTAAATTTAATTTATAACTTATTAAAATGCTAAATTTTGTCGAAAATCGGAATGAAATTCAGATAAAAATCTCTCAAAAATTAACTATCCAAAGGATTAAATAACTGATACACAGATTTGTTTGTGATATAGTTTTAAGTGATCCAATTACTAAATCGAGAAAATATCTTTAAAATTAAGACGCAAGGAGTATTTTAAAATTTGATTTATAATTTTAATTTTTTTTTAAATTCTTAAAATTATATTAAGATTAGAAATGTATTTTAAGGTATTCTATATACTTATGGTGAATTTTTTATGTCTGTGATGAAAGATAAAGAAATTCAATTTTAGCGTCCACCGTTCCCTTTACCGAATATTTAAAACGCAGAATTTATAACCACTTTATTTAAATGTAAATTTGTAATAATGTTTGTCGGCGATTAAAAAAGGCAAATAATTATATTAAAAGTTTGTGGTAAAAATGTAAACACACTGATATCAGCATAAAGTCTCTGAAAAATATCCCACTCTCGATATATTTCAATTTAAAAGGCATTTTTAAATATTTTACACTATTATTATACATTAAAAAAAATTATTCGTTAGATCATTCGTAAAATTTTGGTGTTTGATTTATCTCGTGATAGTTTATTCCTGAAATTTTGAAGTTCATAAGAATGCGTTTTCTTTTTTCGAAGATTTTTACTTAGACAACCTTAGAAAACCTTAGAAAACCTACTTAGAAACCCTTATTCTTCACATTTCTGTAAAGGAAGAATAATCTTAGTTAGGTACGGATAAAAATGGTTTCATAGTCATACGAAAATTATTTTAGATATCTATTGTAAATGTACAGTTGAAAAAAAAGAAGTTGCAAATTGTACGTCAAACGTCACAAATGAGGTGCGGATAGTTTATTCCTGAAGTTTTGAAGTTCATAAGAATGCGTTTTCTTTTTTCGAAGATTTTTACTTAGACAACCTTAGAAAACCTTAGAAAACCTACTTAGAAAACCTTATTCTTCACATTTCTGTAAAGGAAGAATAATCTTAGTTCGGTATGGATAAAAATGGTTTCATAGTCATACGAAAATTATTTTAGATATCTATTGTAAATGTACAGTTGAAAAAAAAAAAGAAGTTGCAAATTGTACGTCAAACGTCACAAATGAGGTGCGGATAGTTTATTCCTGAAGTTTTGAAGTTCATAAGAATGCGTTTTCTTTTTTCGAAGATTTTTACTTAGAAAACTTTAGAAAACCTACTTAGAAAACCTTATTCTTCACATTTCTGTAAATAAAGAATAATCTTAGTTCGGTATGGAAAAAAATGGTTTCATAGTCATACTAAAATTATTTTAGATATCTATTGTAAATGTGTAGTTGAAAAAAGAAAGAAGTTGCAAATTGTACGTCAAACGTCACAAATGAGGTGCGTTCAATCTATAACTAGTTTTATAAATATTCATATCTTGATGCAATAGCTGTTGCACTCTTATGCAAAAATGCATGAATACAAAGTTTATTTTATGTGCAGGTTTTCCTGTTATAGGTATTAATTTTATTTCATGAAATTAAGTTTCAAAACACTTTTATAAACAATTAATTTCATTTCTGTTACATTAAAATTATACTATGCTCAAATATCCAATGCAAAAGAATGTAAAAAAATCATCGTTATTATTTCAGTGAAATGAATTATATCGTCTGTTATTGTATGATTAATTTTTGTATTAAATAAGTATATTTTAGGTTGGCAACATTTTATCTTTTGTTAACATTTACTTGAAAATTCCATTGGGAAACTTAAGCCTAGCTTTGAAATTTTCAGATATGGCAATCCATATTTAGACTTTTTTCCATTTAATATCTATTTCTCCGGAAACATCTATCCAAAAAACTCTCGTTAGATTATATGAATGCTATAATTAAACAATTTTAGATACAAATTCCGTTTTTAAATTCAGTAATACGGAAATATAATAACTCCATATTAAATAGAACATAATCACCATGACAACCTAGAATTATTACCTATCATTGGATATCATTGAATTAATTACGTATGATAAAAGAGTGAAGAAAACTTTTATTAATATATTTTAAATTTTTGATTTGATTTTCATAAAATTCCAGATGACTCGGCAAAATTCTGCAACGATTATATACATTAAGTTTCGAACCATTCGGTTGGATTTGGATAGTTTTTGCGCTGTTACATGCGGACAGACGGACGGATCAGACGATAACTATAGGTGATACGTATTTATATAATTAAGGACTCACATAAAAAAGAGAGAACACCTATATTTTTTAATCCCTAAATTGTCACATAAAAAAGGAAAATGGTCATTTTACTGGAAATGAAATCTTCTTTTATTTTATGTTTTAAAATAAGCTTAGAGGGTCTTCTTCATAGTGAAATTGTACCAAAGTCGGAAATTTTCAATACGAACATTTAATTTTCACATCATGCTCAACTTTTCGGGTAAATTTTATCATAGGATACCAAACGGAAAGTCACCCGGTAAAGCAATCAAAGAATATCTTCCCGCAGCGCTGGACATACACATTCTGAATCTCAACAGGAAATTCTGTTGTAACCTTCGGTAGCACCACAATTTTCTATCTTATAAATTGTTAGATCAGTTTTGATACTTTGATTTTCCGTTTTGATAATAGTAAAAAGCTAATTCATCTTACCTGAAATTTACCATCGCGCGAAGAAGTATTATCCACAATGTGATGTTTATACTTATCCATTTGATTCGTCATAATATCACTATTTAGGAAATAGAAATATTATTAATAATGATGCACGAATTCACAGGTAATGAGCGGAGATCCATTTTCATTTTAAAACTATATATTCTTCTTCATTATACATATAATTAATTTGCGTATGGAGACTGCTTAGAATTGCTCTAGTTTTTACATTAAAATTAAGATACATTCACACGGACGTCTTTACGATGCAGTTACATTTTACATACTAAAAGAGTTTATATGCAGTGCATACACGCGCGAGATCCGTTGAAGGTTGAAGAGGGGCAATCTGGACTTTTTCTGAGTTGTTAGTTTCGACAAGAATCCATCTGGATATATTCAGTTTGGTTCACATCTGCGGTTTTCACTTGAGATGCTAGAGTTAATTGGAGTCTAGTTTTAAGATGTTTACAAAGATGCTTTGAATGATGTTCGATGCGTTTTTTCTTGTCCTTCACAACACGTGGAGATTAGCAATGGGTAAAAGGTTTCTCCGTCAAATTCACCTGCATTGATGGCGTAATTCCTGATTTCTCAGCAAACAGAAATTACCATAATTTTTTCATTACGTTTATCTTTCTTAATAGAGAAAACCTTTCTTCGTTAAATAAATCTGCTGCAACATATGTTGCGATTTGCACAGTTATAACCTAACCGTCCCATTCCATCCATTATGCCAGTACGTTCGACAGGCTGTACGTCGTACAGCGCCTAGAATACATAGTGCGGAAAACGGCTACAAAATAGTACTAAAAAATTGAATCCGATAAATGTAGAACGATGCTGAAAAGATAACGTATCGATCGCAGCGACATCTTCTAGCAGTGGCGTAGACAGGGTGGAGGTCCAAATGGTTTGGATACCACTAATTTTATAAAAATATTTTTGCGTTATCTAATAGGATAATTTTCTGCGTTATAGAAAGAGAAGAAAACTTTATAATATTACTGATTTCCAGAGCATTTGGACCCTCCTCTTTGGCTACGCCACTGTCTGCTAGCTCTTTTTAACGCAAACATTGTATAAGAATCGAAATGAGAAAACGTTTCAGCTGGTGGTAAATATTTTAAATAATGAGCTCGAACTTCAACACCAATGATATCTGAAAGTTTTCTTTGACTTACTTGATCTCAGAAAAACTAGGCGAAAAAAACTTCCAGAAATTATTGGTGTTGAAGTTCGAGGGACCGTACAAACGCTGAAAAAAAAACACGCCTGCGACAGCCGCCATTTTTGTCAGCGCGCAGTCCTAGTATTCAGGGGGCGGTGCATCAATGCTGAGGAGCGTCAGTTTCGTCCTTAATTGAGCGTCAATCGCTGTCAGCGCCATCTATTGTGTGAAATTCGAACTAAAGTCAAGAATCGCAGTAAGAAAACTCCTGACATCATACATACCCCTCCTGCAAGATTTTCTTTTATATCTGTCTCCGTTTGCAAGTTATTGAATTTTAAAATCCATCAGTCATTTTTGGGACACCCGGTAAATGTTAAACTTGTTCAATGGCCCGATATTAAACCATCCCATGTTATATCCCATGGACGATATCTGTTTTCTTGTCAAGCGGTTTGAATGTTGGCTATAAGTTAAAAGGTGTGAGTTTGGAATCACAGTTTAGGCTTCAACATATGTATAGTGCGTCGGATTCTGCTTTTAACAAAAGTCATGGTCTGTTTATTCCATTTTCAAAAAATTAATTGTAGCCACCGCATTGTTAAACATTTTACATGTGCATTTTTAAGCAATTTCGTAAATGTTGCTTCAAAATTTTATCAGTTCGTGGTTCAACCGTTAGAAGTATTTGATTCAACAGCTGTGCGTTTCGAATCACAGTTTAAGCTTGAATGTCTGTAGTGTGCGGGATTCCATTTTAAACAAAAGTCATAGTCTGTTTATTCCATTTGCAAAGAATAACTATAACCACTGCATTTTTAGACATTTTATCTGTTTATTGTTAAACAATTTTAAGATACTGGTCTAATATATTACAACTTCGTTGTTTCACCTTTACAAGTACTTGGTTCAACTGCATTACCAAACGTTAGAAAAAGAACATTGCATATTATGGTGGCAACATTTTTTTGTATAATAAGAGAGATATTTTTGTTTTGAAATATTGAACAAAATTTATAAGTGTATAGTTTAGATTCATGTAAAGTTTACATGTTTTATAAATGAAACGTACGTTATCTTTCTTTAGTTTGGATGATATTAATATTCCTATTGTAATTTTTAGTTCATTCATTCTTATTCAGAGGAGGTGATTTATTGGAGCTAAAAATATCCACATCACTGAACAATACTCATGGTTTATTTTGCAAAGTTTTTCATGCATTCTAAATTATTTTCATTCTGGCCTTGAATAAATAGTATCAAAACATGGCGTATTAAAATTTATTCTAATAAATAAAAACTAAGGAGTGTCATTTTGAAAAACATCTTCTTTCAACAGTCAGTTTTAAAAAGAATTTATTAAGAAGTTTGCGAAATTTCTTTCGAAATATTCTGACGTTTTTTTTTTCTTTTAAAAAGAAACTTTAAAATATTCTTTTCTTTGAATTTGTTTGAAATTTATGGTTCGTCAGTTTTTGTAAAATTAATCCTTTACTAGTTTATTTCTTCTGAATTGTAGTTCTTGTGATTTCTTTTTACTTATTTTTAGTGAAATATTATATTTTCTTTATTTATTAAAATATATCAAAATGTCTGAAGTATTAATTGCAGTAATATTTTCTGATTTCATATTTTAAACATCCTACACTATAAAAAAAACTCAAATATTTTTTATCTACGAGAATATAATACAAACACGGACGAAAATGTACAATAACCTCTTCCGAGCTACCCACGATTCCGAAAACTGTTCTTTATCTTTAGAAACCATAAAAACCTATGTATTTTCGAGATTTAAAGAATGATATTAAAGAAGCAAATTTTCTTTTGTTGCCACTGATTTTCAGTAATATTTCCGAGTAGTTTTATAGTGTATTAATCCGTTTTCTCCATACCGGAATATCGGTTTTTAGGATACTATCAGTTGTCATTTAAACATTTTCAGCTGCGTAATTGAATTTATACATGCAAGAGTAACAAAATGATATTTATCTTAATACTTATGTTAATGTTGTTACTTTATCATGTTTGTCTGTAAAATATGCTTGTTGCGCATGAAAACGTTTACTTGCGAATTGATAACATCGGCAAAGTCTATATTCTAGGTTAAGAAAACTGATTAATTCCTTACTAGTTGTTTAACCCGTTCTACGTACGGAAGTTCAAGAATTTTGTTCTAAAAACAAAATTGTTGAGTTGTTCAATAACTATTTATTTAGAAAAATATTTTTCTACTGCTGCGCACTTTTTTAATGAAATTTAATTTATCATGTTGCTAAGGCAGCAGACGATTAAACGATATCTTTGGAATAAGGGAATAAATAGAATAAAAATTTTTGTTAATGTTTGTGATAAAATGTGTTTCTTTATTTTTAAAAAAGGTAATAATTAAGCGCAACTAAATATAGTCTCTAATTATTTGCATGCGAGGTAAAAGTATTATCGCAGTACCCGCTACAGCTTCTTAGTATTGCAGCGTGGCGTACGTTATATGTATATCTCGCATTGCAGCAAATATTTAGAACTGGTTAGAACTCGCGCGATTACAGTTTGAACATAAAAAAGTCCTTCCGGCCTGTACCGGGAAAAAAAGGTAGCTTTCCTATATCTTCGTTTTAAATTTTTAGCTAATGTTACACGAAAACAGCAAGTTAAAATGCAAAGAAACGGTTACAAAAGATTCGTTAATACTGAATTTGAATAAGAAATTCGCCAAATTATTGAGCAATAGCCAAATTGGCTTCATTTATGAAGACTTATTTTGGTCGCCAAATTTCGCCATTTTTGGCGAGAATTTGGCGCTAACGGATATGAATATATAGTTTTATGCGTATGATTGGGAAAATTATTGCAACAATGAAAGAAAATAATTTGCGAGTAATCGCGTTAATGTGCAGTTTTGTTTCAAAATGTCAGCCACCCTAGAATTTCAAACTACTCTATCTCAGCTATTTTTAAGATAGAGGGAAACCAAAAAATGCTTTGAATTCCTCGTATCAAGGCCTAACACTTACTTAAAAAATAAATTTGAATTTTTAACATTTTTGTATATTTATTTTAGTTTTAAATTTTTAAGTGGCCGCCATCTTGAAACAAAATGGCGGACCAAGCTGACCAACGAACTTGGTCGAGACATTGGTGAGCTTAATACACACAATTAGTTTCATCAAAATTGATTTATAAATACGAGAGTTATCGTATGACATAGCTCAGATATATATATAGAAATAGAATAAATCAACATTTGAACGGAGGGTGGTTTTGGGGTCTGGGGGTCATGATCGGTGAAAATATATCGAAATTTTCCGGAACTGCTTTCTTCCGAACGGCTGCAATAGGTAGCTTTATACTTTTTTGTATTGAAAGCTACCTAAAAAGGCAAAAATTCGTCAAAAACATTGAAATGAAAAAAAAGAAAATCTATTTAAAATATTCGAATTTTTTGCCCCAATCGTTCATGGATCGCCTCATTAATCGGACTCATTAATCGGATTATTAAAACTCGGAAATCGCCCTGTGATTTCCGAGTTTTTTGGGTTACATAGATAGATACGCGAACGCATTTTAATAGGTTAGATAAAAATCACTCGAAAATGTTTCCCAAAATCAGAGGAAGCCGAGGAAACTATTTTTATAAATGTTTCTTTAAATCTCTGAAATATATTAATTTCTGAGGTTTGTAAAGATAAAGAAGGTTTATTGAAATCGTGGGTAAACAGTAGCAAGTTATTGCATATTTTCAGTCGTGGTTATATTATATTTTCGTAGATTAAGAAACATTTGTCTTTTTTTTTTTTTTTGCAGTACATGAAAGGTCTGAAGATAAAATAATGAGGTAATGATATTTACATAGTATTAAATGATACTTATTCGTCGTTTTTAGGTGCGTTCGTAATTATATAAATACGTAGCACCTATAGTCGTCGTCTGATCTGGCCGACCGCATATAACAGCGCAAAAACTACCCGACCAAATGGTTTGAAATTGAAGATATATTATCTTTGCAGAATTTTGTCGAGACATTTCAAATTTTATGAAAATGGAATCAAAACTTTAGAATATATTAAGAAAAATATTTATTAAGAAATTTGAACTTATTTTTAAAAAATAGGTGCTCTCTTGTTATAGGAACATCCGAGGTTTAATCGTCAAGCGACCGAGATACTTATTTTATTACAAAAGATAATCTGCAGACGGTATAATTCATTTCACAGAATTAAAAATCATCAAGATCTGAATATTTATATAACTAGCTATAGTAAGAACGCACCTCGTTTGTCGCGTTTGACGTACAATTTCCAATTTGTTTATCTTTTACGCATGTCGAATTTCTTTGTTCTTCTTATTGTATATTTATCTGTGTTTTTTCAAAGAAAACTATTTCATTTTTGCTTCGTTCCACGGTTGTCAAACAATAATACGCCTCTCAAGTGATATCAAATTGCACTGTCATATCACATTTTACAAAATTGGACCAAATTTGGTCTTTTCCCATGAACCTTCATATGTATTTATTTTGTTCTTGAATGAAACATTATTCAACATATTCAAAATTCTTCAAACTTTGGAAATTCGTTATATAATGGCGAGAAATTTGAATATCTCATGGAGTATAAGCAGATTATTCCACGTAATATTTCAGGTAAAAAAGAATGTTCGAGATGAATACATTTTTTAAAGCTCGATTCGGGTAAGATTGATTGTCAAATGTGATAGATGAGCCTACTGTCTTTATAAACCTACGGAAGATTCTGTCATTGCATTTAATCATTATTTTCACCACATATTGGCATGGCGATTTGTCAAGCATGACAAAATGATAAATCATGTCCGCTAGACGGCTGTCTATATGCTTCAAAATGTGATTATTTTTTTTTTTTTTGGTTACAACAAGTTCTTTTTTTTAGATCTAGCGTTTATTGCTATTTTTCGTCAGATGAACATATTTTTAAAGGTAGTGGAGATGTCTATATGTGAATACTATTTACAACTTTATTTCGTAAGATTGAATGTCATATTCTTTAGATATCACTTGTATGGAAGATTATGTCATTGCATTTAATAATTCTTTTCTCCACGTATGCCTGGATGATTTGGCAACCACGACACTAATATAAATCATGCCCACAAATAACTTTTGTTTTATTTCAAAATACGATTGTTTTATCAGTATTTTGTTTCTGTAAGGTAACAACATCAATATTATGTTTATTTTAAAGTAAGTTGCTAGACATGGTAGTCTGATGCTTGGCGAGGACTTTTAATTGTATAAACTATAACAAGTTATCTAATTTACTAACATATATGTATTTATTTTATTCTTGAAGTAAATATATCCATCATAATCAAAATGAATAAAATTGTGGAAAATACTTTCCATAAAGGTTAAGAAATTCAAATATCTCGTGGCGTATAAACACGTTATTTCGCAAACTAATTCAGGTAAAATGGGGTCGGAAAAGTCTTTATAAGCTTATTTTGTAAGATTGCCTGTCAAATGTGATAGATGTGTCTACAGTCTTTAAAAACTTATGGAAGGTTATAGCGGCTATATCTTTTCATTGTTAATCATTCTTTGCCCCATACAAGACAAAGTGATAAATCATGTCCGCTAAAAGGCTGTTTATTTGTTTCAAAATCTAGTTACTTTTTTTATTATATGCTTTCTTTCAGAAAGACAAGTGCTATTTCCCTCTAGATGAAGATGTTTTAAAAGACTAAAAGTTCAAGGCTCCAAAATAGGCCGCTTTTTGAATACCGGTATTTTCTTAGAAAAAATTTATTTTTACATTTTTTCTGGCAAATTTCGCAGAAGTTACTTTCGGAGGGAAATTTTTACGGAAATGTTGTAGAAACCTACCATGGAATTTTCTGTCAAAAAATATTGGTATTCAGTTGGCGGACCATTTGGGAGCACTGAAAGTTGTTAGTGTAGATTTCGTTTGCGAAAATACGTATAGCGGTTAAGACATTTAAATATCACATGGTGTGTAAGCACTTTATTTAAAAAAATAGTTCAGGCTAAAATATGTCGGGCAAGCGTAGTCTTTTTAAGCTTTTTTTGTAAGTTTGTCGGCCAAATGTGACAAATGACTCTACTGACTTAAAACACTTATAGAAGTTTATATCATTTCCGAGTGAATCATTCTTTACCCCATATATTGACATGACGATTTGTCAAACAAGACAAAGTGATAAATCATGTCCACTAAAATGCTGTTTATTGTTTTCAAAAACTAGTTATTTTTTTTATTATATGCTTTGTTTCTGAAAGACAAGCGCTATTTCCCTCTAGATGAACACGTTTTAAAAGACTAAAAGTTGTTAGTAGTGATTTCATTTGCGAAAATACGTATAGCAGTTAAGACATTTAAAAATTACATGGCGTATAAGCACTTTATTTCGAAAAATACGAGGGGCAGTCGGAAAATAAAATTCCCCTGGCGACTGTGGACAGAGGTGTGTATGAAAGACAAAAAATGTAATGAGACATTAAAGATAAAACATAACTTTATTTTTCCACGTAAGTACCAAGTACATTCAAACATTTGTCATACCCCTTTATAAGCTTCAAAAAGCCCTCCATGAAAAAATCAGGGCTTTGCATACGGACGAAGCGTTGAACGGCTATGGGCGAAAGACGACACAGCGCGTGAACACGAACGTGCAAGACACCGATACACGATACACCATTGGGTAGAGGGAGACCTCGATCAAGCAGATGGCGCTGTTGCAGTGCCTGCGCAGATGGCGCTGTTGCAGTGCCTGCGCAGATGGCGCTGTTGACTGATCGCGGCCATCCTTTCGCGGTACCCTTTGTAGGGCCATCTGCTTGATCGAGGTCGACCTCTACCCAATGGTGTATCGGTGTCTTGCACGTTCGCGTTCACCTGCTGTGTCGTCTTTCGCCCATATGCTTCGTCCGTATGCAAAGCCCTGATTTTTTCCAGTAGGGCTTTTTGAAGCTTATAAAGCGGTATGACAAATGTCTCAATGTACTTGGTACTTGATATAAAAAATAAAGTTATGTTTTATCTTCAATGTCTCATTACATTTTTTGTCTTTCATACACACCTCTGTCCACAGTCGCCTGGGGAAACTTATTTTCCGACTGCCCCTCGTATTTCAGGTAAAATTAGGGCGGACAAGCGTAGTCTTTTAAGCTTACTTCGTAAGATTGTCTGCCAAATGTGACAAATGACTCTACTGACTTAAGAAACTTATAGCTATATATTTTCCTAGTTAATCATTCTTTACCCCATATACGTACATGACGATTTGTCAAACAAGACAAAGTATAAAATCATGTCCGCTAAAAGGCTGTTTATTTGTTTTAAAAACTCATTAATCTTTCTTTATTATATGCTTTGTTTCTGAAAGACAAGCGCTATTTCCCTCTAGATCAGTGGTTCCCAACCTTTTTTGGCCGTGCCCCACCAAAGCATCTTTAAAATGATGATGCCCCCCCCTCCCCCTAAAAATTATAATTCTTATAAAAATTTAAATGAATGAACTGATAGAGTAAAAAACATTTAACATTGATCATGAAACATACCGAACGTAATGGATGAATCAAATATTTTTTATAATCATCTGATACTACTCGTAGTTTAAAGTATCGTTGGCACATAAAGGTTCACTTTTAATCTCTTCGCAATGGTTCGCATCTCTGCGTGATGTATAGAGTGCACAGAATCCTTGATTAGACCAATCAATAATTTTGAATAAAACATTTTTGTCTTATTTAATCACAGAATTTCAGCGATTAAATGACACAACAATTTCTAATCAGAATAAAACGTGATAAAAGATTCTGTAAAGGAAGGTCGTCAAGTAATTGTTAAATATACACTTGAATAGTTTCATGTGTAAAACTGATTTCCATGTGACATATTGCAGTGCGACTCATTCAATAAATAATCGAAAAAGTTGTTTAAAATTCTAAAATACTTATAAATCAAAAAAATTATAAAGAATTTTTAAATATATAAAAGTATCTAAATATTTCAAGTATTTTTTTCTATAATTATTCTGGTTCAGGGGTGTATTTAAAACTTTTGAATGGATACTTCTCAAAAAGTGAATAAAAAACTTGTTTTTTTAAATTTGATTGTGAAACTTTTATTTTCAGTCTACAGCATTACCATTACAAAAATAATTCAGAGGGTATGAGTTCACAAAAATCTTGAATTGCCCCCCTGTGGGGAGTACGCCTCCCGTTGGGAACCACTGCTCTAGATGAAGACGTTTTAAAAGACTAAAAGTTGTTAGTGGCGATTTCATTTGCGAAAATACGTATAACGGTTAAGACATTTTAATATCACGTGGCGTATAAGCACTTTATTTCGGAAAATAGTTCAGGCAAAAATATGCCGGGCAAGCATAGTCTTTTTAAGCTTACTTTGTAAGATTGTCTGTCAAATGTGACAAATGACTCTATTGATTTAAAAAACTTATAGAAGGCTATATCTTTTCCTAGTTAATCATTCTTTACCCCATAATATTCACATACGATTCATCAAGCAAGACAAAGTAATGAATCATGTCCACTGTTTATTTGTTTCAAAAACTATTTTTTTTTCTTTATTATCCTTTGTTTCTGAAAGACAAGCACTATTTCCTTCTAGATAAAGAAGTTTTAAAAGACTAAAAGTTGTTAGCGGCGATTTCATTTGCTAAAATGCGTACAGCGGTTAAGAAATTTAAATATCTCATGGCGTACAAGCACTTCATTTCAAAAAATAGTTCAGGGAAAAATATGTCGGACAAGCTTAGTCTTTTTAAACTTATTTTGTAAGATTGACTGCCAAATGTGATAAATGACTCTTAAAAAACTTATTGAATGCTATATCTTTTCATTGTTAATCATTCTTTAACCCATATATTGGCATGACGATTTATCAAACACCACAAAGTGATAAATTATTGCTAGACGGCTGTTTTTATGCTTCTAAATATGATTATAACTTTTTTAAATGTTTTGTTTTGCTTATGGTTATTTTTCTTTAGATGAACATATGTTTAAAGTTTGTCGCAATCTATATATACATACTTTTTACAGACTTATTTCTTGCGATTGATTGTCATATATTATAGATGAGCCACACATATTTATGAAAAAGGATGCGACCCAATAAAAGTAAAACTTTGCATTATTGATCAAAGCAAGACGAATCTTTTGTATTATTTATGGTCACATATGATAGATAGAATATCATACATAAAAGATAAGGTAACATTGTATAATTAATATATTTTTCAACATGTAATAGCGAGATGATTTTTAAATAGCACATAGCTGCGAATTTTTCGTGTTTATTATTATTATTATTTTTTTCAATTTAAAAAGAACCGGATGGATGTCAACTAGGAAAAACAGTGTGATTAATCACAATAGCAAAATCGTTATACATACATACATAACATATCATACACTTTATGAATACTTTCTGTTTCTTTTATTTTAACTAATCTTTTTCTCTGAGGTAAGCACTTATTGCCATTTTTATCTAGATGATGATATTTTTAAATATGGTTATCAGTGGCGATATCTTGGATAAATAGATTGTTTTTTCTCAAACTTATTTACACTGTTAAAAATTGGCAGCAAACTGTCCAGTCATTTGACCGTTTTTGCAGAAAACGGTTACATAACTGTAATTTTACTATATTCTGACCATAAAATAAGCAATAATACGGTCAGAATATAATTAAATTACAGTTATGTAACCGTTTCTAGAAAAACGGTCAAATGACTGGACAGTTTGCTGCAAATTTTTAACAGTGTAGAGATTGAATGTTGTATGTCATGCAAGAATGTTATTCAGCGATTTTAAAAATAATTTGTATTGAAACAAGAATAATGTTTTTGTGATGATGAACGATATATGTGATCGATGGAATATCCCGCTTAAAAGCTATCATTTAAATTAGAAACTGAGATATTGCTAATATAATTTACAAAACATGAAAATACTCCGTGACTTATAGGAGTGAATTGAGATTTCTAAAAAGGACAAAATCAAACACAGACATGATAGTGGTCAGTGTGAAAAAGACTGAAATTGCAAGAATGTTGAAGACGTTTGGGAAGGAAGAAATGTGTATTATACAAAATTTTACTTCTTTATATATTCAGTTATAAAATATGTATTTGAGTTATATCGTACCTGGTGTTACAGGTAATTACGTAACAGGTATTTAGAGTTATTATGTAACATGCTATGATCAATTCCAATAATACAGGGTGTTTATAAAATGTCTGACACATTTTATGTTTAATAATTTATAAAATAATCAAGGTAGATTTAAAGGTTTTATGGCCATTCTCAATGAATTTCCACATGTGTGTCTTTCGTCACTCGGAGAATATCAAGACGTTTTTACGTCTCTCTAACACGCTCATCATCAACATCACTTCTGCAGGGACGTCTTGGACTCTTCTTATTCAAGACACTTCCAGTTTCTAGAAACTTCTTTTTCCACTGCAAGATGTTGTTTCTCGATGGAAATCTTTCTGGTATAATCTTCTGTAATTTATCTGTGTTGGCGTTATTGATTCCGTTTCGATGAACCACCATAAAGTATGTGCTTTCTCTTGTGGTGTTGTCTTCAATATCCGATCAAAGGAAACATCACATCGAATGAAACAATAAACACATCCGAAATAAACGTGACATTGTATTCTAATCGTTGCTAAACACAAAAGAGAAAAACACACAATTAATAATACGCAAAAGAAAATATATTCAATCAGGAAAGGAAATTTTCTATGGAAACGTTTACACTATACAAGAAAATATATGAGTTATTCTATGCATAACTGCCATAGGTTTGTTTATATCGTCAATATTTTCTGAATTATTAAACATTAAAATGTGTCACACCTTTTATAGGTAACCTGTATATTTATTTAAATTAAATATATCGCTTACCATACAATATTTTATAACAAGAACGAAAAATCATGCGTCAAGCATAGATTACGTAACACTTTCCAACACTTCCAAAATAATTTTGCAAATCTTTACCGTAAGGTGTAAGATGATATCTAACTAAACAATTTTGAAAACGAATAACAGATTTAAAAATCCAAATTCAGGAATTACCAATAATATTCCAAAAAATATAAGAGCTCTTTTGTGCAGCCCTGTATAGGATCTATAGATTTATATATATAGTAAATAGAATGCTAAATTTTAGTTCAGTTAGGAATCGCGTAACACAGTTTAAAATTTCCTTTCGGCAGTTTCCAAAATGTACTCTAGAACTTTTGTGCTGCCTTGTATACAATCTATACAATTTATACACATGAAGTAATAGCCAAAAAATGAGTTAGATTTTAAAACGCGTTCAGCCACTGAAAAAGTATTCCCAGCAATTATTAGTAATAAGCAGTACTTTCACCGAATTATTTTGTGTGTTCCTGTAAATGAACGATGAAAGCTATACGCACAATATTCTATAGTAAGCCTCTTGTAATCCACGTTCAATTTCAATATGTTTCAAATAGTGAAACATTATTAAAATAAACTGCAAATTATTTTTCTTCATGGACCGTAATGTAACGGATTTCTTTTGAGTATCCCTGTAAAGGAACTATAAGTGATATCCACACCACATTCTATAATTAGTCTCTTGTTGTGCACCTCAGTGGTATACATCAATTTCAATATGGTTGAAATTGTGTAACATCATTAAAATAAACCACAAATTATTTTCCCCATAGAACCGCAATGTAACGGAACTCTTTTGGGTACCCCTGTAAAAAAACTATAAGTGCTACACACTTCATTTTCAATACCGAACATGCCACAGTAAGCCTCAATAACATATATCAATTGCATGACGATCAGAGCATATTTACGCGAGTTAGAGCACCGACAGACAGACAGACAGACGGCAGACAGGCAGACAGACAAACAGAATTCATAAACTTTTTTCCACTATGTTGGAAAATGGTAAAAATCAAGAATCACCCTTAATGGGCTTCTTTCATGTAAGAAATGAAAACAAGTTTCGAATAAGCATTGAAAATTCATACTTATTCTGATGTTGATTGGTGATGAAAATGTATACAGTTCTCCAAAACATCTAAACATTTTTAATATAATGTGATCTTAGACCACGCTACACTTGGCAAAGAACCAATTAAATAATGCTCGGTCATTTTGTTGACGCACCGTACGGTTTAAGGAATGCAGTTATGCTAAATTTCATTTAAAAACACAAAGCGTGAAAATACTCATTCTCATGTTCTTCAATTTTGAATTCATGGATTACATTGTAGAGGTGCTAAAATTATGTCTGATTCATTCAACCATAGGGAATAATATACATTGTGCATCATTAAAGATTACTTATTCAGCGCTTTGTATAGTTGTATTCAAGGCTCTAAAAATTGAAAAAAAAATTGTAGCCAGCAAAAATATTTAGTGGCCAGAAAAAAATATCCCACTACCTCCCCCTATACACGTGCAGTGTATAGGGGGACGTTGTCAGTCTTTTCTCATTTTTGTAAATTTAATTATAGATTTTCAGAAAGCACAAAAGTTTTTCTATTAACAGATTGAAAAAGAATAATCACAAGTTTTGTATATCTTGAATTGTCTTAACTCTTTAAATGAGTTAATAAATAAATAAAGAAAATTACATTACTTAGCAAAAAAAAAAAAAAAAAAAAAAAAAAAAAAAAGCATTCCTAAAGTGTCAGCTTTACGATACTTTCCATTAGATAAGATTTTAACGAACACTTTTTCTGTTACGGTTACTGTCATACACTCACTTTTTATGACGATATTTTCACCAAAATACTAAACTGAAAAAAAAAACTGAGGCATCGAAAACATAGTTGTCAGTTAAAATATATTCGCCGCCAGTGGCAACCCCTGGTTGAAACTATTCATCAAAACTTTATGAAACTTGGAACCATATTAAAGATGAGGCAGGAAAGACATTTAAAATAGTACAAAATAAAAAAAATCTCAAAACACATTTTTTTCTGTCGTAGAAAATACTTCCGAGTTCAAAAAATAAAATGATCAAACCGCTTGTAAATACGACAATTAGGTTACAAAATATACAAGCTGTTCATAAAGTCTTTCCCTGATTACAATAATTTATTGCAGAAAAACTAATATAATTAGGCATGTGCTTGTTTCAACATATTTTAAGGACATTTATGAAGTTTTTAATTCAAGTACTTACGTCAGTAAATTTCGATGTGAGCACCCTTGGTAGAAGAAGAATGTGAAGGATAGGTATACCATTTCTGGCTACGTATTGCTCAACATTTGGGCTGTCTCTCAAGACACAGCATATGTGATCCTGACCTTGAGTGTTCCAGTATCTTTTACTGGTCTTGCAAACACTCTGTCCTTTATGTATCCGCAAAAGAAAAAATCTAGGGGAGTTGGTGCATCCCGTCCGATCCATCTTCCAGGAAATTTGTCATCACGGAACTTACGAACTCCGTAGAGACGTAGTAGAGACTTAGAAAACGTTTTAACGTTAAAGTAAGTTAAAAAACTACGTCTAGAGACATAGAGACTTAAGAAAGAAAATTAAGAAGATGACTTTTCTGTAATAAAAATTTTACAGTATTACATTCAATGGTTATTTCGTAACAATTTTTTGTAATCAGAGAAAGACATTATGACCATCCTTTATATAAAACTATTTCATATTATACTGTATAATTTGTAAATTCTGAACATAAATTAATAATTATCTGCTTTTACTCAAAAATGAAAATAAAGTTATTCTTTCTAAAGAATATATTCTGTACACTGCTAAAAAATTGTAGCAAACTGTCCAGCCATTTTACCGTTTTTACAGGAAACGGTTACATAACCGTAGTTTAACTCTATTCTGACCATATTATTGTCCATATTATGATCAGAATAGAGTTAAATTACGTTTATGTAACCGTTTTTTATAAAAACTGTAGAATGACTGGACAGTTTGCTGCATATTTAACAATGTATATCAACTTTTAAGCATGACTAAAATAAAATAAAATAATATTAATAACTATTAATAATAATAATATTAATTAATATTAATAATAATATTAATAACTATTAATAATAATAATATTAATTAATATTAATAATAATATTAATAATTATAATTAATAATAATATTAATTCATGTTTTAAAAGATCATACATATCAAACTTTTCGGCGCTAAAACTGGATGACAAATTGCGAAGCTGCTCTTAGATTATTAAAGCTTTTAAGACATAATTCCAATTGCAAAATAATGTTTTAAATATTGTTCTTTATTATATGAAAACCCATATGCGTCAAAATAGTTATTTTTGAAAAAGTTAAGACGTTTTAATTTTTAGAGTTTTTGTTTTCCAAGAAGTTAAACAATAAAAATTTCATTTTTGAATAAATCTTACCGTGTTATAATTAATACTTTGTATTTTTTTTGTTTTCAGCATTTTTTGGTACTAAAAACCGTAAAAAAAAAGCATATCCAGTACCGGGATATGATAAAGAACAGCATTTGAAACGTTTTTTAAACGGGACTATATCTTTTATTCCAACGGTTTAGGAATGAGCCATTTGACAACGATAGGATGGGACACCCTACATATATATAATACTTAATATTTATTATTATTTGTTATTACATTACATACTTATTATATATATATATATATTCTGGGTGTCCCAAAAACATATACATCGGCTTTTATTCCTTAATTATTGATCATAGACATATATTATGAATTACAAAGTTACGTAAAAATAGTACAGAATTTTAGGAAATCGATTAAAATTTTCAGATTAAATATCAAGCAATACAAAATTTAAATTTTTATACAGCGCCCGTACAAAAAATAGTCCCAATGAATAAAATGCGCCCGATACACTAATAAGGACATGTACACAATTTCAGCATTTGATCTAAAAGGCCACAGAGATTTGAAAATACAGAAATGCTGACTTAAACCACTTTTCGATGCCTTAACATCAGTTCGCAAATGGGAAAAATTATGTTGGAGGATCGCGTTTCATGAGTCATACACAAATTATTAAAAAAAACAATGATTGCATACTCTAACTGTAATCATTTACATCTTAATTTATGATTAACGCCTTGCAAAATCTGTTTAAACATATCTCTCTGACTTTTATGATAAAATGCTGAAATTTTGTACTTGACCTTATTAGTGCATGGGGAAAATTTTACTCATTGGAAATTTTTTGTACGGGGGGGGGGGGGGGTTGTCGTATAAAATTATAATTTTGTTTTCTTCAAATTTAATCCCCTGAAAATTTTAATCAATTTCATAAATGTCTGTACCTTTTTCACGTAACTTTGAAATTTAGACTGAATATCTATGATCAATGTTTAAGGAATAAACTCCGAGGTCAATATTTTTGAGACATCCTATATATATATACGTATATATATATATTTATACTTATTTATATATATATATATATATTGTTTGAATTTATATTATAAAGTATGCCAACTAAACTTCCTTGCCACCCTCTTAACTTCGAAACGGCTGCTGCTATATTCATAAAAGTAGTGTCTAGGTATGGTAAATTAGCCATGCGCTACTCACTAAAACCGCTTACGGGCGCCACCAGGTGGAAAACTGCGAAGTTAGCATTCCTATGTCGATAACGGAACGAGATAGAGAAAAAAGTGATTTACAAAGTTGTAGAGCATCATCGATTTAGTACGAAAAGACACCTTGTGGACATTTATGCGAAGAATAGAACGGTTAAAACGCGCATTTGTTTTTTCGTAATTTCCTGCACTATGACGTGACAAAACGATCTTAGAAAGAAAAAAACAACTAGTCATAATAATATTCCTTTATTTTAGATGTTCAAACTTCTCACCGTGAGCTGCAATGCACATTTGGATCCTTGTTTGAATTTCAAGTTGCACACGTTGGGGCATAGATGGTGAGACGTTAGCACAAGCGTACGTAATGCGTTGTTTAAGGTTCTGCAATGTTTGTGGAGAGGTCGCATACACCTGCTGTTTCATAACTGGTTGTTTCTTTTTTTCTAAGATCGTTTTGTCACGTCACAGTGTAGGAAATCACGAAAAATAAGATGCGCGTTTTAACCGTTCTATTATTCGCATTAATGTCCAGAAGGTGTTTTTTGTACTAAAACGATGATGCTCTACAACTTTGTAAATCACTTGTTTTCCCTATCTCTTTCCGTTTTCGAGATAGGAATGCTAACTCCGCAGTTTTCCACCAGGTGGCGCCGTAGGCAGTTTCATTCAGTAACGCATGGCTACTTTATCACCTAGACACCACTTTACCTAGACACTACTTTTATGAATATAGTAGCAGCCGTTCCGAAATTAAGAGTTCGCATACTGTATATATGTATATATTTTTATGTATGTCTGTGTATGTCTGTATCTATCGTTTAGAAAGCTTTTCTATTTTAAGAAAATTCTTTGTACGCGATATGTTAAGATATGTGGATAATGTTGAGAAATTTGAATATTTCAATGTGTTTAAAACAAGTTACTTTACAAAATATTTCATTTAAAAGAGAGTAGATTTTTAAAGCTTATTTCTGGTAAGATGGAGTGTCAAATGTGATAGATGAGTCTATCATCTATAAAAACCTGCAGAAGAAATGTCGTTCCATTGTTAATCATTCCTATCCCTATGACGATTAGTCAAGCACGACATCGTGATAAATCATATCCGCAAAACGACTATTTATTTGACACAAAATGGGATTTTCTTTCAAAGTTTTTGGCTCTGTAAAACAACTACTCATGGCTATTTTTCGCTGGAAAAAGTATGTGTTTAAATATAGTTATTAGTGGCAATGACTGGGATAAATATATTTATTTAAAAATACGTGAAAGTTTATATGAAGTTGTATTTTACAAAGTTTTAGTGTATTTTATCAATAAATGGCTGTTGTTGCACATTTTAATTTAAAGTTAACTTTATCGAGAATTAATTATGTATATACAGGGTGGTTATAATATATCTCTATTTGGAGCTGTCTTTAGATCAAAGGAATAACCCGAATGAAACCAAAATCGGTACACGTACTATTGGAGAAACGGGACGAAGAATGGAACAATAAAAAATTTGCAATAATTACCGACAGATGGCGCTACTGAGTGTGAAATGTAATGTGTAATACAAGAACAAAGAATTAAGGGGTCAAACTGGATAGCACACCTAATTTATTGAAAAATGTCACAGTGACTGTGGTTACGTTTTCACATGGCGGTACCGATCATGTTGAGGTTCCACATGGCCATTGTGCTGGAGAACACAATCCAGGTGGTGCACGGCGTGCTCAACTGCGGAGTGTAACGCATCAGGAGTGATGTTTCGCGCATGTTGTGATATGCGGTAACGTCACTGAGGTTTTCGACACCTCCACGGTACACAATATTACACATTACATTTCACACTTCAAAGCGACCTCTGTCGGTGATTATTGCTATTAATTTTTGTATTCTTCTATTCTTCTTCCCCCCTTCTCGAATAGTAAGTGTGACGATTTTGGTTTCATTCTGGTTATTCCTTCAAGCTACAGAGAGCTCCAAATAGAGATCCTTATATTATAACCACCCGGTATATTCGAGTTATGTTGTAAGATTGAATGCCATACATAACCCTTTCCGGCACAGACAAAGTCTGTTCGTAAAATGAGAAATTACTGACTGACACCGGAATTTACAAACGACTTTTTAAAAAAATAAGAACTCCTTATTTTAAGCTTTCATTCTAAAAATAAAATTTTATTAAATATTCTTGGTGTCGAATGCAAGTTTGGAATTAAAATTAGGTGTGCCCGGAGTGGAACCACTGTACCGGAAAGGGTTAATAGTTGAGACTAATGTATTTAAAATTCTAAATTAATGACCGAATGGGATTTGAAGATCGTAAACTTGCCTATGTTACTCTTTTTCTTTTTGCATATACTGACATGACAAGTATTAAAATAGTCCTCCTGGCCAATAACCGGTAGGAAAATGTAGCTCCCATATTCCTTGTTTTTAAAAATTCAACTAATTTTACTCAAACACCCGAAGCTAAAATGCTTGGAACCCGATTATAGAAGATTCAATCCAAGTTTTCGTTAATACTGAATTTGAATGAGAATTTCAGCATGAGAGTTACAACATAACAAAATCAGATTATTTCAAAATATCAGCCAACCTAAAATTTCAAACAGCTATATCTCAGCCATTTTTTAAGATAAAGCCGAAGCAAAAAATGCTCCGGAATTCTTGTATCAAGATTTAACACATAACGGAAACAACATTTTCAATTCATAATTTTTTGTACAACTTTATGAATTTAAAAAAAAATTATAAAAAATTAAGTGGCCGCCATTTTGAAATAAGATGGCGGTTGAAGCTGGCCAACGACGTTGGTCGAGACCTGGGTTAGGTATGTCCTGTACACATGACCAGTGACATTCATTTGGTTCATAAATACGAAAGTTACAGCATAACAAATATCAGATTGTTTCAAACAGTCAGCCACCCTAGAATTTCAAACTACCGTATCTCAGCCCTTTTTAAGATAAAGCCAAAACAAAAAAAGGCTCCTGAATCCTTGTATTATGATGTAACACGTAACGGAAACAAAATTCTCAATTCATAATTCTTTGTACAGTCTTTTCAATTAAAAAGAATTAACTGGCCGCTATTTTAAAACAAGATGGCGGATGGAGCTGACCAATGAATATAAATGTATGTATATGTATATATATGTATGTTATATATATGTAGGATATGAGTTTAAACATACTTCATTTCCTTTATGACGTGCGTTATCATCAAATTAACTGACGCTCTAGTATTTTTATTATCCATGATTTCAAAGCACGAGTTATGAAAAGTTTGGATCGCGAGATAAAGATTGGAATATCTTCAAAATTGGAAAGGAGCCTGTCTTTTAATTTTTATCATCGAGGAAGCGTCAAAATGTGAAATAGCCAATAAAGGCGCTGTTAGGCCTAATTGGACTTTTCGAAAATAAATATATTTTACGTTTTGAGCGAGAAGTGTATTATCTGTGAAGAAATTACTAGTGAAGTATTGTAGAATTATTTTTCTAGGACTGTATTAAAATTTATATTTTGTTATTCAACGTCTAGTTGTTCAAATAATTCCAGTAAATTAACTGTTTACATATAATCTTCTTACAAATTTGGGGGTTCGATGCCAGGATATTAAAAGAAAAGGCAACTAGTAGTGGAATAAATAGTAAAACTGGAATCAAAGCTAAAGTGTTGTAAACCACCAGTGTCAAAAATTGGGTTACGAATTAGCAAGGCAAGTATGAAAACCATAATCATTTTTGAAAGTTAGCCATGGGAACCCTAAATAAAGCTAAGAGAATTGATCTGATAAATCTCTATGAAGAATGCGGAATTGAGAAAAAGCCAATAAAGGCGCTGTTAGGCCTAATTGGACTTTTCGAAAATAAATATAGTTTACCTTTTGAGCGAGAAGGGTATTATCTGTGAAGAAATTACTAGTGAAGTATTGTAGAATTATTTTTCTAGGACAGTATTAAAATTTATATTTTGTTATTCAACGTCTAGTTGTTCAAATAATTCCAGTAAATTAACTGTTTACATATAATCTTCTTACAAATTTGGGGGTTCGATGCCAGGATATTAAAAGAAAAGGCAACTAGTAGTGGAATAAATAGTAAAACTGAAATCAAAGCTAAAGTGTTGTAACCCACCAGTGTCAAAAATTAGCAAGGCAAGTATGAAAACCATAATCATTTTTGAAAGTTAGCCATGGGAACCCTAAATAAAGCTAAGAGAATTGATCTGATAAATCTCTATGAAGAATGCGGAATTGAGAAATAGCCAATAAAGGCGCTGTTAGGCCTAATTGGACTTTTTGAAAATAAATATATTTTACGTTTTGAGCGAGAAGTGTATTATCTGTGAAGAAATTACTAGTGAAGTATTGTAGAATTATTTTTCTAGGACTGTATTAAAATTTATATTTTGTTATTCAACGTCTAGTTGTTCAAATAATTCCAGTAAATTAACTGTTTACATATAATCTTCTTACAAATTTGGGGGTTCGATGCCAGGATATTAAAAGAAAAGGCAATTAGTAGTGGAATAAATAGTAAAACTGAAATCAAAGCTAAAGTGTTGTAAACCACCAGTGTCAAAAATTGGGTTACGAATTAGCAAGGCAAGTATGAAAACCATAATCATTTTTGAAAGTTAGCCATGGGAACCCTAAATAAAGCTAAGAGAATTGATCTGATAAATCTCTATGAAGAATGCGGAATTGAGAAATAGCCAATAAAGGCGCTGTTAGGCCTAATTGGACTTTTCGAAAATAAATATATTTTACGTTTTGAGCGAGAAGTGTATTATCTGTGAAGAAATTACTAGTGAAGTATTGTAGAATTATTTTTCTAGGACATGATTAAAATTTATATTTTGTTATTTAACGTCTAGTTGTTCAAATAATTCCAGTAAATTAACTGTTTACATATAATCTTCTTACAGATTTGGGGGTTCGATGCCAGGATATTAAAAGAAAAGGCAACTAGTAGTGGAATAAATAGTAAAACTGAAATCAAAGCTAAAGTGTTGTAAACCACCAGTATCAAAAATTGGGTTACGAATTAGCAAGGCAAGTATGAAAACCATAATCATTTTTGAAAGTTAGACATGGGAACCCTAAATAAAGCTAAGAGAATTTATCTGATAAATCTCTATGAAGAATGCGGAATTGAGTCACCAGAAAAAGCGACAATCCCTGTGTTAATACAGCTGATTAAAAGCTGGGGAGAGTTACGATGAAGATTTTATAAAGGATCGCTTAGAAGTAGTTATGGCAGCTAGAAAAGAGAAAACAGAAAAAGAAAGAGAAGAGGAAAAACTACAAGCGCAATCGGAACTTGAAGAGAAGAAATTACAAGCAGAACTAGAAGAAAAGAAATGGCGATTGCAGATTGAAGGGAAAACATTACAAGCAGAGATTGAAAAAAAGAAATTGGAAATGGAAATGGAAATGGAAGAGAGAAAATGGAAAGTAGAATTGGAGCAAAAAGATCGTGAAAGAGATTTCGAGATTATAAAAATACAGATGCAAGAAATTCAAGAGAACACATCGATATGAACCCAAAGACAAATCTAGGTAAGCAATATGAATTGCTTAGATTATTAAGTAAATATGATACTTTGAATGATATTACTTTATATTTGGCTATGTACGAAAGGCAAATGGTACATTGGTAAAAAACGGGCATTGGTAAAAAAAGAATGGGTAAACTATATAATTAATCAAATGCCATTAGATGTGATTAATACAATAACTAGAGAAAACGAACTCGAAATTCACGATTATGATTACATAAACATTATCCTTCTAAAACGCTATAAACTGTCGCCAATAGAGTTTAGGCTGACATTTTTCTCATCTAAAAAGGAGCCATCGGCTAATTGGCGCGATTTCGCTTATGAGATCAAGGTGTATTTTCAACAATGGATTGAAGATCTTCAAGTAGATAACTTTGAGGAATTATCGGAATTAATTGTAGTTAATCAAATCAGGCATAATTTACCTGCGGAAACAAAGACACATTTCGTAGAGGAATTATTAGTAATAAAGAAATTTGATGACTTAGTTAATAGATTAGATATTTACGAAACGGCACGAAGGGTTTGCAATAAACAATCACTTAGGGATACAAGCGGCAATTTTGAGGACAGAAGATCGAGAGCGGCTGACTACGCAAATTCGAAAAGACGCCAAGTTGACAATAGGCACAGTGTAAATCACGGAAGAATATAGTCGCATATATTATGTTTTAGATGTAGCAACCCTGATCACGTGAGTGCGAAATGTACCATGGCGAGTAATACGCAACAAGAATATTCAAATTTTAACCCGCAACGTAATCAAAATTGGTGAGAAACAAAATACCAAGATGGGATCCAAAACACGCAAAGAAAAATAGTTAATATGGGCACGTTAAATGGTAAAAAAGGAAGAATCCTAGATATTCAAGGAATAAAAACAAACGTAATAATCGATACAGAGAGCGACATTTCAATCGCCAATTCAAGATATCATACTGCAATAAACGCGCCAAGGCTAACCAGCAACAATATATTTATTCCGGGCGTAGGTGGAAAAGAAATTAAGCCAACGGTTTTTTTTTGGCATAAAATCTACGTCGATGATATAGAAATACAGGATAAATTTTATGTGGTAAAAGAGACTGATTGTGATTTAATAATAGGTAGAAAAGTAGTAGAAGGCATGACGTTAAAAGTAGTGGAAGATGTTCTTAGAATAATAAGTGACAACACGAGTAGGATACATTAAAATTAATGAAGTTCATTAGCTACATCAAGTATAAACAACGATAATCGAGGTTGGAAAGATATAGAGCTAGAGGCTTTGTAGTCCATCTTTTAAAATGAATTAGAAATAAAAGAAGACAAGAAACTTACTACTATTTCAATAGATCTATATCCCTCTACTGCTGATAAACTAGATGAACAGTATGTGAGAATGACTCTTCAGTTCATTCTGAATGAAGAATATCCAGAGAAAATTCCCAAAATAAAAATTCGAAATCCACGAGGATTATCTCATGAAGAAATAAATAGCATTACCCAGGATTTGTTGATGATTGCTGAAACAAAAAAGGGTAGTTCAATGCTGTTTGAAATGATTGATGCTGCTAAAGAGCATTTGACTGATGGAAACCGACAAAGTGGAGCTTGTGCAATCTGTTTGCATGGATTTAGTGACAATGATGAATTTACAAAAACTGAATGTTACCATTATTTCCATTCTCATTTTATAACTAAATATGCTAAGAATCCTTTTGAGAATCCAAGAAAGATTGAGGATGATGCAGAAAGTAAAGTGAAAAGTGATGAATTATTATGTTCAATGTGTCGTATTCCAATTGACTTTGATGGATGGAATGTTGACTATCCATCTCCAGAAGAAAGTGGTGAAATTAGTAGTCCTGCACATGATAGAAAAGACTATGTAAAAGATCGCAGTGGGAATTTCGATCATAAGGGAAATAATAGAAATTTTAATCTTTTCAGAAATCTTTTTAGAAATCTTTTCAGAAATCTTTTCAGAAGAAATCTTTTCAGAAATTCATATTTTGATCTTTTCTGTTATCATTTGATAACAGAAGTAATAAGAGATATATTATATTAATACGTAAATATATTATGAATTGTAGATCGAAACGATGAATGTAATTCTCAAATGGATGAATATAATAGTATCATGACTACACATATACTAGCACATTTATTAAAAAAATAAATTTTTACATGTTTTGATTTCGTTTTTCAAACCAAATATAAATGTTGGGTATAATGTTTACAATATCGTATTCCATTGCATCTATATTATAACACAAAAATATCTTCGTTACTAACGATGGTGGTAGTAACGACCCACATTATCGGTTACATTTTCATTGCACCGTCTCTTCTAAATATCTCATAATTTCTTTTTTTCAATTGAATAATAGCTTTAAAGAAAAAATTTTGAAAATTATTGAACAGTTGACTGATTGTTTTTATGATTTTTATATTTTTTCCAAGCATGACTTTTTTCAATATTTATCTCAACAATGAAGTTTTGTTTGCTACAGTAGTGTAAAATAACATTTCCAGTAATATTAAATGATTATAGAATTAAAAACAGTTTTTTCAAAAGACATTCTTTTATAAGCGTTGAATGTTTAAATTGAAAATCATGCCTAATTCCATGACAAAATTCTTGATGTTCCAAAAACAATAATAATATAATAAAATAAAATAAAAACAGTTACAATAAGTTAATTTGGTCCAACCCAAAATGGAAAATTCACCGCTTTTTTTTTTTTTTTTTTGCTAGATTAAAAGCGCAAGCTAATGAGTTTATTTTAAAAAACTATAATTTTTGCTGTGTTTCTGTATTAAGGCATGGCAACTGAAAAGCAATAAAAGTATTATTTAAATTGTATTTTTATGATTTTGAAATTAATTTATCAACGTATAATCAGAATTTGATTAGTATGCAATTATTAATTGACTAAAGCGTATTTTTGAAATATATATTAAGCTCTCTATTTTGTATTTATATTTTCTATTTTTTAGAGTTTAATATATTTCTTTGTTGCAGCTTCACTTCCAGTTCACCTTTTTTTAGCGAGCTTGATTTGGCTCATTATTAAATGTATTTTTGTAACTCGTATGCAATTGTAACCAGAAATTATATTAGGCGATTTATCACCTGCGCCGGCTAACGGAAATATGTTTTAAAATCAAGTTATTAAGTTCTAAAACTATTGAAATGCTGTATTGCAATCGGAAACACATCTGCGTATACATATTTTTTATAATTCTAGCCTATCAGGAAGTGGGTTAAATGTCGATTACATATATCCACCTTTTCACGCAAAAGCTAAGTTCAATTATATAAAACAATGTAAACAATATGTGAAGATAATTCGAAATTGTTAACGTTAGCACACTTGCAACTGATTGTCCATATTTGGCGCCCTTCATCTTTATAACATAACTAAGGTTTTTTTTTCTTTATTGTCGAAAAGTATTCGAAATAATTCTTTTGAAACTTCGCATATTATAAACGAGATTGTATTAAAATATTCTTATTTCATGTAAACGTGTATTTCTTAATAAATTTCCAAACTTTATTGTATCAATTAAGTTAATAATAATAAACAAAACAGTATTAATAAATGAAAATTTCGCTCTGTCTGTGTGTGTGTGTGTGTGTATGCCTGTTGGAGATGGCTAGGAAAATCCACCTTGCGCAGAGGTCTGAACATTTGTATGAGGATAGTCCAAGACAGCTCGTGGTGCACCCGAGACTCAGATTTTAAATATTTTGATAAGTATCCGAGATATTAATTAAAAACACATAAATGAGTGATCTTTTTTCTAATTGGCGGAGGCGCACCCTGCATGCTCAGTTCTTGCTTTTGTAAGCGCGTAGATGTAAATAATTTAATACTTTTTTATTTTGCCTATTTGCTTTAGCGTCCATCCACTGAACCGTTCTTAAAAAATAAGACATATTCTTAAATTTTGTACTTTTACGTCTTATAAAGGCCGCAAACAATTTGAAAATATGTTGTTCGTAATTCTTTTTAAAAAATTTTCAAAAAGAGTTATTTTTGCGTTCGACTATTTCTCTTTTTCGGGTACGTTTCCCTAGGGCTCAAGGAACCAATTCACAAAACCCACCTATTTAATGCCAAGTCCTTCTTCTTTTTGACGGTGCAATCAGTTTTCAAAAATACCAATTTTAACTCTTTTCATAAAATTCGCGACGTCAGGTCACTTCGTGCTTCCCGAAAGCGATCGTTTTACTACGCTAAAGTAACTAAACGTCCGTATTATGACACAATCTTTTTAGAGCATCTCCGCTGACTAGATTTACATCAACTACAAAACTTTTTGAAACGTTCGGAGTAGTAGACGTATTTTAAAAAAATAAAATCAGAGAAATTTTCGATGAAAACGGCAAAATGCGGTCTGTTTCGGAGCAGCTTCCGCTCATGTTGTCACTACTAGATCTGCATAATCTTCCCTCGACACTTTAAAGACAGCTCGGATACAGTTATATTTATAACCTATTCAAATTTCAGAGCATTCGTACGTGAGAACTTTTTTTCTTTTTTTTTTGTTATGTTAAAGAACCCGACTAGGAGAAAAAAAAAAAAAAAAAAAAAAAAAAAGAGGCGAGAAGGAAACATATTTCTTTTACAATTAGGTAAAAATATTTTTTCACGAAATTTTTACACGGGCTTCAACTCCGTTATAATTATAACTGAAATAAGTTCCCAATAGTTCGGACAACAACTCATTTTATTTTAACTATGCAACGATCCTACGTGAAATAAACCCCAAAAGATTCGTCTGCTTACGAGCACTTTTACCACTAAATATGAAGATTTTTTCGCAAATTTTACATTTAAAATATGAATTCATACAATATCTAGTTAAAGAGATAAAATTATACAAATTTGAGGTTTTTTAAAGCTTTTTATCACGGGCATGGGCACCGCCGGGTGGGTCTGCTAGTTAATATATAAATGCTAGCTTTCTAAAAAATGTTTATTCGTGTAGTTGGGGATCAATCCAAAAAAATATATATATATTTAATGAAAAAAAATCTATTAATATTAAATAAATAATTTTTAAAAAAGTGCACCTATCCTCTGTGTATTGGGTAATATTTTCAGTCACCGGGTATTCCGGGTTGGATTCCATGTTTTATTATAAATTAAACTTTGACATTTCGAAAATTATATATAATTTAAAAGAAAAAATAATTATTAATTTCCGTTCCTTCAACAGGCTTTTATGTATAGTTTTAATATTTCCTTACCCCCTCAAACTGTCATAGATTCTACACATTTTAAAATATTTTTTTTTTCCTTTAATACTTTATTATTCCAGAGATGTCTAATGGACGTTAAAACACTTTCTGCTGATAACGTCAAATCGGAACAAAGCTTTGTATAAGGTGTGCCAATTTTGTTTCCCTATATTGTGGCATTTTCTATTTTTAATTTTTGGTTGGACAGCGTAAAAAATTCCCCATTAAACTCATTAACCAGTTTAATTGTTTTGTTTTTTAATTATTTTGTTTTTTAATTGTTTTGTTTTTTGTCATAAATAAAATATTTTGTATGGATGTAAATTTGTAGTTAAATCGACTTAAACACATTATACAGTTAGAGAATAACTGGGGACAGTATAAAATTATTTAACAGTAACAAAGTCGTTTAGATAAAATTTGTTATTCTCATGCAATTACTAGTTAGAAAATTGTTATACTGTTAGAAAAAAATACTCACTTCTGCGAAATCACGCTTGCTGAAATACGTCAACTGGCTCTCAATAAGTAAATAAAAAAAAGAAATAATACGGTGCCTAAGTTTTTTTTTTCAAACTATGACAAACCCATATTCTAGAACTTAGCAACACTCAACTGGACGAGTTCGCTTAGATCAGCCCTACTCAATCTTTTTTCCTTGCGGGTCGCAAACATATGTTTGCGACATTAGGCGTTCCGCAACACACTTTGTATAATAATGTAAAAAGGGGGTAATTAAAATAATAAGATAATAAAAGCAGTATAACAAAGCAAAATAAAAAGTTAATATAATTAGTAGTATTGAACGTTTGTCGTGGAACGAATGTTACCAAAGAATTTTAACACCACAATTTCCAAAAAAATTGACTTCGGGGTAGATTTCTATTGATAATGATGTAAAAATATGCCTCGAAGATTGTTGTTTAGAAATAGCAATGTATAAATCTTTTTTCTGCCATTTTTTTTCACGACAACCCGAATAAGCATTATTAGCGATACGATGAGTATAAAAAATATTAATATAACAATGTAGCATTACCAAATTCTAAAGGAAACAAACCAAGAGTTTTTTTTTAATAAATCATTCCTTTTTCAATGCCAAAACTTTTCATTTATTTTGTAATGTAGAAATAGATAGTGCAAATTTAATTAATTTGGAATAATGTTTCATTAGTGTACACCACTATAGCACGGATAGAACTACATGAAAAAAATAATTTTTGACTAAAGAAATGCCATTTAAGATATGTATAAAGATAAAAATAAAGATAAAGCATTTAAGATATGCATGTGTTAACATGATTTTAAATTAGCAATTACAAATAACTGAGGGTTTTGGCTTCTCATGAAAATATATAAAGGAACAGCGAAGGTGTTAAAAAACTTTAAAAGAAGATCTTAATTAATTTTACAAGGAAATTATTAATTTTTTTTAGGAATTAATAATTATGTGTCTCGGGCCGCACATAAAAGGTCGGCAGGCCACATATGGCCCGCAGGTTGAGTACGGCTGGTTTAGATGAATGAGACAAGCACTGAACTGCACAGCAGAACGGAACGCTAACTCATCGGACCACTTCCTGCCTCGACAGGATCACTCTTTTAATTCGCTCAAGTAATGAAGATGGCATTTTTTCTTAATATTAAGGGTATTTTTTACAACTTCTCCGCACACATTTTTTTTATTATTATTTTTCGATATTTCTGCACTTTTTTCACATTTTTATGAGAAATACGAATTTTTCATGTTTATATTAAAGATGCAGCGCTTACATAAAACATTATAATAATTTTAATTAGGAAGAACTTACATAAAATCCACAGTTTCGTAAATAAAAAGTATAAATTAGTGAAAAGTTATAGCAACTTCGTCACATTTAAGAAAAATATCGAGTTTGAAAATATCTGCCCCATACGAGAGGAAATCCGTATTTTGCCATAATTTTGCACTTCGAAATTTATAGCATTTTGTATTCATGGATGGACCTCGGAATTTAGTGTAGTACTTCGTTCTATTGTGAAGCTCAGGAAAGACAAGTTAACAAACATTTTCTTGGCGATAATGGCAGGTTCGATGCTTACTCATTCGTTTTTCCCAAAATCATGTGAACTAATCAAATTTTAGTTCCCTTATGTTACCACTCTCTCATATAGGCACAGTGTTGAATTCAGACACTTTTCTCCGGGAGGGATTTCTGTGGCTCCGGAGGGGATATTACAGAGTTCCGGGGGGGGGGGGGGTTTGACTTTTTTTAACCATTAAAAGTATAAAATCTCAAATCTTCCGGGGGAGCACTTCAATGCTGCGGGGGATGGAATGTCCTCCCCCCCCGAGTCACCCCCCTGAATTCAACACTGAATGGACATCATAGACAATGTTACAAATGCTTTTTATTGCACTATTTCAAACAAGTCGTTTATTAAGAAACAGTCCCTTGAAGTGGCGTTATTATTTTTTTTTTATTCAAAAGTATTTGTTAATTTTTAAATTATTTTCACAATACTCTCTACTTATTGTTCTTAATATTATCTCTATATTTAATAAAAAATAGTTTTTTCTTAAAAAATTATGATGGACTTGGTAACGTTAAATAATTTATTCTTTTAATCTTAAAATCGATTTTCTCGAATAATAATAATAAAAAAAATCCATATATTAGGCAAAATATATACAATTTATGCAAACTACTTATCCTCTACTGCAATCCAATAAGGCAAACATAATGTATCGAAATTTCATGAGTTTGGAGATTGCTTTTCCAAATCGAGACACATTTGCGTAATGTTTCAGAAGTTTTTTGATAGAGAAACTTTCTGTAATTCGCTTCTCCAACAAAAATAAGAAAAAAGCTTTTTTTACTAAAGTAACAAAATATCCGGTTGCTTTGCAAAAATATTCTAGTGAAAATTTTATTCGACTTTCGTTATCTTGTGAAGGGAATGGTGTTAATCTTCATGAAAGGAATTCTTTCGTTTTCATTTCAATGAAATTTTAGAATATATATATATATTTGTATACCTTCAAAGTTTTTTGTAATAATTTATATTTAAGTTAAAGTCATCCCTGTAAATATTCAATATTTTCATTAGTAACATTCATTCTATAAAAAATTCAACAAAATATTTTTTGTTATTTGTTATCTAGTGGATACAAACAAGTTAATCGGCAAAAAAGGAGATTAGTTCACTTTCATTTCAATAAAAAACGTAATTAGAAAAAATTACAAAACTTTATATAATAATTTATGTGTAAATTAAACTAATCCTTGTTGAATACTCAATATATTCATTAGTATGAATTGTTGGATAAATAATGCACTAAACTTTTATTTCGACTTTTGTCATCTGAAGTATGAAACAGTTTTAATTTACCTATAAGGAAGTCTTTAGTTTTCATTTCGATGAAACTTTTAGAATATATTTTTAAATACCTACAAAGATTTATGTAATAATTTATGTGTAAATTAAACTCATTCTTATGAATACTCAATAAATTCATTAATAAGACTCATTCTATAAAAAATTCAGCAAAATATTTTTTGGCATTTGTTATCTAGTGGATACAAACGAGTTAATCGGCAAAAAAAGGAGATTATTTTTTCATTTCAATAAAAAACGTAATTAGAAAAAAATACAAAACTTTATATAATAATTTATGTGTAAATTAAACTAATCCTTTTTGAATACTCAATATATTCATTAGTATGATTTGTTGGATAAATGATGCACTAAACTTTTATTTCGACTTTCGTCATTTGACGTATGAAACAGTGTTATTTACCTATAAGGAAGTCTTTCGTTTTCATTTCAATGAAACTTTTAGAATGTATTTTTAAATACCTTCAAAGATTTATGCAATAATTTATATGTAAGTTAAACTCATTCTTGTGAAACTCAATAAATTCATTAATAAAACTCATATTCTATAAAACATTCACTAAAATTTTATTTTGGTATTTGTCATCTAATGATACAAATGAGTTAATCGGTAAAAAAGGAGATTATTTTACTTTCATTTCAATAGAAAACTTAATTAGAGGAAATTACTTACAAAATTTTATATAATAATTTAAGTGTAAATTAAACTAATCCTTGTTGAATACTCAATATATACATTAGTATGATTTGTCGGATAAATAATGCACTAAACTTTTATTTCGACTTTCGTCATTTGACGTATGAAACAGTGTTATTTACCTATAAGGAAGTCTTTCGTTTTCATTTCAATGAAACTTTTAGAATGTATTTTTAAATACCTTCAAAGATTTATGCAATAATTTATATGTAAGTTAAACTCATTCTTGTGAAACTCAATAAATTCATTAATAAAACTCATATTCTATAAAACATTCACTAAAATTTTATTTTGGTATTTGTCATCTAATGATACAAATGAGTTAATCGGCAAAAAAGGAGATTATTTTACTTTCATTTCAATAGAAAACTTAATTAGAGGAAATTACTTACAAAATTTTATATAATAATTTAAGTGTAAATTAAACTAATCCTTTTTGAATACTCAATATATTCATTAGTATGATTTGTTGGATAAATGATGCACTAAACTTTTATTTCGACTTTCGTCATTTGACGTATGAAACAGTGTTATTTACCTATAAGGAAGTCTTTCGTTTTCATTTCAATGAAACTTTTAGAATGTATTTTTAAATACCTTCAAAGATTTATGCAATAATTTATATGTAAGTTAAACTCATTCTTGTGAAACTCAATAAATTCATTAATAAAACTCATATTCTATAAAACATTCACTAAAATTTTATTTTGGTATTTGTCATCTAATGATACAAATGAGTTAATCGGCAAAAAAGGAGATTATTTTACTTTCATTTCAATAGAAAACTTAATTAGAGGAAATTACTTACAAAATTTTATATAATAATTTAAGTGTAAATTAAACTAATCCTTGTTGAATACTCAATATATACATTAGTATGATTTGTCGGATAAATAATGCACTAAACTTTTATTTCGACTTTCGTCATTTGACGTATGAAACAGTGTTATTTACCTATAAGGAAGTCTTTCGTTTTCATTTCAATGAAACTTTTAGAATGTATTTTTAAATACCTTCAAAGATTTATGCAATAATTTATATGTAAGTTAAACTCATTCTTGTGAAACTCAATAAATTCATTAATAAAACTCATATTCTATAAAACATTCACTAAAATTTTATTTTGGTATATGTCATCTAATGATACAAATGAGTTAATCGGCAAAAAAGGAGATTATTTTACTTTCATTTCAATAGAAAACTTAATTAGAGGAAATTACTTACAAAATTTTATATAATAATTTAAGTGTAAATTAAACTAATCCTTTTTGAATACTCAATATATTCATTAGTATGATTTGTTGGATAAATGATGCACTAAACTTTTATTTCGACTTTCGTCATTTGACGTATGAAACAGTGTTATTTACCTATAAGGAAGTCTTTCGTTTTCATTTCAATGAAACTTTTAGAATGTATTTTTAAATACCTTCAAAGATTTATGCAATAATTTATATGTAAGTTAAACTCATTCTTGTGAAACTCAATAAATTCATTAATAAAACTCATATTCTATAAAACATTCACTAAAATTTTATTTTGGTATTTGTCATCTAATGATACAAATGAGTTAATCGGCAAAAAAGGAGATTATTTTACTTTCATTTCAATAGAAAACTTAATTAGAGGAAATTACTTACAAAATTTTATATAATAATTTAAGTGTAAATTAAACTAATCCTTGTTGAATACTCAATATATACATTAGTATGATTTGTCGGATAAATAATGCACTGAACTTTTATTCCGACTTTCCTCTTCTAATCTCTATAATAAAACCGTAAGTCATGTGACTGTCATCAACAGTTCCGGGGTGCCCGTATCGCTTTTTCATATGCCAGACGGCCATTTTTATTCAAAATTATTTTCCGAATATAACTGCATAAAAGTTACATTTTTAGAAAGATCGTTCAAAATAAATTAATATTTGAGAGATGACTTACGTTCAATTAGGTATATATTCTGCAATAACTTCAGTTGAAATTAGCTTCGCAGTTCAAATTCTCTGTCCATGAAAGTAAACAAAAACAAAAAAATAAAAGATTCATTCGTCGTGAAGTTTTAAAATATTAAACCATTAAGCCATGGAGATAATCGTTCGTAAAATAAGTTTTCCATGAATGATTTTTTGGAGCGCTGCCTGGTGTCAAAAAAAGAATTTGCACCAGGACCTGTAAGACCATAAAAGTTTACCATAATTCTGCTTGATGAAGTGCTTTACAACTCAACTTCCTTCGGAATCTTTTCTTGACAAAGTTGAATGTAAACAAATACAAGTCATGTAATAATATTTAATGAATCAAATTTCGAAACGAATTGTCAGTTAATTTGATATTCATGTATTATACGTGGCAGGAAGAGAGATCACCTGAAATGATTATTAATTGCCAATCATATTTACCATTGTTAATGACCAATCGCGTTCCAAATAGTAATTTAATATACATTTATAAAATACATAACATCATTAAGTACTTTTATGTTATTTGGGTGCAAATCTCGCCAATATCATTTTTAAAATCGCCAATACCAGCTTTTATTCTTCACGTGTTCAAATTAGAAACGATACTTTGATTCTGAAATCAAATGTTTTGATTTATGATATTATTTTTTGGTACTTTTCCGTTATACGGACACTATTGTCGCCAAGCATACATTTACATACATTTACATACATTATGCATTAGCATACATTTTGGCATGGTGTCCGTATAACGGAAAAGTACTTATTTTTTATTTTTCTATTTTCTATTTTAAATGAAAAATGTGAACGGCATGCATTTTAAATTGGAAAAGCTGTCGCAGACGCTCCGGGGTTGGCGCGATTTTTGTTTTGCGCCATCTTGGCGAGAAAATCCCATTTTCAGACACCTGTTAGAGATTGCTAAAACAGCATGTTACTTTTATTTTATTATGAAATAAATTTATATAATTTATTTTTTATATTTATATAAATATATTTTTTATATTTAAAAAAAAACACACACAATTTTATTTAAAAACACACATAATCATTAATTTGTTATAAAACACACAATATCTAATTTATTATAAAGCATGCGGAATCTGCTCTACCAGGTTGCATACGAAGCAAAATCTAGCCGAAAACGTCAGGTTGGCCAGGCATAAAATCTCCATTTTGGCGCCAAAATGATACCCCGGTGCGTCTGCGACAACTGTACCCAAAAGGACCCATCATTAAAAATAGTTAATAATATAGAATTAAAGTAGAATAATACAGAAAATTCTTTTTGTGTATTATTTCACTTACTAAACACATAAAATCATATTGATGGTTTTTAGATTAGACATTTACGATGGAAGTTTTATTTGGGGTATGTTATATCCACCGGAATGAATATGAGATATATATATTCTAATCACATATTATATACCCATGGATATACTATACATATCTATATCTACTGTATCAATAGAACCGTCTTCAATAGTCTTTTATATTTCTACTACGTAATATTAACTATAGAGTTACAATATAGAGAGAAAAAACGGGTTGCTGTAATTAGAATTATAGGTGCCAATGTTGGCGCGGCGTATTTTGCCTGTTACGAATCTTAATAGTCAGTAGACATTAAGCAGACATGCCGAAATAAGAGAATTACGCTATTATAAAAACTCCTGAACTATATCAAGAAAGGAGAGCAGAGAAAAACAAAGTCGTACAAGGCATCTAAAAGGAAGTTCGTGAATTTTAATCAGATTGTACGTCATGGGTCAAAAGTCCGGACAGAAAATATGGTTTAAAGGGAATGCGATTGTCAAAACTGGCCTTCAAAAGTTCAATTTTCCACCAAACTATACTCGAAAATTACGTGTAATAATATGTAGCCCGATTATGGCACATTACTGAAGACGTTTTAGATGAGAATAATGATAGATTTTATAATCTTTCGCAATCGAGTCTACAGCCAAAGTTAACGAAAAACAAAAACAAATATTAGCAACAATATGGTTCAGTGTAAATGTGGATATCATTAAAGACTTTCACAAAATAGACTTCATTGCATCAAATCGTATTAACTAAAATACGCCAATTGGCAATGGACCCAATTACGAAAAATTACTTAATATGTTTAGGCATCTCCGCCTTAGCGAACATATTGCAACTGATAAGCAAACGGACATGAAGGACAAATGCTTAAGTGGGTTAAGCGGTTTTTATCATGGAAGATGAAATACATAACAAAAAAAAATATGCAAAATGCTACCATGATCGCAAAAGTTCTTGATTTGCCTATTAGAATCTTTCGGTTTGGCGAAGGATTAAGGAAAAAAATTAAATTATGAATAAAAGTAACGTGTTACAATGCTTAACATACATTTAAGGGAGACCAAACTGGTAGCCAGTGGCGGCTAGTGTATGGAATAGTGTTATTTACGTAAAAGGATGACTTTCATTTTAATTTCAATGAAAATTTTAGAATATATTTTTAATTACCTTCAAAGTTTTATGTAATAATTTATATGTAAGTTAAACTTAGTCTTGTGAATACTTAATAAATTCATTAATAAGACTCATTCTATAAAAAATTCAACAAAATATTTTTTGGCATTTGTTATCTAGTGGATACAAACGAGTTAATTGGCAAAAAAAGGAAATTATTTCACTTTTAATTCAATAAAAAACGTAATTAGAAAAAATTACAAAAATTTATATAATAATTTATGTGTAAATTAAACTAATCCTTGTTGAATAATAAATATATGCATTAGTATGATTTGTTGGATAAATGATGCACTAAACTTTTATTTCGGCTTTCGTCATCTGACGTATGAAACAGTGTTACTTTACCTATAAGGAAGTCTTTCGTTTTCATTTTAATGAAACTTTTAGAATTTATTTTAAATACCTTCAAAGATTTATGTAATAATTTATGTGTAAGTAAACTCATTCTTATGAATACTCAATAAATTCATTAATACGACTCATTCTATAAAACATTCACTAAAATTTTATTTTCGTATTTGTCATCTAATGGTACAAACCAGTTAATCGGCAAAAAAGGAGATTATTTTACTTTCATTTAAACAGAAAACTTAATTAGAGGAAATTACTTACAAAACTTTATATAACTAGCCGCCACTGGCGACCAGTTTGGTCTCCCTTAAATGTATGTTAAGCACTGTAACACGTTACTTTTATTCATAATTTTTTTTTTCCGTAATCCTTCGCCAAACCGGAAGATTCTAATAGACAAATCAAGAACTTTTTCGATCATGGTAGCATTTCGCATATTTTTTGTTGTTATGTATTTCATCTTTCTTGACAAAAACCGCTTAACCAACTTAAGCATTTATGCTTCATATCCGTTTGCTTATCAGTTGCAATATGCTTGCTAATGAGGAGATTTTTAAACATATTAAGTAGTTTTCCGTAATTGGATCCATTGCCAAATGGCGTATTTTAGTTAATACGATTTGGTGCAATGAAGTCTATTTTGTGAAAGTCTTTAATGATATCCACCATTTACACTGAACCATATTGTTGCCAATAATTTTTTGTTTGTTTGTTTGTTTCTCGCTAACTTTGGCTGTAGACTTGATTACGGGAGAATCAAGAAGAAAATCTATCATTATTCTCATTTAAAACGTCTTGAATAATGTGACATAATCGGAGTGCATATTATAACACGTAATTTTCAAGTATGGTTTGGTGAAACATTGAACTTTTGGAAGCCAGTTTTGATAATCACGTAAATATGTCACACCAACATTACCGCCTATAATTCTAATTACAGCAACCCGTTTTTTCTCTCTATATTGCAACTCTATAGTTAATATAGTGACCCGGTGTTTCTACGACAGCTGTTCCATCAGAACATTTGATTTCAAAATAAAAGTATCGTTTCTAATTTGCACACGCGAAAAATAAAAGCTGGTATTGGCGATTTTAAAAATTCTATTGGCGAAATTTGCGCCCAAATAACACAAAAGTACTTAATGATGTTATGTATTTTGTAAATGTATATTAAATTACTGTTTTGAAAGCGATTGGTCATTAATAATGGTAAATATGATTGGTGAATAACAATCATTTTCGGTGGTCTCTCTTCCTTTCACGTATAATACATAAATACCAAATTAACTGACAATTTGTTTCGAAATTTGATTCATTAAATATCATTACATGAGTTGTATTTGTTTACATTCAGCTTACATCAAGAAAAGATAAAGAATGAAGTTGAGTTGTATAGCACATAATTATGGTAAACTTTGATTGTGTCACTGGTACGAATTATTATTTTGACACCAGGCAGCGCTTCAAAAAATCTTTCATGGAAAACTAACTTTACGAACGATTATCTCCATGGTTTAATGGTTTAATATTTTAAACCTTCATGACGAATGAATCTTTTTTTTTGTTGTTGTTTACTTTCATGGATAGATAATTTGAACTGCGAAGCTAATTTCAACTGAAGTTATTGGAGAATATATACATAATTGAACGTAAGTCATCTCTCAAATATTAATTTATTTTGAACGATCTTTCTAAAAATGTCACATTTATGAAGTTTTATTCAATAAAATAATTTTTAATAAAAATGGCCGCCTGGCATATGAAAAAGTGAAACGGACATTCCGAAACTGTTGATGACAGTCACATGACTTACGGTTTTATTATAGAGATAATATATCTGTAAATTAAACTAATCCTTGTTGAATGCTCAATATATTCATTAGTATCATTGGTTGGATAAATAATACAGTAAACTTTTATTTCGACTTTCGTCATCCGACGTATGAAGCAGTGTTAATTTGTTTATAAGAAAGTCTTTTGTTTTCATTTCCTTTAAATTTTAGAATTGTTTAAACAAATTCTTGCTCAATTTTATTTGATAATTTATGTATACAATAAACTAGTCTTTGCTAATGACTCATCATATTCATTAGTTGGAAATTAATATTTGTTACAGTGTGGATCAATATTGCGTCAGTTTTGCAGTCATTGGAAATACTTACAATGAAATACGAGTATTAAATAAATGTTGGTGTTACACAGAAATACTTATATGGATTGTCAATATTATAGAAATATTTGATTTGCATATTAATTACTGACAACGAAAGGATGAAACTTTGTTGCCAATATTGGCCCAATATTGGCTTTATGTACCGGGTGGTTATAATTTAAGTAGCTCTATTTGGAGCTGTCTGTAGCTTGAAGCAATAACCCGAATGAAACCAAAATTGGTAAACTTACTATACGAGAAGGGGGAAGAAGAGTGGAGCAATAAAAAACAATTAATTGTAATAATCGCCGACAGATTGCGCTGTTGAGTGTGAAACGTAATGTGTAGGAGGTGCCGCAAATCTCAACGACTTTACCGCATATCACGACATGTGCGAAACATCACTCCTGATTCGTTATATTCCGCAGTTGAGCACGTCGTCCACCGATTAGATTGTATCCTCCAGCACAATGACCATGTGGAACCTAAACGTGACCGGCAGCGAACATGAACATGCGAAAGCATAACCACATTCACTGTGACATTTTCCAATAAATTAGGTGTGTTATCCGGTTTGACGCCTTAATTATTTGTTCTTGTATTACACATTACATTTCACACTCAGTAGCGTCATCTGTCGGTAATTAGTGCAATTATTTTTTACACTGTTCCATCCTTCTTCCCCCTTCTCGAATAGTAAATGTACCGATTGTGGTTTCATTCAGGTTATTCCTTCGAACTACAGACAGTTCCAAATAGAGATACTTATATTACAACCACCATGTACATACTTCAATGTTGGAACGATATTCCATGAAAACATAGCCAATATTGCCGAAGATATTGCAAGGGTTAGAAGTTGTATTCAAATGTAAAATCCTATGTTTCTCATTTCTACGGTTTCGAAATTCTTGATAGTTTCGCGGGTTGTGAGAACTTTCACAAATGAATTTTGAATGAAGGGGGAACAACAGTTTGGACGTCGAAATAAATGTTACTTTTTAGAATGTTTTTGTGGGTTTAAATAACAACCAGGGGGGGGGGGTTACATACGCTGTAATTGTTGTTAAGATTGCAATATATTAAGTTATGTTTTAAGAGTGTGTAAAAATCTATACTTCGTCATTGGCATCCGAATAAACGAGGTTGTCTTGAAATTGAAGACATCTAGCAGTATTCTGGAAACACAAAAAAAAAATCGTAATGCAATTTATCGTTTGCATAGTGTTTTTTTTTTTAATTTAAATATTTGTGAAAAAAGCGACATTAAAAACAACAATTTAGCCCTATAAAAATGGATTTACAATGCTTGTAAAAAAATCGAAAAATGATAATATAAGAAAAATCCTACTTAACAACATAGAAAATTCAATTCTGAACGTTTGTATATGGAAAAACAATTATGCATCCATGTGGCTAGTTGAAAAACTGTCGTTTCGAAAAAAGGAATGTGTGTTTGAAGCTTAAAGTTTGCTTTCGCGGCAATTAGTCGCTGTAACTTTCGTAATAATTCAAATTCTAAAAAAAACACTTTTGGGACATACTGTGGACATTATAAACTATCAGAAAATGAAAAAAAAAGTTTAAAATTAGTACTCCCCCCCCCTCCCTTTAGTAAAGGCAAATTTGATGAAGTCATGACCTGTGAGCACTTACTTCAAAATGTGAGCTGATACAGGTTTTATTTTTTTGTTGTTCGTTTGAAAGCATATGCTGGATGCATGTCTTAAAATCGTTTAGAATTAATTATCGATGCCTGTACCACCAACTCTCGTTAAAGGTCCAATTAACTAGCCTATAGTGATTAATTATGATTCAGTGCTACAACTACAATATGACGGTGCAAACGGGATGTCCAAGGTCACATTCTGTAATCATTAGGATTATAAAGCCTCTCATAAACTGGTAATTTACAATTTTTTTAAGCCTAATGTTCTATTTTCTATCCTTAGATTATGTAACTAATTAGTACATTATGTAACTAATACCTATTTGCCATAAGTTTGAATAAATATAAAATGAAAACGTTGAAATTTTTTGTTTTATTTTTCTAATGTGGTTTTATTATGCTGTGGTCCGGAAAAGACCAACTTGTTTTGCTTCGTTTGTCATATATTTCACCCAATAAAATTCAAATAAACAGCTAATGTTTGTTTTTTTTATATATATATACATATATATTTGAGTAAATACGTAAACTACTCACTCACATTTAATCATAATATCGATTAAAATAGGTAAAAGTTTTCAAAATTTATAGAAAATATTTAATTCTTCTAGCAACAGTATTTTTACTTGTTGTGTTTTACCTTTTTAGGTGCGTTCGTAATTACATAAATACGTAGCACTTATAGTCGTCGTCTAGTCTGTCTGTCTGCATATAACAGCGCAAAAACTACCCAACCGAATGCTTTGAAATTTAATATATATAATCGTTGCAGAATTTTGTCGAAGCATTTCAAATTTTATGAAAATAGAATCAAAACTTAAAAAGATATTAATAAAAGTTTTCTTTATTATATTAAATCTTATCATACGTAATCTATATGTTAAAAGCCTAGTGCATGTGACTGAAGAAAACAAATACGGGCTAACCACATCTTTTTCCATATGCCAAGCGGCCATTTCTTTTCAAAATTATTTTTTCAAATGAAATTGCGTAAAAGTTACATTTTTAGAAAGAACGTTAAAAAAAATTGTTTGCTTGTGAGATGAGTTACATTCAAAAATGTATAAATTCTCAGATAACTTCAGTGAAAATTAAGTTAACAGCCGAATATCTCAATCCATTAAAGTAAATAAATTAAAGTAATCATTGGCAAAGCAAGATCTCCGTGGTAAAGTTACAGCTCTGTCTGGTGTCGAAAAAAAAATTCGCATCTGTAAACATGGCATAAGTAATAAGAAAAAAATGCATTCTTATTTCGTTCATAGCAGACGATATAATTAATTTCACTGAAATAATAACGATGATTTTATACGTTGTAAAACTAGTTATAGCACGAAAAGAACGCACCTCATTTTTCACGTTTAACGCGCAATTTCCAATTTGTTTATAATTTTTTTCATGCAATTAATGTGATAGTTTCTATATCCAAATAAATTAATTTTTAACCAGACACCATTAATTTGGTATGTAAGATAAAAATATTCTTGAACTAGAAAACTAATCATTTATAGTAAGTGAAAACACATAAAATTCTGCAAAATATACCATAAATGCATTTCAGTAAAGAAAAAGTAGTTTACAAAAATTTTGCGAATGAAGGAAATGTTTTTTAAAACGTGGCGCATTTGCGTAATGTTCCAGAAATATTTTTGGTAAGGGAAGTTTCCTAAATTCTCTTTACATAGAGAAGGAAACTAAATACTCTTCCAAAGCAACAGAATATAGTGTCTACTTTTTAGCTCACAGGCTATCAAAGCCTGAGAGCTTATGTGCCCGCCCGTTCTGTATGTATGTATGTATGTATGTATGTATGTATGTACGTATGTACGTACGTAACGCGATAACTCTTGACAGAAATGACCGTTTTGCTTCCAATTTTGTTTATAGGTTCCTTGTGATAAGGCGCTTCCCTGATTAGTTTTGGGGATTGATTGTTTAACTATAAAGGGGGGAACGGGGGGGCTAACCCCCTTAATTAAGATAAATGGTTTTTTCATGCAGAATTGTCCAATTTTCTTCAAATTTTGTATATAGGTTCATTGTGATAAGGTTCTTTCCTGATTAGTTTTGGGGGTTCAAAGAGTAAGTATAAAGGGGCTAACGGGGGGGGGGAATCCTCCCCCTTAATTTAGATAAATGCATTTTTCAAGCAGAGTTATCCGATTTTCTTCCAATTTTGTTTATAGGTTCCTTGTGATAAGGCGCTTCCCTGATTAGTTTTGGGGATTGATTGGTTAACTATAAAGGGGGGGGAACGGGGGGCTAACCCCCCTTAATTTGGATAAATGGTTTTTTCATGCAGAATTATCCAGTTTTCTTCAAATTTTGTATATAGGTTCATTGTGATAAGGTTCTTTCCAGATTAGTTTTGGGGGTTCATAGGTTAAGTATAAAGGGGGTAACTGGGGGGGTTAATCCTCCCCCCTTATTTTAGATAAATTATTTTTTTCATGCAGAGTTATCCGATTTTCTTCAAACTTTCTATATGGGCTCATTGTGGTAAGAGGTTTCCCTGATTAGTTTTGGGGGTTCATTGGTGAAGTGTAAAGGAGGGAAACGGGGGCTACCCCCCCACTTAATTTTGATAAATGGTTTTTTCATGCAGAATTATCCAATTTACTCTAAATTTTGTATATAGGCTCATTGTGGTAAGGCACTTCCCTGATTAGTTTTGAGGGTTCACTGGTAAAATATAAAGGAGGGAACGGGGGGACTAACCCCCCTTGATATAGATAAATGGGTTTTTTAAGCAGAATTATCCGATTTTCTTCAAATTATATATATATGTTCATTGTGATAAGGCGCTTCTCTGATTAGTTTTGAGGGTTCTTTGGTTAAGTATAAAGGGGGGACGGCGGGCTAACCCCCCCCCCCCCCTTAATTTAGATAAATGGATTTTTCATGCAGAATTATCCGATTTTTTTCAAATTTTATATATAGGTTCATTGTGGTAAGGCGCTTCTCTGATTAGTTTTATGGGTTCATTGGTTAATTATAAGAAGGAGAAACGGGGGATGGTTCCCCCCTCTTAATATATTGTCGATTTCTTCATTTTTCGAGGGCTTATTTCAAATTCTTTGAAATAAGAATATTATTTACAGTTAGTGTGAATAGCCTGTGAGCTCAATGCCGTCAGTTTAACTGGGCAGTTTTCTTTTATTTATTTTGGAGGTAGAGTTTGAAGAAAGTTTGAATTTAGTAACGCATAAATACTGTAATCTGAAAAGTAATTCTTATGTTTTAATTTCAATGAAGGTTTTATTTTTTTAATTAATTACAATTCTTTTATTAATAATTTAATTCTTGAATTAAAGTTATTGCTATTTGGTGTAATATGGTAAACATATTTAATATATGTATATAAATGGAATTTGCATGAAAGAATTGCTTTGGCTTTCATAAGACAGATGATTTTGAATAATTTTGAAAATTACAAAGCTATAATTAATATTTAATTTCATCCATAAAGAGTGTAAATATTATTAATTGCATAACAATTTAATCCGCATTGTGTCACATTTACGTGTTGTTTCAGAAGTTCTTGTGGGGGAAATTTCTTTTAATTTGCTTTTTTTAGAAGCATGAAATGAGCAAAATTTACTTGCCAAAACACAACAAATAAACCCTCATTTCGTTTTGCGATGCAATCTGCTGCAAATGGGTGCTTCGAATATTGTAACTTACAAGGAAGGTCTCCATAAGCGCTTAATCAGAATTTTTTGAAAAACTACGGAATATTCTTCTCATGTGGATATGCACGTTTATTAAAAAAATGCTGCTGAACCTCGATAGGACGTCAGTAAAAAAGTTCATGAAAATTTCGCGTTTTTTGGCAATTTATCGCTGGTTTGCGACACAATGAAATACAAAAAAATGCGTTTTTATGATAAATACTCTTTTAGGAAATCTTTTTTTGTACTGAACTAGTTAAAGCAAGCTTATCTCAAATAAATATACTTTTATAACTGCTGTTTTGCCATATATATTTATATGTATATATAAAGAAATTTAACGATCGTATTCTACGGTTTAGAACAAAATTTAAATTGAGCATTGTCAATTTGACTTCGATATTGTTAGCGTCTTTGACAACAAGAGAGAAGTTTTGTTGCCAGGGAAAGAACGACTTATTCAATATCGAAATATATTATGAGAGAGTTCTTAATCGGACAGTTACTGTTAAAATACACTTAAAACTTATCCAGCCGGCGAAACTGTGTAAAATTAAATAACTTCAGTAATACGCAACTTGTATATATATTAATATTATATAAGCTTATCGAAAAATTAATAAACTATTTCATCATTTAAGTTTACATTTATAAAGTACCACGCATTTAAACACTCATTTAACCAGAACTTTTCAAATGCGTTAAAAACGCTTGGATTTGGCGAGAAAAAAAAGTTTTACTCGCTAAATCGCGTCTTTTTACACCAAATACCCAAAAATATTTTTTTTTATAGATTTTCTACTGGAATTCTGCAGCTAAATGTGACTCGTCCTTCACAATTTTCGTGAGTATTTTCATTATCATTTTTGTGAAAATATTCTGAGTATGCTGTTTTAGGAAACCTTCCTTGTTAGAGTACAAAAATATGCAAAATATATAAAATAATTTTTAATTTCAGTCCAAATTGTGCATAACTTCGTAAGACAAGTTTTGGAGACATAAATAACTCGTTAATTCGTCTCTGAAAGTTAATAAACCTTCAAATACTTATAACGACTGGTAACTTTTGATCAACATCACATTTTAATTTGAAAGAATAGCAGCTTCATTTTATTTACGCACTAAAGTAGTTAAGACTAAAAAATGCATTTTTGCAAATATGCATCTTATATACCCAGAGAGTCAAAAATCTCGAAAAATAAAAATTCATTAATTCGAAAAATATAGACAATAGAACGTTGTGGTTTTCATATAAATATACAAACATACATGGGGTTTTTTATAGCAAAAAAAAATATAATAATAATGCTACTGAAATAGATCAGAGGCGCGTATACAAATTAAGAACCAAATGGGTGTCAAAAAATGTTTAAATGTTACTACATACAATACCCTACGTTTACCTACGTAATACCCTACGTAACTTTTATTAAGGCTCTTGTCGTATCGTGACACCAGCTTTTGTGTTTCTTTGTCGAAGAAACTCACCACCAGAACATTCAGCCACTCCTGCACATTGTCTTTTGTTTTTTATAACCTCTCTGTATACTCTGACCTCCTAAAAATCGTTTTAGTTGGATAAATAAATGATAATCGCAGGGAGCTAAGTTGGGACTGTACGGTAGATGTCCAAAATCGGTACAAATTGGGATTGCTTTCCTTAAACCATTACTATTTCCTCACATGTGCCACATATGACATTTTCATCATAAATTTCAATAATTGATCTATAAATTCGCACCGCATGGGTATTTTTTGTGCAGATAAATCTTATCATTGATCGCATTTGACAAGCGGTTGTAGTTACGATTTTAATGTCTATTTTAAACTAACACAGCAAAACGAGATAGTTTCGTGAAGAATATCATTCACACAACTGTTGCACTAGATGTTCAGTAGCCAACTGAAGGTGGTGTCATTACAATGGAGTGACCTGCGCGCACTCTATGCCCAATCGGTTCTTCGTTTGTGGAAGCGCCTTATACATTTGTACACCTGCCAACATCGCACTAAACTTCCGCACAACTTCCGCCAGGTAAAACATGTTTCAAAACAGAATTTTCTTTAAGAAATGCAGTCAAATAGGCTCCAAGTAAGAACATGAAACTAAATATATATTATTTTTTCAGATGTATTTTCCAGTTGGAAACGTCTTTAACTTGGACCAAATTAACACACATTGCACGGAAGTTTAGTTGAAAGTGGGAGGTATGCATTTGTCACTAACAGTTAGCATTATAACGCTCTAAAAACTAATATCTGTCACTATTTAGGTCATTATATGACAGGAATTGCAGCATAAATTCTTTTCGATGCTCTGCTGAGTATCTAGCCATGTATGAAAGCTATTCCCAGTAATTGTATCCATCAAATCAAATATTTGTAATCCTAGTTTCTTTGAAAAATGTATTGCGCCACTGTTCAAACTGAAATACAACTGAAACGATATTTATTGGTGGCGAATGTAATTAACCTTGTAATAAAATTATTTATTCAACAAAACTTCTATGTCTTTCTTTACATTTCGTTGAAAATCGCAACTTGCTACAGTCTATAGCAAAGATGGCGAACAAACGGAACGCGTGCCAGAAGTGATACGTAAGAATGTTCTTCTGGCACGCGAACTGATTACATGAGTAATAGACAGTTTACGAAAGAAATTTTATCAACTAATCTAATTAATTCTAATTATTATCTAATTTTATCAACTTAAAGTTTTTTTAAATGCATAGCGCATAGATATATTACCAACAAATTCAACTATTTTTGTACGACTTATTCCATTAAAAAATTCATTGTTAGTATTCTGTTTCACTATTTTTTTACTGAAGCAGTTAACATGTATGCTTTCAAAGTCATTTTGCTTGTTCATGAAATCTAAAGAGCCTCATTTTTTGACTGTTTTTCAATAACAGTTCAAATAATAACGAGCCTTATGGACCCATATGTGTAGTCAAATATATAAAAATGACAAATCAAGAATGAAATTTGGCTCAAAAATGTACCCTAGACAAAATTCTTATTTATAAGTTATTAATACGTATTTCAATTCCACTGTTTATATTGTACAGAGCATACATAATATTAAATAACCTTAGGAGTGAAATTTAGGATACGTAAAAACTATTTCGATAAAAATTCTCTAAAAGTTAATTATTTTGCTTCTCAAAAAAAAAAAAAAAAATTCTTCCGCGCTCAACAACGTGAAACTTTCTGACTCATTTTTAAACATCAATTTCTCATACTTGTAGGCATGATTATCGAAGTTATTACCAATCTAACTGTTTTATTTTTCCCCAATACTTGAATTACCTCTTAAGTTATAAACGACTGTTTTCTCAATACGGCAGTTTTTTTTCCTTTCCTGATCTGTTCTTTCATGGGAATTCGGATCAAAACGTCAACTTTGATACCATTTTCAGAAAAAACACCTGTCTTAACCGAAAAAAAAACAGTTTGATTTAATAGTTTCTTAATAAAAGCAACCTGCAAATTTTATACGTTTGTGGACAAAAATGAGTGGGAAAATGTGTCAGAAAGTAGCTAGTTATTTGAGAACATTTTCTAAAAACTACATTTTCAAAACTGAACAAAAAATACTTAAATCTGTGTATGATGCATAGTCAAAATGGCTCCGAATCAAAATTACTCCAGTTTGAAACATGTATATACTCATTTCTGAAAACGTGCACACACTCAAGAATAAAACATCAGGTGCTCCTATTTGAGTACGTCTATGTTTCAAAAATGTGTATGAACTGACTTCTATGTGCTCATTTGTGAGTATTTCTATGTTTCAAAAATGAGATTGAACTGATTCTAATCATTTTTAGGGTTTTGTTCATCTCACGAAACCCTATTACCCCCGCTCGGTTGTCTGTCCGTCACAGAGCCATTCTCAAAAAGTATGTAACTTACAGAGTTGAAACTTAGTGTGTAAATCTGAATAGCAGCTGTGAAGAGCTCAAAATATTAAAATTTTGAAAAATTCGTATTATTTTAATAAATAGAGATAAAAAACCAAAATTCTAACAGCCTTTTCCTATTAAATTGAAACATTTTTAGTTATAGCCGATGCCAAAAACTAAAAATTCACAACGAAATTCTTTCTACAATAATTAATTTTCTATCAGACGATTTTCACGTGAAAAATGAAAATGAAATAAAAAGTTTCACCAATTGAAAAAAAGATAAATATGAAATGAAATTGATTGACGTCATAGTCGTAATAAAACGGAAAATGTCTAAGATTTCTCAATAATACAAGGAGTATGAGTATGTGTAAATGGACAAAGCAGATTAATACACGTCATTAGAGAATTAAAAAGAAAATCTGACGTCATATAGGAAGTTTAACTAATTTTTCAAATGTTTGAGAATAATACAAAGCGAGTATCAATATAAATAATAGAGAATAGTAAATATATGAGTTTGAGAAACATATTAAATCGTGATAAAAATCCGATTATGGAAATATTCGCATATTTTAACATTTTGAAGGTGTACAATTTGTTTAATTTTGAAATTATTTTTTTAAATATTGCATTTAGTCCGTATGACGGATATTATTATGACAGAATATAATAGCGGGCTTGGATCGCTATCCGGCTGGTTTAATATTCGAAAAAAGGAAAAAATAGACCGGAAAATTTTTACTTTATAAAAAACATGGCTTTTTTTTTGTTGTTGTTGCTAAATGAAATTTGTTTGAATTTATTAAAGAAAGGATAAAGTGTTTTGAAAGGAATATTAAACGAAACCCTTTGAGCGATCTTCGATCACACTTACCCACTTGTTGAGTATGTTCCTGATTCACACATGAGTATGAACTGACCTCTATGTGCTCAGTTAAGAGTATGTCCATGTTTCAATATTCTGAGTATTTCTAGAATTTCAGAATTGAAATCATTGGGTCGTCCTATTTGGAACAAAAAGTTTCATAACAAAATGACAACATCGATTTACTTAGATTTGATAGTGTCATTATTCTCAGTGCAGCTTTAAATTATATGTTTGTATATTCCTGGCACATTACAATTTTGGTAAATAATTGTTTTGAGATTTTGGCGCATGCGATCATAAAGGATCGCCATACCTGGTTTATACTTTTCGAATTATTTATTTTTTTATTTCTCTTGTGACTTTTAATTCACCGGGTACTTACATACACCATACATACATGCAAAAAACCTTTTATACAAACAACAGATAGAACAATATTTCAACAAACGAAAAGAATATTTTCAACAAAAGAAAGAAATAGCGACTAATGAGGGATTCATAATTTTGATTCAATTAAAAATTAAAATGTCTATTATGTTAATGTGAAAGTTGTAGCATATAAGTTTTATTTATCAACAACATATACAATGAATGAATAATAGATTCTTCACCACACTACAACAATGATAAAACATTAATTTCTTGACTCTATTGGTATATGAGATGTAATTTTTCCAACTGGGCGAAAAAGTCCGGGACAGGTTTCGAACCAGGGATCTCTTGGCTGAAGCTACCAATGCTCTTCAGCCAAGAGATCCCTGGTTCGAATCCTAACCCGGACTTTTTCGCCCAGTTGGAAAAATTACATCTCATATGAATTCTTTACCAATTTGAATAATTGTGTAAAAATTAATCTAGTGTAATTATATATCCGGCGTTTACTGGAGTTCCCATTACATGCTATTTTTTTTTTGTTCAGCTAATTCAGATATCAAACCAGATGCTGTGATATATAATGTTAACTGGGTGAAATGGTTCCGCCAGATTTGTCCGGGATTCCTCAGTTGGTAGAGCATTGACAGCCAAGAGATCACTGGTTCGACTCATGGCTTGGACTTTTTCGCCCAGTTAGGAAGATTACGTCTCATATGATGAATTTACCGATTTGAATAATTGTGTTAAAATTAATATACTATTGGTATACTTGTGTCATAAACTGCTTGATGTGTTTTTCTAGCGATTGTTAGTATCTGAGACAGTATTTTAAACAAACGAAAATAATAGTGACTAATGCGGAATCTTACATAATCTTGATTTGATTGAAGCTTAAAATGTGTATTAGGCCAATGCAAAAGTCTGTAACATTTATATGATATTTGATATTGCAGCATACAGCAGTGAATGAATAATATATTATCCCTCATACTAGAACAATGGTATAACAATAGATCCTTTACGCTATCAACATGGTTGTATAATAAACTGCAAGATGCTTTTTCTAACAAGTGTTTGTATCTCAGTCGCGTGAAAACAAAGGAAAACTTAAACTCAGCTGAACAACATTTTGCTGAAGATTTCTTTGTAAATGAAAGTTTGTATCTGAATTCTACTACTATCATATATTTAAAAATTACTTAATATATTATAATCGGCCACACACAGCATTTTTGGCAATAATGAAATTTTACACAATGCTAAAAAAAATGTAAAAACAAATTGTCCTTTAATGGGCAACATATTTTCAAATCGAATGTTTTTTAGGTTTACAAATATTCATGATTCCAAAAAGTAAACAAAAACCATAAATTTCATACAGCCCAGCATATCTGTAATCTATTTTCAATAGAGCAAAAGTTATGGGCCGAAAGTTTATGACTTTAGAAAATATTTTTCCAAAACGAAACACATTTGCGTAATGTTGCAGAAATTTCTCTGAACAGAATTTTTTTTTTAAAAACTACCCTAGTAAAATAAAACTCAACAAGAATTACTTTATCAGCCTAACAAAATGTAAGGCTTTTTTTTCTGCTGAAAGCTTAATTTTATGTTTCGTCATCTAGTGTATAAAATAGCGTAATCAGCCTTCCACAATTTTCGTCGTTTTTATGTTACTGAAGGTTTTGAAAAAATAACAATAAAATATATAATACCATTCTAATGTAACTTTTAAAAATTAAATTATTTTCAGTTGTATGATTTTGCGCAATGTAGTAGAAGGTTTTTCAATGAAAATATTCTATATATATTAGGTTGTTGCAAAAGTTCTGTCGTATTTTAATACATTTAATAGGTTATCAGTTTAAAGTAAACAGATATAAAAAAAATTATCGGGTAAAAGTTTTATCGGTATTAAACATATTAAAATTAGGTATTAAAGTCCGACAGGTATTTGCAAAAACCTAATAATATCTCATATAAACAGAAGCGGAATAGCTCAGAGCTACTAAATCAAAGCAAGAGATTATAGTACCTATTACCTTTTTATTGATACTTTCCAACATGGTTGAAAAGTGTTTTTGACACTTTCCAACATGGTTGAAAAGTGTTTATGAATTTGCTTTCTCTGTCCGTCTGTCCGTAGTCTAAGTCTCATAAATATACTCGGATTGGCATGAAATTTTTAAATGTTATTGTGATTTACTATAGAATGTTCGGTAATATAAACGAAGTGTATAGCATTTGTATTTCGTATACAGGGACACACAAAATAATTACGCTACATTATTGTCTATGGCGAAAAACCGTTTTCGTTGCATTTTCTTGATGTTATAATGTTTCAAGCATATTGATATTGGTATGCATTAATGAGATGAGGAGTATAGAACAAGTAACATTCATAGTCCGTTTACAGGGACGTGCAAAAGAATTCCATTAAATTAATGATGTATACGAAACAACGTTTGCAGTGCATTTTAATGGTGTTATGATACATCAAACATAATGAAATCACTGAAGGACACTACAACATGTTTTCGGTCTATTATCAAGTGCATAGCATTTGTCATTTGTTTACAGAGACACACAAAAGAATTCAGGTACAGGGCTGTTTATGATCGATAATTGTTGTAATATTCTATAATCGATAATATGATGGCAACATTTACCGCTGTGGTATACATTTTGAAATTTAACTAATTTTGAGTGTATTAGGTGGTTAGTATTATTTCTATAGAACACATACAAAGCTATACGAAAGAATTTGCACACCTTACCAGACATGGAATGCAATTGCTTATAATGAATTTTAACTGAGTTATGTGTTTTCTAAGTTGCTTATCTAGATATATCATTTCATTGAATGAAAAAATGAAATTTCTTATTACAATTCTGTTAGTGTTGAAAAGTGTTTCATAATCTATGTCTGATGATTTTTCTTTCTTGTTACTTACCCATCATAGTATAGGGTATGTCTTGTGATCGTTTTGGAAATCGAAAAAAAGTTTTTGACGGATTTGCACGTTTCAGACACTGGAGATTCCGAAAAACATATTTTTAGAAAATAAAAATTGCCGTCCATCTGTCTGTGTATCTGTGTGTCTGTAAACGCTCTATCTGCCGAACAAATTGAGACAGAGACTTGAAATTTGGTAAGTACTTAGTATGTGATAATGAGAAGAAGCTTATTGAATGTCAGTAACCTCGATTATTCGGAACTATTTTTTTTCGGACTCTCAAAATATTTGCTCTGATAAAAGATATATAAAAAAATATTCGAAATTGCTTATTTTAAGGAGCGAATATAAAAAACAATAAAAAAAAGATAAATTTTGCATAAAAAATAAAGCCGATCGGATAATGAGTTGCCGAGATATTTGTAATCATATTTTCCACACTCTTCGATTTTTACTGATCCTGTATTTCATCCAAATTTCAATTCAAAGATATATTTTAATTGGAAATTAGACGCTTAATCCGACGCAGTAAACTCTTAGTTAATATGATTATCATTTTTGGAGTTATAAAGAATGTTTCTTTTACGCAATTCAGTAATAGAGCATTTAAAGTTTATGACGTCATCAAGCCACGATTTTATTCGAATTGCAACGCATTTTATAAATGTAGTTTACACATGTTTTATTTTCATATTTTATATAATGCATGTCCATGATGGGTAAGTATTACGGTGGCCCCCATCGATTAGTTTTAGTTGTGTTTCTGCATCTAGCACATAAAATAATGTAATCTAAATGAAAAATATCTTATTTATATTGGAGGTATCGAATAACTTCAAATACTTAATTAAAAGGCTATAAGTAATACATTATCGTTTCTTTCTCTCTCTCTCTCTCTCTCTCTTTTTTTTGTCAGTTTTTGTGCATTGTAAACAACAATTTTGAATAAAAGATTTTCTTCAGACTTGCTTCAGCATAAAAATGAAAACAAGTATTTTTTTTTTGTCGTTTGTGACTTTTTAATTTTATAGTTATGTATTTAGAATAATTATTTAACTTCATCCATTGTGCAATTATCACAAGGCATGCTCGTGATTAATTCGCAAGGTTACCACGAGTCACTCCTGATTGATCATAAGACAAATGGTACTCAGGGCTGGCAGCGTTCATAAATTTTATCTACATTTCCTACCACTATTTCAAATTAAAAATATCCCTCTTAGACTTCTTCAACATCTGCAATAGAAGTCTACAATAATGATTATCGTTTCAAAATAGCGGTAGAAAAGTGACACAATTTTAGGAACGTTTACTTTACAAGAATCACACTTGTGATCAATGCACAAGGGGTTAATTTCCTGTAGTGACAATCACTTATTGTTATCCGCCTGACCCGAATCCGAAAATTCCGTTTGACGTTAACCCGAAACCCAATCCGATCATCATATTTTAAGAAATGTAATGAGAAATTTTGTTCAAGCAAATAAAAAAAATAATTCCTAAAATTTCTCATAGATGGCGCTGCTTCTGGAAAGTTATCTAATTGCTAGAATGCCTTTATACATAACAATGATAAGACGCACAATGCGTATGCACAGTTTTTGTTCATACTATGGCAACCACATTCCATAACTTAACAATACTCGCCCTCCTGAGTTCGATTAGACAAATGAGACAAGTCAACAAACATTAGTTTGGTGATAATAATTGTTAAATTCTGACATGTGGGTTGCCATAGTTTGCACAAAAACTGTTCATACGCATTGTGCGTCTTTCGCCATTGTTATGTATAAAGGCATTCTACTTATTCGATAACCTTTACAGAAGCAGCGGCATCTATGAGAAAATTTTGAAACTAATTTTTTATTTGCTTAAACAAAATTTCACATCATAAGAAGCATTTTCGTCCAAACAGTACTCTCATACGCCAATTGCTTTTTCTTTATGTGAATTTTACAATGCGTCAAGGACTTTTGGAACACCCTATATATATATATATATATATATATATATATATATATATATATATATATATATATATATATATTATTGCAATTTTACAGTGCGCAATTATAGAGTTCTACCACAATTGTTTAACAGAGTTGCCAAGTCTCCGGATTTTTGCCCATCAGTAATTTTTTAGAGAAAATGTTGTTCTTTTAAATAGCAGAATTCTGCGATCAAATAAAACAACATTTTCTGTACTGAAATACTGGTATTCAAAAATCAGGAGACTTGGCAGCAGTGGCGTAGCCAGCGTGGGGGTCCAGATGCTCTTGATACCACTAATTTTGTAAAATTTTCTTTGCCTTATGTAATCAATAAAAAAGGCGAAGAAAACTTTACAATTTTACTGGTTTCCAGAGCGTTTGGACCCCTCACTGGCTACGCCGCTGCTTGGCAGGTCTGGTTTAATACAAAATTTTGCTTCATTTAATCGGAGAAAATATTACAGTTCTGCGGATAAATACAGTGTTTAAAAATTCTGCGAATTAAATAATACATAGAAAAATATATATTTGGAAATAGTGGTGCCAGACTCCTAAATTCCCTGGAAATTTCAAAGTGCGCACATTGAGATTACATTTAATGGTATATGGCGATATCCAAAACTGATTTAAACTTATAATCTTAAATATTAGAAGCATGTTTAATGTAAATATAAATTTTAAACCGCAATTTTTCTAAGCAGAATAGAAGTCAAAATAAATTTAAGATTTATATTTCAGTATAGCATTTCTTAAAATAAAAATCATAATATTTTACACAAATTGAATTAATTTACGTTACATTATATATTTGTAATATAATAAATACAAAATTACTGTACATTAATTTTCATTTTTACAATACTAATCTCTTCAGAGATATTTTGTTTCAATTATTTTGACAAACACACACATGAAAAAAAACGATATTTTCCATTAATGTTTTTTAAAGAAATCATAAAGTAGGAAATCATGAAAAGGAAAAACAAAAACTTGAGATGGAAGAAAATCTTTAATAGATTTCCTTTTTACGAAGAAAAATAATGCGTAAAGAAAATATGTAGAAAATATTATGTAACATGGATAAAAATTACTTTTAATTACTGACATTAAATAAACCATGAAGAAATGGGCATAAATTTCTCAGAATATTTATCTTAATTATATTTATTACTTATTGTATTTATTGTTCGATACATTGAATAAATTGCAGAAAAATTTCTTAATCAAGATTATTTTCATCAGCTCATTCAAATGTTTTTTTTTTAATTATTATTATTATCATAATGTGACATAATATTATTTGCTTTGGATTTTTCATTACATTTTCTTGATGATAGTATAATTAAATTGACTAGATTTTTTTTTAAGTATTTCATTAAGTTGTGTTCATTATTCTTTCTTTTGTTCTCAGTTGGTGTATCTTATTTAACATTTTAATTTAAATCTGTATTTAGTTACCAAAAATCGTTATTTTCAAATGAAATTTTACATGTAAATATAACTAAACTTACAAAAAAAATGTTTCAATAACGTGTTTTATATACATACTTGACAAATACAAAAAATAAATAAATAAATAAAAGTTATTGAAATTACTTTTATAGACGTTAATATTTAAAATTTTAGATATACCCTAAGTTAATTTATCCCTTTGAAGGACGGTGAAATATATATATATATATATATATATATATATATACTATGTGTGTATGTATGTACAGAACTGCCAAGTCTCCGGCTTTTTGTATACCAGTATTTTATTACAGAAAATGTTGTTTCCTTTGATCAGAGCATTCTGCTATTTAAAACAACAACATTTTCTCTAAGAATATAATGGTGTTTAAAAAAGCCGGAGACTTGGCAACTCTGTATATATATATATATACCACATAATTTTAATTTCAAACTTCAAATTGGCACCCACAAAATTAATATAATTTTGCTTTCATAAGGTTTATGAAGAATATTATTTATTTATTTTCAAATAAATTTGTCCGTAAAGTCTGGTTCAATCATTTCACCATTTTATCAACAGATTTATTTTGCTCCTTAAAGGGCTAATGTTGTAAGCTTAGCTTTTAGAAGAATGTTTCATGTAATATTAATTTAATTTTGTTTCCCATTATGCAGAAAAAAAGCTCATAAAATATATTTTTCTCTTTTAATTCACTGTCTTTCAAGAATCAGCCCGTCAAGATTGTAGCAGTAGCTTAAACATAAATTATTCGGTAAACAAACAAGTAGATTTTCATTGATAAACTAAGAGGTAATCCGACAAAGTGAAAAATGTCCCAAGTCGGGAATCGAACATGGACCCCAGAATAACGCTCTGAGCAGCACCAGCGCTGCAACCGCAGCACCAGATGGAAATTATCATCCATAGCACACATACAAGTAAATTCCAATTAATTTTTCAATTAATTGGAATTTAATTGTATGCATTGCTTTACAAATTTGATAAAATCTGGTAGCCAGAAAAAAATTATAGTAGCCAGTAAAAAATTATTACCATCCCCTCCTTCCTCGCCATTAATTTTCAAAAAACACAAAAGTTTTTATGAATTAATTGAGGAAAAATAATAACAAGCATTGTTTAGAATTATTAGTTACACAGTTTAGAAAGATAATATATACTAAGTTTTCTAATGAAACTTATCAAAATTTTACTGAGGGATACTTTTTATTGGAAAAGTTATTTATACTTAGTGCTGTAAAGTGGTAAAAACAGTTTTTTTATTTCGTAATATATTTTCTTTACAAATCAATGAGATTTACATATATTAGTTTCATATTTTAGAAAAAAAAATCTTTAAAAAAATCTTTAAAAAAAAAAAAAAAAAACTGTAAAGAGTGAATTAACCGCCATATTCAGAAAATGCTGATTGTCGAAAGCTTCAAACGTCCAGATAGTTGAATGCTACAAAATCTGTATCTGCTGAGGAGCGCATCGACGAAATAGTGAAGCAGGAAAACAAGTTTTCGCCTTTTTTCTGTCGAAGTCTCAAATAATTCTGCTTTGATTATTTAAAAATTTATATTGGATGAACTTATTTTTGCCAAATTAAAAACAAAAGTTAAAAATATTTTTTGTGTGAATATAGTTTCAAAGTTTATTTTTTAATATTGTGAAATTTGTGCTCATTTCAAGAAAGCTTAGGTCAATTTTTATACAAAAAAAAAGAAACAACAACATAACCCCATTAGATTAAATAACTTGGTCGCCAGATAAATATATTTGGTCGCCAGCGGCGACCTGCGATCACATATGTCAAGCCCTGCTTGTATGTGTTGTCTATGCTGGACTTGTTGTGAAAATATGTCGTCAAATTTCGCCACAGGTTTGTGTTCTCTCGATGACAGTTTCCATCTGGTGCTGCGGTTGCAGTCTTTCCGACATATATATGAGTGAGAGATGCCGAGTTGGGATATCGTTTCTTGTAGCTCAGTGGTAGACCCTCAGAGCTCTATTCTGAGGTCCTGGGTTCGATTACCGGCTTGAGATATTTTTTCACTTCTGTCGGATTACCGCTTAGGTTGGCAATGAAAATCAATTTGCAGTTTAGGGCAAATTCCTGGAAAAATAATTGGAATTTACTTGTATAAATTATTCAATTCAGCATTTTCCAAATGGAATTTTACATCACATTCGTTGTTTTGTTTACCTTTTCACGCGTGATTTTACTGAGGGATACTTTTTATTGGAAAAGTTATTTATACTTAGTGCTGTAAAGTGGTAAAAACAGTTTTTTTATTTCGTAATATATTTTCTTTACAAATCAATGAGATTTACATATATTAGTTTCATATTTTAGAAAAAAAAAATCTTAAAAAAAATCTTTAAATAAAAAAAAAAAAAACTGTAAAGAGTGAATTAACCGCCATGTTCAGAAAATGCTGATTGTCGAAAGCTTCAAACGTCCAGATAGTTGAATGCTACAAAATCTGTATCTGCTGAGGAGCGCATCGACGAAATAGTGAAGCAGGAAAACAAGTTTTCGCCTTTTTTTCTGTCGAAGTCTCAAATAATTCTGCTTTGATTATTTAAAAATTTATATTGGATGAACTTATTTTTGCCAAATTAAAAATAAAAGTTAAAAATATTTTTTGTGTGAATATAGTTTCAAAGTTTATTTTTTAATATTGTGAAATTTGTGCTCATTTCAAGAAAGCTTAGGTCAATTTTTATACAAAAAAAAGAAACAACAACATAACCCCATTAGATTAAATAACTTGGTCGCCAGATAAATATATTTGGTCGCCAGCGGCGACCTGCGATCACATATGTCAAGCCCTGCTTGTATGTGTTGTCTATGCTGGACTTGTTGTGAAAATATGTCGTCAAATTTCGCCACAGGTTTGTGTTCTCTCGATGACAGTTTCCATCTGGTGCTGCGGTTGCAGTCTTTCCGACATATATATGAGTGAGAGATGCCGAGTTGGGATATCGTTTCTTGTAGCTCAGTGGTAGACCCTCAGAGCTCTATTCTGAGGTCCTGGGTTCGATTACCGGCTTGAGATATTTTTTCACTTCTGTCGGATTACCGCTTAGGTTGGCAATGAAAATCAATTTGCAGTTTAGGGCAAATTCCTGGAAAAATAATTGGAATTTACTTGTATAAATTATTCAATTCAGCATTTTCCAAATGGAATTTTACATCACATTCGTTGTTTTGTTTACCTTTTCACGCGTGATTTTACTGAGGGATACTTTTTATTGGAAAAGTTATTTATACTTAGTGCTGTAAAGTGGTAAAAACAGTTTTTTTATTTCGTAATATATTTTCTTTACAAATCAATGAGATTTACATATATTAGTTTCATATTTTAGAAAAAAAAAATCTTAAAAAAAATCTTTAAAAAAAAAAAAAAAACTGTAAAGAGTGAATTAACCGCCATGTTCAGAAAATGCTGATTGTCGAAAGCTTCAAACGTCCAGATAGTTGAATGCTACAAAATCTGTATCTGCTGAGGAGCGCATCGACGAAATAGTGAAGCAGGAAAACAAGTTTTCGCCTTTTTTTCTGTCGAAGTCTCAAATAATTCTGCTTTGATTATTTAAAAATTTATATTAGATGAACTTATTTTTGCCAAATTAAAAATAAAAGTTAAAAATATTTTTTGTGTGAATATAGTTTCAAAGTTTATTTTTTAATATTGTGAAATTTGTGCTCATTTCAAGAAAGCTTAGGTCAATTTTTATACAAAAAAAAGAAACAACAACATAACCCCATTAGATTAAATAACTTGGTCGTCAGATAAATATATTTGGTCGCCAGCGGCGACCTGCGATCACATATGTCAAGCCCTGCTTGTATGTGTTGTCTATGCTGGACTTGTTGTGAAAATATGTCGTCAAATTTCGCCACAGGTTTGTGTTCTCTCGATGACAGTTTCCATCTGGTGCTGCGGTTGCAGTCTTTCCGACATATATATGAGTGAGAGATGCCGAGTTGGGATATCGTTTCTTGTAGCTCAGTGGTAGACCCTCAGAGCTCTATTCTGAGGTCCTGGGTTCGATTACCGGCTTGAGATATTTTTTCACTTCTGTCGGATTACCGCTTAGGTTGGCAATGAAAATCAATTTGCAGTTTAGGGCAAATTCCTGGAAAAATAATTGGAATTTACTTGTATAAATTATTCAATTCAGCATTTTCCAAATGGAATTTTACATCACATTCGTTGTTTTGTTTACCTTTTCACGCGTGATTTTACTGAGGGATACTTTTTATTGGAAAAGTTATTTATACTTAGTGCTGTAAAGTGGTAAAAACAGTTTTTTTTATTTCGTAATATATTTTCTTTACAAATCAATGAGATTTATATACATTAGTTTGATATTTTAGATTTTACATTGGCTTTATTCACAACTTGCATTTTAAATGCTAATTTGGGATGAGACTAACTAAGGACAAATTCACTACAAACGTAGTCTACTTTTTCTTAAAAACATAAACATAAAAGCAAGTATTTACCGCAATTATAAATGTTTTATTGGTACATATTTATTAATTTTTAACACTTTTCAACTAGGTTGGAAAGTGTTTATGACTTCGGTTTGTCTGCCGTATGCCGTGCTCTAACTCCCGTAAATATGCTCGGATTGACCTGCAATTTTTATATGTTATTGTCGTTATCTATAGCATGTTCCCTATTTCAACTGAAGTGTATAGCACTTATAGTTTTTTTTTACAGGGACACTCAAAAGAATTCCGTTACATTACGTTCTATGGGGAAAAATCATTTTCGGTTTATTTTAATGATGTTACACAATTTCAAACACATTGCAATTGATATATATCACTCAGGTGCATTACAAGAAGCTTAATATGGAATATGCTGTGCATAGCACTTATAGTTACTTTACAGGGACAGTCAAAAGAAATCCGTTACATTACGTCTATGGAGAGATATCGTTTGCGGTTTAATTAAATAATGTTTCACTATTTTAAACGCATTGAAATTTATATATATCACTTAGGTGCATTACAAGAGGCTTACTACAGAATATTGTGTGTATAGCAGTCATCGTTCATTTACAGGGACACACAAAAGAATTCTCTACTGTCTGTTAAAAATAATTCCTGGAAGTGCGTTTTAATTTGTTGAACGCGATTTTAAATTTAACTCACTTTTTATCTATTACTTGGTGTGTATAAATTCTGTATTTCATATACAGGGCAGCCCAAAAGTTCGTGAACACATTTCCGTTTATTGACGGAAATTCCAGAAGGGGAATTTAAAATTGTGCTACGCGTTTCCTAACTGAACTAAAATTTAGCATTCTATGTAATATATATACAAATCTATAGATCATATACAGGGCTGCACAAAAGAATTCGGATATTTTTCCGAATATTGTTGGTAATTCTTGAAATTGAGTTTTTAAATATGTTATACCTTCTCCAAATTGTTTACTTAGATCAAGAAGTATGTCAAAGAAATACTGTTGGATTGCAAATATTGTGCAATGGTGTCCCTAGATGTCGAGGGCGCCTTTGATGCTATGCAATGGACAGTTCTTGCCACACTGATCACTCAGTTACCTATAGAAAACTATTTGAAAGACATTTTAAAGAATTATATAAGTCATCGCCTTATCGGTTTTGACTATTCAAATGGTATACGATGGTTTATTGCCTTTCAAGGGTGTCCGCAGGGTTCGTGCCTCGGGCCCCTCCTCTGGTCTATTGTAGCTGATAATATAATCAAGACTTACAGGGTTCATCAACGTTACATTGTGTCATACGCTGATGATTCTGTGATCCTGGAGGGAGCAGATACGAGGGCTCAGCTAGAACATAGGATAAACAGCTGTCTTGAGAGATTCAGTGATGTGGCGGTAAGTTTACATTTAAATCTAAGTCCCCAAAAATCGAAAGCCATGCTTTTTGGAAGTTTTAATTTAGAAAATAGACGTCCAATCTTTAAATTGAATGGCGTTTCTGTCCCAGTGGAGGACTCGGTAATGTATCTTGGTTTGGTCCTTGATAGCAGATTTAATTGGTTATGTCACCTGGAATATGTTAGAGAAAGGATTCTAGAGTTTACTATTAACATGAAGAAAGTTGGCTGTCGTCATAGAGGTTTGGAAGCGCACTATCTAAAATTATGGTACATTGGTGTTATTGAAAAACAGATCTCATATGGTTACGAAGTATGGATTAATGATTTACATATCCCGGCTAAGAAAAGACTGAGTTCGTGCCAACGTATGGGCCTACTGTCGATTTTAAAACCTTATAGATCAACATCAACTGAATCGCTTTGTGTACTATCTGGTATACCTCCTATTTATTATAATTTGAAAAATAAGGCAGAGAAACTCGCATTTATGCAAGGCACGGGTAGTATTAAAATTGGTGACACTACGTTGAAGAATACGGATTTTATGCCACGAATGCATACCTTTGACTTTACTGAATATCTGAACATAAAGAACGTCTACCAGCTGGATCCAGTAACTGATAAAGTTCCTTTTTCGTTTGATCCTATAATTTTCACAGATGGCTCGAAGATGAACAATGGCGTGGGCTCGGCCTTTACAGTCTTTCACAAGGGCGATTACATATATGATCATCAAGTGAAGTTAAGAAGTCTGAATTCTGTTTATCAGGCCGAGTTAACGGCCCTGGATAATGCATTACAATGGTTTGTAAATTCAGTTCATAACTCAGTTAGTATCTATTCGGATAGTAGTTCCTCTGTTAAATCAATATTTAGGGCTTTTCCCAACAATCAATTAGAACACTCTATTTATAAAAAGTTTCTGGCCGCTGGTAGCAGACAAATCTATATTGGATGGATAAAGGCCCACGCCGGGTTACATGGTAATGAAAGGGCAGATGATTTAGCAAAGCGGGCCACTTCTGCTGACTCTCATGCTCCGTTACTTGAAATTTTATATCCAGTCTCTTTGCTGAAACCGTATTATCGGGATAAGTTGATTGATACCTGGCAGCAGTCCTGGATAGCTTCAGCGGATGGTAGGGATACCTATAATGTCTTAAAGAAGGTTAACACTGAATTTATCTGTAGAAAACAAATTTTAGTTTATTATCTTTCTAGTCATGGCAGTTTTCCAAGTTTCCTCTATAAAATAGGAAAACGTAGAAATGACCTCTGTGACTGTGGCAAGAAAGGAGATGTTTTTCATTTCATTTTTGGTAAATGCTCTTTAATGCCAGAACACTTCACTTTTGACAGAGATCAATCTGTAAGGTGGAACTTAAAAAATGTCATCTTAAATCCTCAATATTTTGCTCGTCTGACTTTAAACTATAATAAGTTGAATGATTTATATTCTTTTATTAGATATAAGTTTTAATTGAGTCATGGTGTAACTACTGTTTATGAACTATAAGTTAGTTGTGAATTGGGACGTTGCCATTTCCAACCTTTGCACGTTAATCATTATCGAGTTCATAGATTTAGTTTTATTTTGTTAAGGCTTTACTAAAGCGGTGTTCAAGAATGACTTTCATGTTTATCTTTATATCAATGTTCTTTCAGCTGGTTTTCTCCTTCAACAAGTTGCAGTGATGTTGCAGTATAAATCATTACATGTAGTATCCTTCATCATTTACACATGTTAATGCGACTAAGACTATGCGTTTAAGACTATGGACATGACGGACTTCACTCATTTACTTCAGCCATTTGATAGAATGAGCTTTTGTAATGCGTTGGACTGCTCTCTTTTATGCACCTGCCCTTCAATTTTCCAAGACTAATTAGTTGTCATAGCTTTTCAGTGGTACTTGTTTTAAATCCTTGCAAGTTGCAGTGATAATGTTTCTACTTAGTTAAAGTTGTGCGACTACTCTTTAGTTAGAGTATTGCTTTACTGAGTTGGCTCTTCTTTAGCTGTCACTGTTGCAGTCGGTTTGCTGGTATATTCTGGAACGTTAACTTTGAATGATTCTTTTAATGCTTTTATTCCTGTTTCATACTTTTCAGTGTGATTTTAATGCTGGAATTAATTCCTGCAATTGACTTTTGTGGCATATATGGACTTTACTTGTTAAATAACATTGACATTCAATTCTGGCTGCTACTTTAACTGCAGTTATGGACTATTGCTATCTTGTAAGCTGTGGTGCTTTCATTGGATCTCGGTCAGTGAATGGCTGATGAGTGATTTTTAAAGAGACCTCATTTGATAGCTTGGTTTCTGCGGAGGTGAACTAAACTATATCAAACTGGATGTTGTAAATTCTGCTTATCTACATTGGCTTTTGCATTTTCAGTTGTGTATGTATATGGGTAGCAAGTTATCTGCTCACATCTCATGTTTCATTTGTAATATACTGTAACTCTCCGTGGTGAGATGCTCTGTAATTTTATTGTTTTTTTCTTTTTCGTTTTGCTGTAAATTTTGTGATTTCAGTAGCTATATAATTGGTAATTGTATTTTAGAGTAATTGCATTGTATGGGAGGCTATGTATTTGTTTTTGGTTTATTTTAGCTTTAGAATTAGGTTTAGTGAGACAATTGTAACAAATCTATTTTTAGAGTCTCTTATAATTCTTAGTTTGTAAATTAGCTTTAGTAGTATTCTGTTTTCGGTTCGCTTAGTTTATTTTATTTTTTTTTTTAGTTCCCTGCGTGAAGCAGCGTTTTCTCACTAAGTTGGTGGGGTGTTGCTGTTTTGTTTTGATTTAATTCCAGCAACCCTGTTTCGGGTTCGTCTTTGAGCTGTGATATTGCTGGGTGGTGAAGGGGATTCTACCGCCGGAGGTTTTACGCCGCAAACCCTCACAGGTTGGTGCTCCGGCTGGGTGATCTTGTTTACTTAGATCTTTCAGCTTATTAAACGGTAATGATTTGTAAAATTATTTTGGAAGCGTTGGAAAGTGTTACAAAATCTATGCTTGACGCATGATTTTTCGTTCTTGTTTCTGCAGTGCTGGTGTTATAATGACTCGTACGTGTACATAACCTGTAGATAGTTGTAATTATAAAACTTATACTGATGAAACACTGCAGAAAGTTGTAGATGTTGTTTTACAATATGTATTAAGCCAAAGAATAGCCGCTGAAAATAATAAATTTTAATCACTATTTTAAAGAATAAGCTAAAAGATCCTTAAAACACTAACCCTCCAAGACCTATTTCATCTAAAGGAATGTTTTTGCCTGAAATAAATGTTAAATAAATCTTAAGTTTTGTGTCCTTGGAAAATCCTTAATTTTTGACTGTTATTACATGTCTTGAAGGATGGTCCTTTTTGAATAAAATTTCGTTTATCTGATCATTTTCATGCAAAATTTGTGTTTTTTAATAACAAAATGATGCATTTCTATTATTTTTCATTACTCTATCATATTAGTGGGGTTGGATTATCTTACAAAATTTTTAAAGCTTATACAGAGAAGTTTTAGTTCTGAAACAAAGTCTGCAAATTTGATAAAATCTGGTAGCCAGAAAAAAATTATAGTAGCCATGTAAAAAATATTTACCATCCCCTCCTTCATCGCCATTAATTTTAATTCCCATTGTCTTGGGGTTAATGGTTAACATTAACCCCAAGACAAAGTGACTTAGTGCTACTTTTCAAAAAAATAATTTTAAAACAACACAATTCTTTAAAAATACTAAATGTGAATTTTAAAATTGACAATTGATATTTTAAAACTAGAAAAAAAGAATTACAAATTCTTTAAATGAAAATTTCCATATTTTTTAAATATTTAAAGACAACAAGTGGTAAAAAATGATACAATGTAGCTTCGTTTGACAGTACTCAAATTACCTTTAATTACATGTTTGAAAATACTGCGAAAAAACAACGTAAAATATTTCTTAAAACATGTTATCCTAATTATTTTTAAAATATCTTGTTTCAGATTAATTTAATCATTTTCTTACACTGTTTTTATGTCATAATACAACGTATTAGTTTGTAATATTTCGTGGATTTCCCGCTAAATATACTTGAGAATAGTACTTTTAAAATCCTTTAAAACTTGTGAAAGCAATATCATAATCATTGTTGCTGTTGTTACTGAAAACATTTTTTATTGGAAGCTTGCATAACATTATTTAATTATGCAAACTACCCGGTAAAATAAATGTTCCAAATGCTTTGTAGCTGCAGCACTTAACTACGTGAATATTGTAAAACATTTGTAAAAATAGTGCATTTAGTCATGGAAATAAAAAGGTTTCCTTGAAAAATTCAAGTAATTTCAGAAAAATTAATGCCACATGCAGGAAACTTGACATAGTTCGGAAAGAAACAATATACTAAAATTAGATTACAAATATATTAAATATTTGATGAAATATGAGCATTTGCAATAAATAATTTTTAATTGCGCGTGCACGAAATATATATATATATATATTACATCATTTAAAAGTCACCTATAAAATCCAACTCATATTTAAAAGACAGTCGAGTATAAGGAGAATTTAAAAATAGGGAAAACTAGGGATACTTGACCCAGTTGTTAGTTTTGGATTTTTATTTTTTTTTCTACAATACTTATGGGTGTGTAAATGCAGTCTATATAAACTTAAGGAAGTATTGGACAATATTTATTATTATTATTCCAAAGTATTAATTGTAAAGGTAGTAAAATATGAATATTCAATATCTTTTAATTTGGGTCAAGTATCCCAATGTATAGGGATACTTGACCCAGCCATTAGGGATACTTGACCCAAGTCATAGATTTGGCGTATGATTTAAAATTATAAACAAAACACTTTTACATAAGAACAAAATTAACATTAAGGTTAATACTTTTTTATTTTTGTCAAACAAAATTAATACTTTAAATTTTTATTACATTCCATAGGCCTAGCATTAATATGCCCAATTTTAATTTTTATTGTAGAAGGTTCCGAATATTAGCAGTCTGAAAGTTCATCCTGTGCATAAACAAGTTCCAGAATAAGAAAATAACAATTTAATCAACTCAAAATAGAAAGTCATATTTAAACACAGAACTTGTAATTCCATCTTGGTAGTTAACTTGGTGGTCTAACCATGATTTATGCGAGCCATAACTTCTAAATAGTTGGACAGCAGTTCTTCTTTTTCATTAAAAACTTGCTTTGCTTTATATGATGGAACAAAATTTGTTGTTTGCTATCTCCGGATTTTTCTGACATATCTTCTTAAAGTGTTTCTACAGAGACCAAATTCTTTGGCTACTATATGATATAGGACACCATCCAGAACCTTTTCCACAGATTTTTCCAAAATACCAGAATGAATAACCTCTCTGGGTTTAACCTCCTCTTTTCTTTTATATTTTTGGGGCATCTATACGAAAAAAACCCAAAATAAATAAACAAAACGCATTTGAATAGTACTAATCTCTTGGGTCAAGTATCCCTAGGTGACTTGGGTCAAGTGTCCCTAGTTGCATATTTACTACATAACCCTAAAATGCAGCCATTTGCTAATAAGTAAATTAATACATGTTATTGTAGCTAAAAACATGTACAAAACAAATGACCAATTAAAAAAATCTTACCTTTAAACAAAAATAATTATAACATCAGAGTTTACAGCACAAAAAAATTACTTTTGGAGCATGGAAATGTATTTTGTCTGATAGTTTAAAAACTTATGAAATGATTCAGTTGTTATTTTCACCATATGGTCAGCAACCTGAAAGAAAAGAAGTGATGCCACTTCCAACTTACAAAACATTCCCAATTCTGAGTAAAAGGCCTTGGGTCAAGTATCCCAAGTTCCCCCTATATCGCCGATATTGTGAGCTGAGTTTCAGATTTTTTTTTTTTTTTTTTTTTTTTTTTTTTTTAAGTAACTGTATCATAAGGGGTTTTTCACAAATTGTGATTTTTAATTTGATCGTACATCCATGCGTAGTACTTGAACGGATGTTTCGGTTTTCATAATTCTGTCTGTGTTGAAAAATGTTCGTTCGGAGAATTCTTCCAAGGAGAACTAAAGCATCAATAAACCAGAACGAAAAATCATGTATCAAGCATAGTTATTAAAACATTCCAACACAGCCAAAAAACTTTAACAAAACCTCATCGTTTAAGAAGGTGAAATGACTAAGTGAACAATTTGGAAAACATTACATTTGAAAACCCAATTTCAGTAATTAAAACCAATAGTCAGGAAAATATCCAAATTATTTTGTGCAGCCCTGTATATGATCTATAGATTTGTATATATACTACATAGCATGCTAAAATTTACTTCAATTAGGAAACTCATAGCACAGTTGTAAATTCCCCTGCAGATATTTCCGTTAATATACGGAAATGTAATCGAGATCTTTTGTTCAGCCCTTTATAGGATCTATAGAATTTATACACAGCAAAGTAATATGCAAAATATTCGATAAATTTAAAAACGCATACCACAGTTGAAAATGTACTTCAAGCAATTGTTACTCATTAACAACAATGTTACCGAATACTTTTATGTGTCCCTGTAAATGAACGATAAATGCTATGCACAGCCTATTTTACTGTAACCATTTTGCAGTGCACCTCAGTGATGTATATCAATTTCTATATGTTTGAAATAATGTAGCATCATTAAAACACATTACAAATGATGTTTTCTCATAGACCATAATGTAACGGAATTATTGTAAGTTCCCCTGTAAACGAACTATTATGAATGCTACATACTTCATTTTCAATACCGAATATGCCATAGTAAATCTCAATAACATACACTAGTGCGCAAAACTTAAGCAACAAACACGAAAGGCTAATTTCTGAACACGTGAGTACTCAAAAGGAAATTCTATGAACAGCAAGTGTAGAAAATAGGTACTACCCTAACAGCACAGACAGTCGATGTGAAGTCTTCTTGACATTACAAATGGTGACAATTGTCACAGTCACTACAATGAACAGAAGTGTGATATCTTTCATTCGTCTCATTTTTACTCTCTTTTGGTCACTCCACTGAACAGTCACCATGAGTGCTGCTTTTTGACGAGTCACCAGGTGACTTTACAATGAAGTCACCTTGTGACTCTCATGTGACTGTCATATCGACACTCCATTGTAAAATCATCATGATAACTGTTCTGTGACGAGTTCCCAAGTGACAGAAAATTAAATCATCTGGTGACTTTTCACAAAGGAGAGCAATGATGACTTCACAATAGAGTGTCGATCACCGGAAAGTCACCATGCGACTTCATTGTGACATTATTTGACGACTCATCACAATGCAATGCTCACAATGACTTCAAAGTTCAGTCTTCAACTGACAGTGACTTGAGAATCACAAGGTGACTTCATTGTAATGTCACCTGGTGACCCATCACAAAGCGACAGTCACAGTGACTTTTCAGTGTTAACAATCATTTGACAGTAATAATGAGACGGTGAAATATCCCATATTTTGATTCACAGTAGCGATTGTGACACTTCTAACCATGTGTGACGTCAAGGGGACCTCACATCGACTGGCCGTGCTGTTAGGGTATTACCTCTTTTCTACACTTGCTCTTTATAGAATTTCCTTTTGAGTACTCACGTGTTCAGAAATTAGCATTTTGTGTTAAAGAAGCATGTATAAAACAAATTTTTTTGCTGCCACTGAATTTCGGAAACTTTTCCGAATAATTAAAATATAGATAAAATATTTAAGTGATCCGAAGAGGAAACACAAAAGACTTCTGTCATATTTGATTTATCAATTGTGACAGAAGCACTACAGCACTGGCAAGACTACATAGAACCGAGACATTAAAAATTGATTTTAAAAATAAAAATAATTTATCCATGAAGCCTTTATTTCTCATCTATTATCCGTGAATCAATAGAAATCTATTTTCGTAACGTGAACATTTGAATTACCTAAAATTTGGCACGAGGTACTTTTCAGTTTTAAAAAAGCAATAAGGAAATATTAATTTTCACTTTTACAGTTGACTATTTCAAGCATCTGCTTTTTTACATATATGATCTCGTGATTTATGTTTTCAAGTTTCTTTTCAAAAATTTGCGAGAATATTTCTGTTTATCGTTATATATTTTGAAAATGGCGCTGTATACGAGCGCTGAAACATATGTCGATCATTAAAAGGTTTTTATAAGCCTTTTGTGTTTCTTCTTTGTATCGCTTAAGCATTTATCTATATTTCAATTATAATTATTAATCATCTTATTATGTTATTATGTTTCCGAATAGTTTTTAAAGTGTATTAATCAGTTTTCTCACGACAGCATATCGTTTTTTTAAGATACTGACAATTCTAAATTAAACATTTTCAGCTGCGTAGTTGAATTTATACATGCCAATGTAACAAGATACTATTAATTTTAATGTTAATTGTCATGCTGTTAATTTATTATGTTGGTCAATAAAACTTGCATGGTGAATATAAGAATGTTTACTAGAGAATTGATAACATCCGAAAATCTTATATTCCGGGTTGAGAAAATGATTAATACACTATAAAATATACTCAAAAACGCTTCCAAAAATCCTTGGCAGCAAAAGAAACATTCACTGAGAAAAATGACACTTTCAAATCTGAGTAAATCAATGTTTTCATTTTGTTCTGAAACTTTTTGTTTCAAATATGATGATCCAATGCTTTCAATTCTGAAATACCAGAAATACTCAGAATATTGAAACATGGACATACTCAAAAATGAGCACATAGAGGTCAGTTCATACTCATTTTTTATACATAGACATACTCAAAAATGATTAGGATCAGTTCAAACTCAATTTTGAAACATGGACATACTCCAAAATTAGCACATAGATGTTAGTTCATGCTCACTTTTGAAACATGGACATACTCAAATAGGAGCACATGATGTTTTTTTCTTGAGTGTGTGCATGTTTTCAAAAATGAGTATATACATGTTTCAAACTTGAGTAATTTTGATTCAAAGCCTTTTTGACTATGCGACATACTGAGATTTGAGTACTTTTTGCTCAGTTTTGAAAATGTCATTTTTTAGAGTGTTTTTTCTATAAATGCGCTTTTAAATCTCAAAAATATATTGATTTCTGAAATTTTTAAAAATAAAGAGCGTTTTTTGGAATAGGAGATAACTCGGAAGGGTTTATTGTACATATTCGTACGTGGTTATATTATATTTTCCCAAATTAAGAAACTATTTTTTTTTCCATGTATAGTGCATTTTTGATAATTTTGACTTTGAAATGCAAATTATACAACTACTGAATAGTACTTACAAAGTCTTGTTCAAAAATTTTATTTTACATTTTGAGTTTTGAATGCATATTAGTGGATTTCGTTAGAAATACTACCTATTACATTCTATCCTATATTGGAATTCCTGAAAATTTTTTGCAGATCCATACCGATCACGACTCTTAAAACCCAAAACCACCCCCAGTTCAAAACTTTATCTATCTATCTACTAGTATCTATATCACTTTTTTATGGACACGATAACTTCCATAATTTTGCACAAATCTCTTCCAAACTGATACATAAAATCAAACAGCATAAAATCTCGGTCAAGTTCGTTAATAGGCAAAATTGAAGCAGGGGGGGGGCTTTTTGTGAAAACAGAAAAAACCCCATAACTTCTTAATTTTGATACATATTGAATCCGCTTACAGCTATTATAACTTTTAGAAAAAGGGCCAAAAATTTAGGTATGACAGATTTTTGATTTCATTAAAAATGTCCCCAAGGGGATGGGGGAGAAATAGGGGTTTTACAAGAAATAAATTCATAACTTCGTCAACTCACAAGATATCAAATCCACTTAAATTTATTATAAATCTTCTTAATATTATATACAACTTTTATATTGACAAGTTTTTTATAGGACCAACTCATAACAGCAAAAAAAAAAAAAAAAAAAAAAAAAAAAACCCTGCTGGCTCCGCTACAGGCAGAAGTATATTTCGAAGTGTTCTGTCCCAACTGCCTCATCATGGCAATTAGGCTTTTCTTCTGCAATTCCCAATAAACAGATGTCCCACGGTCTGCGTCTTCGAAATCTACCTGTGCATGAGGGACGAGCCGTCAGGGATCTATATATTTAAAACGCTAAGAGTTTTCTTTCGACAATCCGTGATTACAAACTACTGCATCAAATTACACCATTCTTTTTTTTAATGAAAGATATTTGGACACGGATTTGTTATCGTGCATTCGTTTGTTAGAAAATTAATTAATTAGCCGTAATTTTCAATTAAACTTTTACTTCTGCTTATGACGTCATAAAGTCGGCAACTTCCACTGTTGCGAGGCATAGAGTTTATTTTCTAAACTCTGTGGTTCGCCAATCTTTTGACATTAGCTATAATCAACTAGGTAATATTTTAACATTGTAATATAAAATCTTAAAAAACTTACTTAAAATTAGCTAAAATATAATCATAATAAAATATCTAAACATAAACATATCTATATGAATAACAAATCTCACGTAAAATGTTGCAATTTAAATGATTCCAATTGAAACAAGATTTGGAGAGTTATCCCTGACGCCCAGCTAACATTAAAGTACCTATTTTATTTTATTTATTTACACACATATTCAATTTTATTATAAAACACCAGGTTGCCATACAAAGCAAAAATCGTCATTTAGGCGCCAAAAATTAACCCCGGTGCGTCTGCGATATCTGTACCGATTTAATCAAAATTGTTTTGGTTGCACCGCATATTTCAAAATTAATTAAATCCATGGTTATTGTTTCTTTCTCAGATTAAAAATAAGAAAATTTAATGCTTAACGAAATTCAATTATTTGATCGATCGCCAATTTTGGTACTTTTCCATTATACGGACACCATGCCATATATGTAAATGTTTGTATTAAATGTATGTAAATGTATGCTTGGCAACAATGGTGTCCGTATAACGGTAAAGTACCCAAATTTTTCTTAGTTCGGGCTATACCAAAAAAAAAACATTTTGCAGGTAACAGAAAAATCGCTAAAAATGACTGCTTCATCAGCTGTTATGACAGCAAAGTTAGATAAAATCTAATAAGCTGAATTTTGCAACATTTATGCGAAACACCACAGAGAACACACGCTATTTTTTATATGTATTTTTTAATATAATGCAGAAAAATATTCTGGTACTTCTTCATTATCACGTCGAAATTCCATTCATTATCCCCTCGTCCCATTAAAAAAAAAACAAAAAAAACTATACCCAAATTAGGTACTTTTCGGTTAGCCGGCGCCAGTAAAAAAAAAATGGAAATATATATATATATATACATTATATATATATGTATATATGTATGTATATATATAACCATAAATGAAACATTATCATAACACCAACTTAAACAATGAAATAATTAAGTATGAAATAATTAGTTGACAATGAAAGATTCCCCAACACACTTAATATGGAATCAAAAACATTGAAAGAATAAGAAATTAAATAAAAATTGAATAAATGGAATTAAATGAAATGAAATTTGTGGAATTTAGACAGAATTATCAAGTCCCAATTGCCTAAATACCACAAATAAAATGAAATGAGATGTTTCATCATCATATTAGCCATACATTGCTAAAAAATATGATATTGGGACTACATCTCAAATACAATGATTCAAATCAGTGATAAAATAAAAAATAAAATACAATATTAAAAAGGAAAGAAGCCATACTTATAAATTACAGAGAGAACATTTAATAGAAACATTAAGTATAAAATCCATAAAGATGAAAAGAGATATAAATAAGATACCTTGCAGTTCATGAACCATCATGAAAACTCCAACCTGACTGGGGAATGAATTGCATAAAAAATCATAACATGTTGCCAATTTTAGAAATATAAATTGCTTAGAAATATAAATTGCTTTGCAGTGATGCCAGAAATAATGTTAAAATATAATGGATTATAAAATAAACAGGAACATTAGTGCTGCCATCTATTAGTAAAAGTGAATATAATCTGAATCGAAGGAATTGGATGGAAATAAATGTTTCATAATTCAACCAAATTACTATCTTAATTGATACCAATTAGTTAAATAATAAATAAATGAAATTAATTAATAAATAGAAAATCGAATTACATTAAAGGATGTATTAATGAATAATACTATGTTATAAATAAGTATTAAGATGGAAAAATTAATAATAAAAAACAACTTAAAATAGTGCTGCCCTCTAGTGGTAAAAGTAAATATAAAGGAATGGGTGGAAATTAGTGTTTAATAATTAAACCAAATTACTATCTTAAATAATAAATAAATGAAATTAATTAATAAATAGAATGTTGAATAATATCTAAGTAATGGATGTATAAATTAATAATACTGTGTTATAAATAAGTAGTAATATGGAAAAATTAATAATTAATGCAACATTAAAAATGTACCATTAAATGACAACAACGATTAAATAACTGTACTAAAAATGCAACATCAATTAAAATAAATTAAATTAAAATACTAAAGATTTGAATTAAGAATCAAAGAATTTAAAATTAATATTGATTAAATATTGAAATGAATTAGTCACAAATAATGTGGCTTTAAACAAAGTTAAATTAAATAAAAACACTTAATAAAATTAAAACATATTATATTAACACTGTATAAAAGTAAACATTATCTTAGAAGTAAATATGATATTGTCCACCAAAGGTATTAATCCAAATCATTAGATCAAATACATTCTTAATATTAATGAATATAAATTCATTTAAAATAATTAAATAATGAATAAGTAAATCTAACTAAATTAATATACATATAAAAATAACACATCGCAGTCCATTATAAAATGTGTATGATCAAACAATTGTGTAAATCAAAATGCCCCCATTTTTTTTAATATAAATTAACCATGCGTATTTTTCCATACAACGCCGCCACACACCTCCTCAATCCAACGTCTACCCACCCAACCGTCCTATTATAATTTTTTTTTTTGTAAATATTTGTAAGATTATATGATTTTTTTATACATTTTTGAAACGCATGTGTTAATTTGGTTGTAAAGATCAAATAGGAACTAACTATATATTAAGGAATATATGAATTTTTTTTGGAAAACCATGTTGTAATGCTTCATAGATAAGTTTTTTAATATTTTTGTTAATAAGTTGAGAGGAACATAAACTTTTTATTCTATAAATATGATTAAAGAGTATATTACGATATACAGAATTATGAAGACATGATTTAAAATTAGTAAATGAATTAACTTTAAATTTAAATTCTTTACGTTTATCAAATAGATCTATTATTGTTTTGTTTTCTTTTAGTGTAATTTTAAGATCTAAAAAGTTAATAGTATTGTTAGAAAGGAGGTTTTCCGTTAATTCTAAATTAGTAGGAAATATAGAAATATTAGTGTGATCAATGGCAATTAAAATAATATCATCAATATAACGATATAAATGTATATTACTATTAATAAATGTACGTTCATAATGATACAAGTATAAGTCTGAAAGTATACTAGATGTACATCCCCCTTGTGGTATACCGACTTTCTGTAAATATAACGTGTTATCATGCATTATATAATTATTATATATAATGAAATTTGTTAAAGTTTTAAAATAAGCTGTATCTATATGAATTGGTAAATTAAGTGAATGTTGATACTTATAAAATAATGCATTTATAATATTATGTAGATCTAATAAATCTATATTATTAAATAGATCTTTGAAATCATATGTCATTATATTGTTAACACATTTAAGATTTTTCAAAATATTGACGAGTTGATAGCTATTTTTTATACAATGTGTGTTATCAGTGGATGTTGTCAGTGTATAAATTTGATTGAGAATTTTTAATAGATGTTTATTGGCTATATTATTATATGTATTGCATCCTATAGTTACAGTCCTAAATTTAATTGGATTTTTATGAAATTTGGGTATAAGAACTAAATAAGGATAATTAAAGTTAGTAGAATTAATATTTAATAATTTATAATAACTGTGAATTTTACGATTGTTTACAATTACATTTTCATTAGTTTTTTTAAAAGAATTGTTAGTAGAAATACAGGATGTAAGTAGTTGGTGATAATAAGCTTTACATATGATTGCATAATTATTAGGAGATTTGTCAATATATGTTATTACATAGTTTTTTTGTAATTTAGTAATTTGCTGGAACAAATGTTTTGTGTTAATTTTAACCATATTCGATAAATTTTGTTTTAAAGACGAACTTAATTTTTCAATAACCAGTATTTTCCATTGATTAAAATATTCAATAGGTTACTATATGAAATTGAAATTTTATAAATAAAAATGTCTATATCATATATAAACTGTTTTATAATAGAATTTACATTAAATTTAGAAGGAAGTCTATATTTAGTACCATAACCCATGAGTTTTTGCAGTTTATAATCATTCACAATATTAAGATTACCAGTGATTATATGTCCATGATCATTATTAATGAATTTTTTTAGAGTGGGGTCATTGCAATTACACTGAAAAGTACTAGCATCAGATGTATTTTTTGAAAATGCATTATAGTTAAAAATCTTTCTTCCAATTGTAGTAGGATATTTAAATGTCTTTGAAAGTTGAAGATTTTTTATAGGAAAATAACAGTTTTTATCATTAATTATAGAATTAATATTAATTTTATTAAAGATTTGATTTGAAAAAGTTATAATTATTTGAGTATTAGTGTTTTGAATTTTTTGTTTTTTATTTAAATTAATGTTAAAAAGATTAGCTCTTGTCATAATTAGATCATAGAAAATATCAGAGAAATGATTTGAGTAAGATTTACTAAGAAATACATTTAAATATTGTACTATCAGTTTCTTTTTAATAGCAAAAATATATTTTCGTATTAAAAACCAGTTGTAGTTCTTAATATAGTTTTGATGAAGAGTGTTGATTTGTTTAAGAATAAATTTATTGGAAATAACAACTGTAGCAGTACATTTTCCTCGCTTGTTACGTGTTGTTTTATGATTTAAATTATGATTTAGAGTAAGATAAATAGGAGAAATAATCTGTAGTATTATTTGTTGAAAAAACTTTAACTGGTCTTTTAAATAATTCACGATTAAGTCCATAAGGATAAATAGTGTTATAATATTTCCTATATGAAGACTCCATAAATAAAAGTTCTGATTTAGCTTTTATTATTTGTATAATTTCAATTGTAGTATTTTTAAATTTATGTTTGTGAAAATGTTGTATTTCTGCTGTGGACTGTAAATTTTTTGCTTTGTTCTTGTTAGTGTCTGAACGATGTTGAATATATATATATATATATGTATATAATAACAGTACAAAAACCCTTAACGGGTTAAAAGTTGTGACGCAGCACTTTCTTTTGGCTTTATGAATTTTAAATATGGGTCTTAAAAGCAATGATATCAAATTTAAGTGACGCTATGTTAATAATTATTTTTTTAAATCATAATTTTCTTTTTAGTTTTATTTATATTCACAGGTGCAATTATTATCTTAATATGAAAAAATATATAAAATTTATTCGCGGATGCTTTTTCATTCACATCTCTCATGAATTCAAAATATGGGTTTTAAAAGAAATGATATCAAAATTTGAGTGACACCTTGACGTTAATTTAATAGGACTCTCTTAAAATTCAATTTAAATTATTTTTGGTTTGTCTTCTAAAGTATATTTACACATACAAACAATACTTTTAATTTTTCAATACACTTTTAAATATATTACTTTCACTGAGCCTATATTATGTATTGAAATGTATTTATTTCAATAAATTGATTTATCTTCTGTGCCACGCTATCCAAAATCATAAGTAAAATTTATGTAAATGATTATTTTGCGTCATATTATCCACTTGAATACATTTCCCTTTGTTTGGATACTATGACGCAAAATAATCATTTACATAAGTGCTGCGTCACAACTTTTAACCCGTTAAGGGTTTTTGTACTGATATCATTACTTTTTTAAGGTTATTGATGAGAATGTCAATTAGTCGAAATTAAGCATAGGGTATAAATTAATCATTAAAATAAAATTTTAAAGAAATGCTAAAAAAGACCCCTTGGACCCCAATAAAATATGAGGGTGGTGGCCCAGGGAGAGGAATCCAAGACTCAACTTTTAAATTATACAGCGAGAGAGTAACACAATTAGAAGGATGAAAATGCATGGCAAAACCCGTTTGTTCCATCTTCCTCCGCCAAAGGACGCAACCTTTTCTATACAAACATAGCTGAAAATTTTCGGGCCGTCGATTCCGAGTCAAATGAGCCATACGTCGTCGTGATCGGTCCCATAGGACCCGATAGGAAAGTGCCCCCTGTTGGTGAAACTTGGAACTAAAATCAATATATCCTGTCGATGTCGAGTCGAATGAATCACACTGCATTGTGATGGGACCCATAGAACTCGAGATAGCTGCAAAATCCGTTAGTTCCATCTTCCACCACCAGGGGGCGGACTCTGTTCCATACAAACATAGCTGAAATCTTTGAGGCTGTCGATTTCGAGTCGAATGAGCCATACCTCGTCGTGATGGGGCACATAGAACACAAGATAGGAAAGCACACTCTGGTGGTGAAACTTGTAACTAAAATCGATATATCCTGCCGATGTCGAGTCGAACGAATCAAACTGCATTGTGATGGGACCCATAGAACTCGAGTTAGATGCAAAATCCGTTAGTTCCATATTCCACCACCAGGGAGCGCACTCTGTTCCATACAAACATGGCTGAAATCTTTGAGGCTGTCGATTTCAAGTCGAATGAGCCATACCGCGTCGTGATGGGGCGCATATGACCCGAGATAGGAAAGCGCCCCCTGGTGGTGAAACTTGTAACTAAAATCTATATATCCTGTCGATGTCCAGTTGAATAAATCAAACTGCATTGTGATGGGACCCATAGAACTCGAGTTAGCTGCAAAATCCATTAGTTCCATCTTCCACCACCAGGGGACGCACTCTGTTCTATACAAACATAGCTGAAATCTTTCAGGCTGTCGATTTCGAATCGAATGAGCCATACCTCACCGTAATCGGGCCCATAGAACACGAGATAGGATAGCGCCCTGGTGGTGAAACTTGGAACTAAAATCGATGTATCCTGTCGATGTCGAGCCAAATGAATCAAACTGCATTGTGATGGGACCCATAGAACTCAAGTTAGCTGCAAAATCTGTTAGTTCCATGTTCCACCACCAGGGGGCGCACTCTGTTCTATACAAACAGCTGAAATTTTTGAGGCTGTCGATTTCGAGTTGAGTGAGCCATACCTTGTCATGATCGGGGCCATAGAACCTAAGATGGGAATGCGCCCCCTGGTGGTCAAACTTGAAACAAGTTGAATGAATCAAACCATGTTGTGATGGGACCCATAGAACTTGAGTTAGCTCCAAAATCCATTAATTTCCCCTTCCACTGCCAGGGGCGCTCTCTGTTCTATATGAACATAACTGCCCCTGGTGGTGAAACTAAAATCAGTAAGTTCTATCGATGTCGAGTCGAATGAGCCAAACTGCATTATGATTAGGAATGCACAACCTGTGGCCCGTGATGGATAACTGGTGGCCCGCAGAGACCATACATGCCAACCTATCCAAAAATTTCGAATTTCCTTAATAATTCGTGAGAAAAATTTGCAAATTTTGTCCATAAATCGTAGGAAAATATGAATTTCATCGATCAGGCGCATAAAATCATGAATTGCATCGACTGGATGCGAATTTTGTCAAATGGGCATGGAAAAATCACAAATTTCGCCATTTTGTCGCTAGAAAAAAAAACGCAAATTTCAATAATCGGTCAACAGAAACCAGAGATGCCAAAATCAGTAATTCCGGAGTTGTAAATTTCGTCAATCACTCAAAAAAAAAAAAATCTTGAATTTTGTAAATCAATTGAAAAAACCTGTGAATTTTGTCGAAAATGCACTTAAAATTGTGAATTTCATGGATCGAGCAGCGAATTTCCTCGAATGGAGTGGAAAGATCGAGAATTTCAACGAACAGTTGCAGGAAAAATTTGCAAATTGTCCATAGATCATAGGAAAACATTATGAATTTTGTCTATCGGTTCTGCAAAATTATGAATTTTGTCGATAGGCATGGAAAATCGCAAATTTCGACAACTGGGCTTGGAAAAATCAAGAATTCCATCGAATGTTTGTGAAAAAATTGTAAATTTCAACGAACGGTAAAAAAAAAAAAATAATTTGCGAATTTCGCCATTGTCTAGAGAAGAAAAATTGTGAATTTCATTAATTGGCCGATGGAAAGCATATCAGTTGAAAATCATGAATTTTGTCAATCAGGCACAGTAAAAACATGAATTTTGTGGATAGGGAGAAGGGAAATCATAAATTTTGTTGAACACATGCATAAAAATCATGAATTTTGTTTATCAGGCATGTAAAAATCATTAATTTCGTCAAACGGATGCATAAAAATCAAGAAAGTCATCAATTGGGTGCGTAAAAATCTTGAATTTCATCGATCAGGCGTGTAAAAAATCATGAATTTCATCGATAAAGTGCATAAAAATATAGGACAAAATTGCCATTCGCCAATCGGCGAGTAATACTGAAAATTTGCCGACTGACTTTACTGCCACCACTGGTCAAACTTAATAGTTCCAATTGCGATGATTCAATGGAAAAAGATTTTTTCCCCACTGTCGCTCGACAAATTTCAAAACCATTTGGCGAATTTCATGATTTTTTCAAAGAAATTATTTGACGGATTGTGATTTTTTTTCTTCTCGAAGCCATTCGACGATATTCGAAATTTTTTTCCCCTGAAACCAGTTGATAAATTTTGTGATTTTTCCACTATCAATGAATTTTGTGATTTTTCTGCTATCGAATGATGAATTTCGTGATTTATCGACTATCGATTAATGAATTTCACGACTTTTTCCATAAACGAACAAATCGTGCACTTTTTTTCCACTGCCATTCGACGAATTTTGCAATTCTGTTCCGCGATTGTTAGACAAATTTCACTATTTTTCTCCCGAGATCATTTGACGAATTTTGTGATTTTTAATTTTACTGACTGATTGATTTATATTTAATAATAAAAGTTAAAATGTTTTGATTTAAAAACAAGATGGCTAACTGAGGGTGAATCCCAAAACTTAGCCGCATCATCAATGAGTTAGCTAATCAAGCATTTAGCTCTTACAGTTTGTTTAAAAGGTGCACACAAAAGCAAAAAATATGAATTTTTTTTAATCCTTACCATCACTGTTGAAATCCTGAACCAATTAGAATCTAATTGTGACAGTGTATTTATCTTGCAAATATCATTGAGGAGTTTTTTATACAGGGACACGCAAAATCAAAACATCATCATGATAACATTCAAATTACTAAGCCAATTCAAACCTAATTATGCCAAAGTATCAATCGATGAATTCATTAATCAAATATGTTGGGCAAAATCCTAGAACAAGCAAAACATCCGATTTGGCTATTTTTTTTACGCACGTCAACCAAAAAAACGGCAACTTCCAAATTCTACCCAATCAGAACGCATGCTTTTTAAGCTTAAGCAAGCAGATACTTACACACTGCTTACGGCAAGCTTTATTATACAATTTTAACATAAATTTTATTTCGTTTTACAATTATTTACAAAGTTTCAGCAAGTTTTTCTTCACGATTTTTCTGTTTTTACAAACTTTTAGCAATATTTCGTCTGGATATTTCAATTTTTACATACAAGCATTTAGCAATTTTTTCCTCCAGATTTTTCTATTTTTAATAATTTTTAGCTATTTTTTCCTCCTTGCTAAAACTTTGTAAATTGTCATAAAACGGAATAAAATCAATGTTTACTTCGTGAAAAAATTTTCATAGAAACTGTGTAAGTAGTGAATTCTCTGCTACAAAGAACACAGGTTATGATTGGGGAGAATCTAGAGAATTCTGATTTTTCAAATGCACGAAACTCATTCAAGCACCAGTTAGTAACATGTATATGTACTCTTTGCGTACATTAACAGAAAAAAAAATCCTGGATGCATGAAACTCCCTGTGCAGCAATCTCTAGAATGCATGAAATTCATTCAAACAGTAGTTAATAATTTATATATATATATGTATATATGTGTATGCTTCGCGTACATTAACTGAAAAAAAAAATCCTGGATGCACAAAAATTGCTATATTCCGCACTCCCTAGAATGCATGAAATCCATTCAAGCTGCGGTCAGTAATGTTCGCACAAAAATCGGTTTACAGCAATCTCTAAAGTGCTTAAAATACATCTTATCATATAAAATCAACAAAAATGCACTTACCGTTATTTCTCATCCTTCGTTTTTTTTTAATATTTCACAGGATTTATCCTTTATGACATAAAACACATTTCATAAACATAATTCAACAAATCTGACACACAACAAACCAACCCACAGACAATAGAACTCTATTATAGAATATTCTAATCTGTCAACCAACCAATCAAATCTAATTCCCTCAAAAACCAGCTCAATTTTCAGAACCATGCATTCTGCTCATGCTAGAACCAAGCACAGAAGGCGTGGAAAAAACGTAAGAAATAAACCGGTAACAAGAAAACTCATTTATCGCTTCGCTAAATTCGATGACGCCAAGCGTCTCGCTTGTTCTAGGATTTAACCTATTTTTCTTAATTATCTGTCTTAGTTTGTGAATAAATTTTTGTAATGTCAGTTGAAACTGATCTCTCGTACATAACGATGCATCACATTTTTTAATGTTTTTTTTTTCTACACCATGATGTTGCTATTTAACAACATTATTTTAATTTTAAAAAGAAAACAAACAACTAATAAATCAGTAAATATGAACGTTTTGCACTCCTGAAGCCCCCCCCCCCCAAAAAAAAAATATATATATATATATATATATATATATATATATATATATATATATATATATTGTTTTAATTTCAGGGTAACTGAAGAAAAAAAAAATCCTTCTATAGCGTTTCTATTTTTCCATGCGCTGTGAAGATTTTTTAACGGGTTCAAAAACAAATTTCACAAATACTTCTAACTTAATTAACAAATACTTCAAAAATATATTTTTAATTCCATGTTGTTTATGTATGAAGAAAGAAGTAAAAGTTTGGTAAACTTCTATCTCTGTTTAAATAGTCTATTTCAAGAATAAAAACATTCGGTAGAATGCATAGCTTTGACAATACATAAACAAAAATGAAGAATACAGTACCTTTTTTTTTTTTTTTTTTCAATTTCTTATATTTGGTGCAAGATACTACTGAATACTTTGCTACAAGATTTGTTTAAAGATATTACCCTCTCTCATGATTTTTAGGTTTCCAATGCCACGTCTACCATTGCCCCGAGAACTGACGACTGATTTCGTGATTTATTAAGTAAAATCTATATTTAACATTTGAAAATAAACTTTCACTAGAAAAAAAAAACAATGGTAGAACTTTGCATTTCTCTGACTTAGGAAAATAAATATTAGAAGATAAATACATATTTCTTTATTATCTGTTTTTAAAATGCAAATTTAAGAAATGAAATTGAAAAAAAAAAGGTACTGTATTCTTCATTTGTTTATATAGCTGATCAAATATACGCATTTCACTGAATGTTTGGATTCTTATACTATGAAACAGAAGCTTACAAACGTGTTTTTTATCGTACATAAACAACATGGAATTAAAAATATATTCATGAAGTATTTGTTAATAGAAGTTAGAAGTATTTGTGAAATTTGATTTTCAACACTTCATTCATAGCAGCGAATCGCATCGCACACGAAGAAAACAAACTGATGATTGATTCATTTTGAATGATTCCTTGTTACGCAAATTAATTGATAAAAAAAAATCTTAATCTTTTTTTTCCTTTAAAAAATCACAAATTAAATATAAATAACAATTAAATTGTATATGTATAATTATAAAATATTTCAATATTTTAATCAAGGAATCTAAATATTTTTCGACTTAATGAAGATTTTGATATAAGAAATTCTTTATTATAACAAAAAAGAAAAATATACAAGCAATAATTTAATTTAATACATATATATTACATATTAAAAATTGCATTAAAAACTATTTTCGTATTAAAAAAAAAAAAGAATCTAAATAGTTTTTCAGCAATATATATATGCTATAACGTTTAACTGTAACCGTAATAGGCAAGAGCTTCCTTACTGCGCAGTAATAAAAAAGGGTGAAAAGGCTGAAGATCTGTAATGTTAGTCTACCAGAAAAAGCATAAGAAAAGAGTCCAATTTTGAAACTGGATTATATAAAAAACAAGAGTTTTCCTACGTTAGCGCAATATCTTAAACGCTTCATCTAAAACTGATTAATATAATATATTAATTTTAAAAAAATCGTTCGATCCATTTTCGAGATAACAACTCTGTGCCCATTACACCATTACATTTTCCATTTTCGCTTAAAAATTGGTTTCCAGATCTCAAAATCTACTGCATGTAGAAATCTATAAATTTCAGGATAGAGTTAGGCCATAGATATAAGACTAATGTGAAAAAATCGAAACGGTATGCCGCATATTTACTGAGATATTAAATGTCGGCGTTTCGATTTTCCTTTGATGTCCTGCTAGCTGTATATATGAGAGTGACGGAATCTTCGGTTTTTGGCTTACGGTTTTCGGTTTTTCGCTGCGTCACTCAAGAGACTACCGTCTCTTATGATAAACTCCAATGGAAAATCACTTGCAGAACCATTATCACAAAAGCCAACCAAAAACTATAAACCACATAAATTCAATACTAGAAAAACAAAACTAAACAAACTACATTTACACAGAACCAGAAAACATAACTAACTACTTAAACTCATAACAAAAGAACACAACAAATTGCAGCAAAAATTAAAAAGCCAATAAACAACAAAGAAAAGCTAAAACAACCTGTGTCAGGTGGCATGGCTTGAGACATGCACTGCTGGGTTAAACTAGTTTTACGCATGCAACACTTCCCCATACCTGACAAGTACAGACTGAAAATAAATGAAACAGACATAACGAAAGGATACAAACTAAAGCCAGATTATACCAACAAATTCTCGATTTACACCACAGTAAACAACCCACTACACCGACAAAGTATAACTAGACAACATCATCAATTTCTCAATTTACATAACGGCAAACATTCCACTACACCGAAATACTAAAGCCTGACTACTCCATAAAGTTCTCAAATTACATCACAGCCAACAACCCACTGCACCGACAAACTATAACCAGACTACACCAACAATTTCTCAACTTACAGCACTGCAAATATCTCATTACACCGACAAACTATAGCCAGACTACACCAACAAGTTATCAACATAGATCACGGCAAACAACCCTCTACACCGACAAACTAAAGCCGGACTACACCAACAAGTTATCAACATAGATCACGGCAAACAACCCTCTACACCGACAAACTAAAGCCGGACTACACTATCAAGTTTTCCACTTACAACACGGTAAACAACCCACTACACCGACACTCTCACAATTATCACATCAACAAAACATCGCTCATATTGAAAACTCCTAACAGTTCGTCACTATAACCTTTATTTCTGATAAATTTGTATGTTAGGTCGGACAAAAACTGAACCGGATACATATGTATATATATATATATATATATATATATATATATATATATATATATATATATATATATATATATATATATATATATATGTATATATATACATACATATATATATATATATATACATATATATATATATATATATATACATATATATATATATATATATATATATATATATATATATATATATATATATATATATATATATATATACTTCACTGGCGCTCGGCTATCCGAAAAGTACCCCAAATTATTCGCCAAACTGTAGCGCCCAGTAAACAAACGGAAGAATGTTGCCATTAAATCTCAAAAATATAAAAATAAAAAGGAAAATCCCCATTTACTAAAGTATCATTTATCTGTAACTTTAAATAATATAATTTACAATATATTAATGAAAACAGAATCAAAAATAATCTTGGATCGTATCGTTTCTCCTGTCAACATCCCTTTTTCTTAGAAAATACGAAACGCAGAACGACAAATGAGATACCATATGAAAGGATTTTGAACAGCAGAAGCCTGTTCATACAGCAGATGCCTGTACATAGCACAAATACATTTTCCTTAAACATGTTTTTTGATTAAAATTTGCTAATAATTAAAAATTAAATCGGCATTGATTTCATAAATGAAATTAAACTTTTTCCTGAAATTAATGTTGCCACAAAAATAAAATACCGCATTATATCGTGCTCACCAATAATTATAAAAAAAATTGTAAAATAAAGATTTATGCACGGGTTTAATTTATATTTATGATTAAAGAACAAAATTTAAATTCAAATGCTCAATTTATTTTTCTTTGTCCCATGTTTTTTTCCCGAAACAAATGATGTTATCTTCTAATGCAGTTAAAATACGATTAATATATATATATATATATATATATATATATATATATATATATATATATATATATATATATTTTGCCTTAGCTATCAGCTATCAGTTTTTACTGTAACTTTGATGGGATAAATGAGGCGATATTCTGGCGACTAATGTTGTTTGCAGATATTTTTAGTCCTTACTTTTTATATATATAAAATTAAAGTAGCATTGAAAAAATATTAAAATGCAGTGCAAAATCTTCGCACGGGTCCAATGGTATTTATTTATTTACATTATTTCTCTTAATTATTCCTTTCGACTGTTGGATGTGACGTCAGTTGAATTTTATCGATTGTACGAAACTACGTATCACAACATTTTTTCAATGCTTTTTCTGTTTTAATATCATGGTTTCGAAGACGTAATTTTTATTTTAATTAATGTAATAACTAATAAATCAGTAAAACATCATTATAAATACATTTAACGTCGAATTAAAAATCACTTGATGAGATAACAAGAATGTGTATGCATTAGACGCAAGTGAATGTGACTCCATGATCATGAATTTTTGGCGACATACAAGATTACAATGAAGAGCAGAGATTAATAATAATAATAAACAATATTATTTCTTTAGTGAAAAAAAAATAATACAAACATACCTAATGCTTACTTCATAGATGGCCCTGGTGGCACTGGGAAAACATCTGCCTATATATTTAAAACACTAAGCGTTTTCTTTCGACAGTCCGTGAGAACAAACTACTGCATCAAATTACATAATTCATTTTTTAAATAAAACCAATTTGGACACAGATTTGTTATGGTACATTCGTTTGTTCGAAAATTTAATTAAGTAGCCGTAATTTTAAATTAAACTTTTACTTCTGCGTATGATGTCATAAAGTCGGCAATAACTCCCACTGTGGCGAGGCACAGAGTAACGAGAAACTCTGTGGTTGCGAAGATAAAAGAAAAATAATAAATATTAAAAGCATGGGGCTTTTAGGCCGAAGTTTTTTATTTGCAAGTTAAATTTCGGTGAAAATATTTATTCGCGCGTTTTATAAGCTAATAATAATTCATATTTATTGTACGTCATCGGAATATTGTCCATTGCGTTTATTTTATCATTATTATGCATTATAACTTTGTTGATGCCATTTTTACATTACAATTAAATACAAAATATATTTTTATTTGTATACATGGTGTTTAAGCATAAAAGTAATACAAAGTACGTGTGAAAAGTTTGCGCTGGTGAAAATGACGTTATGCTTAGCTTGAAATGCATTTTAACATTGATAAAACTAAAAAGAAAAATTGATTGTGTCAACATGACGTAATTTTAACTGATTTTTCAATTTTTAATTTTAAATGTCAGAATGGGCTTTATTGGGAATCTGGGTTCGAGATTTTAAGAAATCACGTGTTGGTGGTATTTTACCATCGGAATTTCCAATTGAATGTATGCATGCGATACATAGACAAACAAATATAAACACAGCAGGGAGGTCACATGATGGTGGTTTATGACGTCACGCCAATAAAGCCTATTGGAGCCTTTATTGGTTGATTGCATGTTGCCAATTACTTTTTTTTTTAATTATAGGTTAGAAGATTTCACTTTTTAATAAAAAAAATACACTAAAGTAAAGGATTTCAGGAAAATTAAAAATATTAAAAATAGTGTTATAGTAAAAAAAAAAAAAAAAAAAACTTTAAATAATGGTTGTATTTTTATCTAGAATGAACAGTGTAAGGCTAATATTTTATATAAATTATTTTGGTAGGTTTTTTATAAGTTCATTTAACAGTTCCTTATTAGCGGCAAAGTCATATTTCTTTCACTGTGAATTTCTCTTTCGATGTCAAAAAATGGTAGTCTACTTTTGGACGCCAGCCAAAACACAGTGGCAATTTTTAGAAATTAACGGTTTTGACAACAAACGGCGCTACCGCTTTAGCTTTCGTCGCGCTTACTCACTTCTAAATACTACAAGTTTAAATTTTTATTACATTTTACTACATTTTAGAATTTCAGTTCTTACATCATCAATTAGAAAAAAAAATAGCTTTCGATTGAAATTTATTTGAAAACTGAATTTTTAAATAATTTTCAAGCACGAAATATTTTTCATTTCTATCTCAACAATGATCATCAGTTTGCTTTAATAATATAAAATAGACCCTGGGAAATTTTCCACAATTGAAAATAGATTTCCCTAACAATCATGAAAAGTGGATAAAAAATAATTAAAAAAAACCCTGATAAATCATAAGATCAGATTATCCATAAGATAGAGCATTTTGGCGCTAAACTAAAATCTGTCCAAAAAAAAAAAAAAAAAAAAAAAAACTATGTTTAGTTTATGATTAACATAAAATTGATATGTCGAATTCGTTTATGTATATGTTGCATCCATTGGATATTTAACTGTATAAGAGGGAAAAGATCCCCGACTGCGATGGAAAAGGAATAATCATCCTGATTATGTAAAGGAACCGAAGAAACCATACAAATAAATTACACTTGAAAACATTAAAAATCTCCCTTATCTGCAGATTGATTTATTATTGTAAAAAAAAAAAAAAAAAAAAAAAAAAAAAAAAAAAAAAAACAACTTTACATAAAATTGATCAGCTTAAAACAATGGATTTTAAAACTTTTAATTTAAACATTTTAAAACTATTTTTTAACGTCGAATTTCAACGGTGCGTTTGGGGAGATGCAATCCACATACGCACGGGAGCTCATTCGGTTGCATTCTCACAGCGGAGGGGGGGGGGAGATGTGTGCTTTATTTCCTATGTTCTTTTATTGACTGACTATGAAATGAACGTAAAGATAGACTATTTGTATGATACTTCATAGGTCCAGGAAATTTTCTTTCTTGCCGTGGGGAATATGGTGGTAATGTCAAACTGATTTGCATTACAAAGTTGTTTACGGATTGTTTGTTTGGAGTTTGCATCGAAAATAGTACTGTAATTCACTGGTGGAAAAAACTTTTAAAATAAAATATTTGAAAGACTGTTTCATACGCACCCCTTCTTATGTAATAAAGAAGCTTATTTTACTAATATTGTTATTGTAATTTTTTTCCGTCAAGTTTAACGGGTTCCATCTAGTTTTATTTTAATTTAAAAGAGAGGTTTATTCTAAATTTTATAGTTCTTTTCACGTTTGAAAGTAATTATATTTAATACAAATTTGAAATATATAAGGTTATAAATTTATATTTTTCGATGAAAACACGATTATTATGGATTTAAAATCCATTTGCCCACAATGCGTTATGAAATGAAATACCTTTGACAAAGTTCTATTTTCATTTAAACCTAATGTTTAAAAAAATCCCTTTATACGATTTTTCTCCCAGATATATTTATATACTGAAGAAAAATTAAACCTCTTCTAAAACATTTAGAAAAATACAAATAAATAAATAAAATAAAGAATTTAGTACTTTTAAATATGCGTCTAAATCTCTCAGATGATATTTAATCAAATACTTTTGCAGCTATTTTTATATCAGAAAGTAATTCCAGTTGGTATAAAGCATTAACGATTTCGATTTGTGATTTATGTTTTCTAAAGCGTTTGAGATCATATATTGAGAATCTATTTAATGTCTAATGCAATAAATGTACTTTACACAGTTTTTTGGGGGAAGAGGAGGGAGGAAGGGAATGTATGAAATATTTACCGTTTAAAACATTTTCTTATAACGTCATTTTTCAAAGAACACATCCTTTTTTTTCAGGTTTTCATGGCGATTTTCTACCTGAACGCACGAGGAAGATCTTTTAAAAGATATTTATATATATATTTTACATTATAAAATAATTCTATATAGAACAATTTCAAACATGGAAGAACATTATTGTATTTTGACATGAAAATTATTATGGATTGAAATATCATTTATTCTGTAATATGTGATATATGTTTGGTGAAGTTATTTATTATATTTATTTATTTTGCATAACTGATGTTTTAAAATTTTATTTTTTATAGTATTCACACAAAAAATTTTATGTACAGAAGAAAATAAATTATTTTTTTTTAAAACTTTGTAAATAATAATTTTAAAAAACTTTTGTTGGTTTGATTGATTTCGATTTGTGATTTATGTTTTCTGACGGTCACAGATTGAGAGACTTTTTGTAGTTTATATTTTTAATGACTATTTTCTGCATAAGCGCATGAAGAAGATCTTTTAAAAGATCTTTATATAGATTTTTACATTTTAAAGTAATTCTATGTTGAACAACTGGAAACATAAAAGAACATTACTTACATTTATTTGTTTTGACATGAAGTTTTTTATGGATTGGGAATTCATTTATTCCATATTATGAGAAATGAGTTTGGTGAAGTTATTTATTTTATTTATTTATTTTCGCATAACTGATGTTTTAGAAGTCTCTTTTTTCAGTCTTCACACAAAACGTTTTATGTACAAAAGAAACAAAATATATATATTTTAAACTTTACTAAATAATAATAATAAAATTGATTTTGGTTTGTATGAATTCGATTTCTGTGTTAGGTTTTCTGACGCAATTCCCATCAGAGTTTGAGAATCTATTGTCTAATGTGCTAAATGTAATTTTTTTGGTGAGTGAGGGGGAGGAAGAAAATAGAAAAAAATATATGAAATATTCACCGTTTAAATAATTTTGTCTTAATGTCATCTTTCAAACAGCACAGAACATTTTTTCAGTTTAAGGTTTTAATGGCTATTTTCTACCTAAGCTCACGAGGAAGATAAGCATAGATCAAATACTTCGTGCGAATTTTAATTCATAAACCAAAGCCAAATACAACGTTATAACGTACAAATATGAAAATTGGCACAAAAAACCGCATACGGCCATTTCAAGGATGCATCGATCCCCTTCTTTCAAAGATCTTTTAAAAGATATTTGTATAGATTTTTAGATTATAAAGTAATTCTTATGTAGAATAATAACAAACTTGAAAGAATATTACTTATATTTATATATTTTGCATCAAGATTATTGTGTATTGGAAATTACTTTATTCTCTAATATGTGGAATGTGTTTGATTAATTCATTTATTTTATTTATTTATATTGGCATAACTGGTGTTTTAAAAGTCTCTTTTCAATTCTTCTCACAAAACATTTTATGTACAAAATAAAATAAATTCTGTTTTAAAAACTTTACTAACTAATAATAAAAAACTTTTGTTTGTTTCATTAATTTCGATTTGTGATTTATGTTTTCTGAAGCAATGCAGATCATATATTGAGAATCCATTTATTGTCTAATGCGATAAGTGTATTTTGGACAGTATTTTTTTAGGGAGGGAAGGGAAGGGGAGGAATAGAATGTATGAAATATTTACCTTTTAAAACATTTTCTTATAATGACATTTTTCAAAGAAGACAAAGCGTTTTTTTTTTCAATTTAAGGGTGTTAATGGCTATTTTCTACCTAAGCGCACGAGGAAGATATTTTAAAATATATTTATATAGATTTTTATATTATAAAGTACATTATGTAGAACAATTTCAAACATAGAAGAACATTATTTTCATTTACCTATTTTGACATGAAGATTATTATAGATTGGAAATCAATTTATTCCGTAATATATGAAATATGTTTGCTGAAGATATTTGTTTTAATTATATATTTTGGCATAAGTGATGTTTTAAAAGGGGCTTTTTGTTGTCTTTACACGAAACATTTTATATACAAAATAAACTAAATTCTTTTTTTTTTTTTAACATTACTAAATAAGAATAAAAAACGTTTGTTATTTGTTTGATTTCGATTTGTGATTTATGTTTTCTGACGCAATGCAGATCACAGATTGAGAATATATTGTGCTTTCCTAAAAAAAACAAGAAAAAAAAAAACAATGAAAAATGCTCAACATTAAAATCTTAGTCAAAACAAGCTGTAAAAATTTAGCCATATTTATTTTTTTAGCATTCTTTACTAGATTTTATATAGAGAAAATTTCAAAAAATGTTTTTTTAGAAGACAGCAAAATATTTATTGTTTAATACGATAAATGTATTTTGGATATACATTTTTTTTTTTTTTTTGGCGGTGGAAGGAAGAGAATGTGTGAAATATTTACTGTTTAAAACATTTTCTTATAATGACATTTTTCAAAGAAGACAGATCATTTTTTTTAATTTAAGGGTGTTAATGGCTATTTTCTACCTAAGCGCATGAGAAAGATCTTTTAAAAGATATTTATATACATTTTTATATTACACCGCGTCCCAAAAGTTTAGACAATCAATAAAATTTGCATTAACATAAAAAGTAATAAGGTACAATTAAAATTCATGAGATAGGTAATAAATAAAAGCAGTTTTGCTGATATACACATATAAATTATGATCAAAAGTTTGAAATTATAAAATATACATTAAAGTATATAATAAATGTGTTGTCCCAAAAGTATAGACACCAGTAATTTTTTTTGGTTTTACATTTATAAAAGTAACTAAAAACTTACTTTTACTATTTAATTGTATTGCGACGACACTTTATAACATCAAATACACGTTGTTAAATAGAATTAACTAAGCATTGCATTACAGAAGGAGGTATTTCATACTACGCCTTGTCAAATGCAATTTTTGAGTTATTTACACATGTATATTGCTTTCCATTTTCATATATTTTACGAGATAAGATTCCCCATATGTTCTCCATGTGATTCAAATCTAGACTAAGTGCTGGCCAGTCAAATAGTGTGATATTGTTTTGCCTAAACCATGTTTTCGATGATGTGGATGTATGGATTGATGCCCCATCTTTTTGGAAAACACAGTCTGGTCCTGCTAGCAAATCCATAATAGGCAGTAAATTGGTACGTAAAACATCCCGATAACCTCCGATTTCGTTTTTCTGTCCATAAATCATAGAAATGTTTGGCCGTTGAAAGAAAACCCTCCCCAGGTCATTACGAATCATCCGCCTTATTGTCTGCTGAAACAGTTCTTGGGTTCTTTTCTTAGGTCATGCCAGTAAAATTTATGACCATCAAGGCCGTCTAAATTCCATTTCTTTTCGTCACGGAAGATGACAAAAATCCATTTTTCACCGTATGACATATGCTTTGTAGCTCACTTTAGACGTGCATCTTTATGTCTCTGCTTTAAGCAAGGTTTTGCTTTCTTTCTTTTGTAAACAATATTTGTTGAAGCTTTAATTTTTCTGTGTACAGTGCTTTTTGAAATTCTGGAAATTGATGCAATTTCACGCACAGATAAATTATCAACTGAAGCCATTTTTAATAACATTCTATCATCACGTAACATTGTTTTCTTTGGTCTTCCGGCTCGCTTTCTAGTATTTCATGTTCTACCTGATCTCAAAACTTTATAAATATTGCTCAAGGATCTCGTTATTCTTCTCGATATTTGTACAGGATTTTGTCCTTGCGCTTTTAAATGTAAAATCTTAATAATTTCATCTCTAGAAATTTCTTTAGAACATGGCATTTTTATCAGAATACGCAGGAAATGTCTTTTCCGAATCACAAACGAAACAATACTTTGAACTCATTTGATTCCACAAAAAATAAATAAATTATTATGCTAAAAATACAGCAGATAATATTTCAATTAAAGGAAAAAATTATTCTGCATTTATAGAATCAGACGAAAATAAAAATATTTTATTTTGTGAACAAAAATGTAAAAGAAAACGTGTAATGCTGTATTGTGTCTATACTTTTGGGACAACACTTTGTTATATAATTTAATGTATATTATATAATTTCAAACCTTTCATCATAATTTATATGTGTATATCAGCAAAACTGCTTTTATTTATTACCCATCTCACGAATTTTAACTGTACCTTATTAGTTTTTATGTTAATGCAAATTTTATTGATTGTCTAAACTTTTGGGACACGGTGTATAAAGTGATTCTATGTAGAACAATTTCAAACATAGAAGAACATTACTTTCATTTAAGTAATTTGACATGAAGAATATTATGCATTGTAAATCAATTTATTCTCAAATATAAGAAATATGTTTGGAGAAGATATTTATTTCAATTACTTATTTTCACATAAGTGACGTTTTAAAAATCTCTTTTTGTAATCTTCGCAGAAAACATTTTACATACAAAATTAACTAAATTCTTTTTTAAAAATTTTACTAAATAAGAATAAAAAACTTTTATTATTTGTTTGATTTCGATTTGTGATTTATGTTTTCTGATGTAATACAGATCATAGATTGAGAACATATTGTGCTGTCTTCTTTAAAAAAAAAAAAAAAACAAAAAAAAAACAATGAAAAATGATCAATATTAAAATCTTAGTCGGAAAAAACTGTATAAATTTAGCCATGTTTAATTTTTTGCATTCTTTACTAGATTTTATATAGAGAAAATTACAAAAAATGTTTTTTTTAGAGGACAGCACAGTATTTATTGTCTAATGCGATTAACTGCGTTTCAACAGTTATATTTTTGGTTGAGGGGGGGATTCATTTATTTTCTAATATGTGAAATATGTTTGGTGAAAGTTATTTATTGTATTTATTTATTTTTATATAACTAAAGTTTTAAAATTCTCTTTTAATATTCTTCTCACGAAACATTTTATGTGCTGATGAAAATAAATTCTTTTTTGAAAACATTACTAAAAAAAAAAACCTTTTATTTGTTTGTTTGGTTGCTTATGCACTGATTGATTTGATCAGTCAAATATTTTTATGAAAGGATTTTTTTAATGTGAGTCTGAAGTTTTCAGTGTGCCATTTATAAAACCTGTTTTTTTCTTTTTTACTAATCAGTAAATGTTTAATGGTTAACATAAATAAAAAAATATATACTTAAATATTGCGACAGTATTTATTTATCCGATGGTAATTATCGCACTGTTTAGTTTTTTTAAGCAGCTGCAAGAAATTGTTGAACTTCTTCTTATTGTCTGCCAGGCGAGGAGAATAATAAAGTTATTTAGGATAATAAAATGCAAATTTAATTCTATTTTTATATCATTAATATATTATTATTTAATAACATTTATCGATCTGATATTAAAGTATAAATACGTATAAAAGCAAAAACAGTTTTTTAAAGAAGAAAATACTCTTTTTTAAGCATTCAATGTTTATATTAAAAATCACGTGTAATTTTATGGTTGCAATTCATGCAAATCTAAAAAAGTCGAAACTTGCGTGGACCCTGATTATAGAAAATTCACCACTTTGTTTTACGTTTAATAGAAAGCGCAAATTAGTGAATTTATTTAAAAAATTATAATTTTTACCTTGTTTATTTTTAATATATGGCAACAGTAAAGGGAATAAAGAAAAGTGCCCAGTTAAACTGGGGGCATTGAGCTCACAGGCTATTCACACGAATTGTATATTATACTCTTATTTCAAAGTATAATGCCCCTCTAAAAATAAAGAAATCTATAATAAATTAAGGGGGGTACTAGCCCTCCGTTCCCCCTTTATACTTAATCAATGAACCCCCAAAACTAATCAGGCAAGTGCCTTATCACAATGAACTTATATACAAAAGTTGAAGCAAATCGGATAATTTTGCATGAAAAACCCATTCAACTAAAATAAGGGGGAATTATACCCCTTCCCCTCCCTTTATATTTAGTCAATGAACCCCCAAAACTAATCAGGAAAGCGCCTTATCAGAATGAACCTAATATAAAAAAATTGAAGCAAATCGGATATTTCATTCAACAGTTATCACGTTACGTACATACATACGTACATACAGCTATACGTAAGTACATATGTACATACGTACATACAGAATCTGCGAGCACATTAGCTCTCAGGTTTTGATAGCCTGTGAGCTAAAAGTAAACACTATATTCTTAATATTTTATTTATTTTCGATTTTTGCTATTTTAGTGTTTAAAATACTTCATTGTTGCAGTTTCAAAAACAGTTGGTATAGTTTGGCAAGCTTGGTCTGGCGCATCATTGACTCCATTGTTCTTGTAACTCGTATACCCTTATAATCTTAAAGAATATTTGGTGATTTATCATCCGCTCCCGGCTAATGGAAAAAATGCGTTAAAATATATTTATATATTTATAGGTAAGTTCTAAAATGTAAAAATATCGTATTGGTCATCAGAAACACATTATTCGGCAATTATTTTTAATTTCTAGCACATCGGGAGCTGGTTGAAAATTGATTACAAAATTCCATCTTTACATTCATGAATCAAGTTAAGTTAAATAAAAGCATGTAAAAAACTACGGTTTCGAACAATATAAGTAAATAAATAAAGTTATTAGTAAAACAATTTTTAACTTTTTCTGCGATTTATGTATGGTTCTCAATACCTTTCTACCTTCTCCTTCTCCTCTGTACTTTATTACCCATTTCCCGGATTAAAAACTTCCGAAAAATAAAGTATTTGTCAACAACAGCTTTATAAGCGAAATAGACATGTTATGCATTTTAATATTATCAACAGATTATTTACTGCATGAAACGTTATTATGACACGATATTTCACCTTTAGCATTTAACAGCTACCTTCCCTTTTCACTTGCGAAGAAGGATTATTCAAATATTTTCAAGCCATTTTCATATCACAATGTAAAACGTTAGAACAGATGCGTCTATTCACGGATATATTATTTAGAATTAGTGTTTCCGACATGAATCGGATTATGTGAAAATATAATAAGTATCTTTTATGTAATGCGTGCTTTATACATGTATCTTTTCGGATGTAATTCATGTTTTAAATCTATTTTTGAATATTTTCTCGGAAAGATTTTGATTTTTCAGAAAGTTAACCGTTTAAAAAACACTGATAAAAAGTAAATTTCAAATATTTCTTTTGTCCCTTCAGTAAATCCATTAGTACTTACAAATTTGAGGTCTACGTTAAATTTACATTGATAAAATTAAATTACAAATTAATATTTTTGAAATTTATATATGAAATATACGTATGTAATATACGTATGTAATATATGTAAAGAGTGTTTGATAAAGAACTCATTAATTTTAAAATTCATTAATTTATTAACTGTAACATACAACAAGAGGGAATACGAAGCATATGTTTATCATGTATCTCATGCATTTTATGTATATTAATGTGAAAAAAAGTAATTGTTTTATTGATTTTTTATTTAGGAAGTACTTTCTAAACATCCTGTATGTAACGCATTTGTGTGTGTAATACATGGTGCGTACAATCCTCAGAATTTCCAAGGAGTATGTTATCACAATTTCATATTAGAAATCTTTGAATAATATTTTATTGATGCTTACGTATTGTCCGGGCCAGGTGATATTCACTGCGCCAACGATAGCGCCGAAAATATTAAAAACAGTAATCCTTTTTTTCCACATTTTAAGTGCGCAGTTAAAATTATACAACTTCCATATCAAATATACATTATAAGTGTATAACTATGTATGATATAGCATAGATATAATATATTACGTTCATTGATACAGTATATTTATATTACATTAATTCTGGTTGGCATTGCAAACCGCTGGAAATAAAACTACCATCGTTAATATAATTTATTACAACAAACGTTCATTTTATTTTTATGCATTTATTAAATATATGCTAAATTACTGTTTTGTATTATTTTAGTTTACGTTTATATTATTTATCATTTTTTAAGATTTTATGTATTTATTAAATGCATATTAAATTACCGGTTTGTACAGGATTAGCAACGAGAGACATGATTTGCGATTGAGAACCATTTTTGGCAATCTATCTACCTTGCCCGGATAATACGTAAGTACCGTTTTCGCTTCAGGTTAAAAATCTTTCTGCGATTAAACGCAGATTTTGTATTTTCCGATTAAAAAGGCAAAACATTATGCTCGATATTTGTGGTAGAATACTTACACACTCTAGTAATGCATTAAATTTTTCAATGTAATTCATGTAAAAAAATAAATTGAATAAAATTTACGAACATTGTATTGCCGCCCACGTGAATTTGGAAAATAATATTTGGTTATCATAATTAGCTAAGTCTGTGTAGTACGTAGGTTTCAATTTTATTATATTGGAAATTATTACATCTACAGTCAAAGCAAAATAATATTTCAGATACAAGTGTTCCATTTAAATCTGAAAAAGTTTAAACATCTGTCACTTCATCCAAATTAAACGTCATCGTATTTTTTCTTCTAGTTCGCACCAGCCTAATAGTTACTTCTTGTATGCGGGATATGTCAGGTATTTAAGAGAACTCTTAGCAATGTCCAAAGATTGTCATGTTGGCTGATGTTACTTATTGCATATAGAACTCACTAAACAATAATTAATATTAAATTATAATTATACATAAAAGAGCAATTAAAATATTCCCAGTTTTTGTTTATTACTACATAGGTGCCAACCTCTCAGTAATATTCCGTAATATGCGGGTTAATTTGACCCAGGTTTAACACGTTTCGCACCAGAAATTTTTTTAAGAAATAAAATTAAATAAATGCTACGTAGAAACCTGAAATTATATACATAGTTGCCAACCTCTCGATTTTTTGTATACCAGTAAAATCATATAAAAATTTTCGCTTTATTAAATAACAGAAATTGCACGATTACATAAAACAAATATCTTGTCATAAAAATACTGGTATAAAAAAGATCGGGAGGTTGGCAACTATGAAATAAAGATTCATCCAATAATTTTTCTGGTTTGAAACATGTTAAACCTGGGCCAAATTAACCCGCCTATTACGGAATATTAATGAGAGGTTGGCACCTATGTTAATGACTAATTAAAAATTAATCATCTAGCAATACAAGTAGCTGAAAGAATTTACGATAAAAAATAAAATAATAAAATACGCCGATATATAGGTCTATAATAAAATTTTTGCGGAACCTCGATATAACGTCCGAAAAAGAATTATGACATTTTCGTGTTTTTGGCGATTTATCGCTGGTTGAAGACACAATGAAAATAAAATACGCTTTTATGATAAATAATCTTTTAGGAAAAACTCTTTCTACTCTTCCTTCTGAACTAGTTTAACTATGTTTAACTTAAATAAGCATGCTTTTATAATTACGATTTTGCCATATACACTTATATGTATATATATATCAGTACAAAAACCCTTAACGGGTTAAAAGTTGTGACGCAGCACTTTCTTTTGGCTCTAAGAATTTCAAATATGGGTCTTAAAAGTAATGATATCAAATTTGAGTGACGCTATGTTAATTTTTTTTAAATCATCATTTTCTTTTTAGTTTTATTTATATTCACAGGTGCAATTATTATCTTAACATGAAAATAATATAAAATTTATTCGCTAAAGCTTTTTCATTCAGATCTCTCAGGAATTCAAAATATGGGTTTTAAAAGAAATTATATCAAAATTTGAGTGACACCTTGACGTGAATTTAATAGGATTGTTTTAAATTTAAATTTAAATTATTTTTCGTATGTCTTCTAAAGTATATTTACACATACAAACAATACTTTTAATTTTTCAATACACTGTTAAATATATTACTTTCACTGAGCCTATATTATGTATTGAAATGTATTTATTTCAATAGACTGATTCATGTTTTGTGCCACGGTATCCAAAATCATAAGTAAAATTTATGTAAATGATTAATTTGCGTCATAGTATCCACTTGCATACATTTTCCTTTGTTTGGATACTATGACGCAAATTAATCATTTACATAAATTTTACTTATGATTTTGGATACCGTGGCACAAAACATGAATCAGTCTATTGAAATAAATACATTTCAATACATAATATAGGCTCAGTGAAAGTAATATATTTAACAGTGTATTGAAAAATTAAAAGTATTGTTTGTATGTGTAAATATACTTTAGAAGACATACGAAAAATAATTTAAATTTAAATTTAAAACAATCCTATTAAATTCACGTCAAGGTGTCACTCAAATTTTGATATAATTTCTTTTAAAACCCATATTTTGAATTCCTGAGAGATCTGAATGAAAAAGCTTTAGCGAATAAATTTTATATTATTTTCATGTTAAGATAATAATTGCACCTGTGAATATAAATAAAACTAAAAAGAAAATGATGATTTAAAAAAAATTAACATAGCGTCACTCAAATTTGATATCATTACTTTTAAGACCCATATTTGAAATTCTTAGAGCCAAAAGAAAGTGCTGCGTTACAACTTTTAACCCGTTAAGGGTTTTTGTACTGATATCATTACTTTTAAGCGGTTATTGATGAAAATTTCTTTCAGTCGCAATTAAGCATTAGGGTATAAATTTATAAGAATAAAACTTAGTGGCTTCGCCCGCTAGTGGGCCTTCAATTTACATCAGGGCCTCGAATCTAACTGAATTCTCCATTTGTATGACAATCCCTTAATTTCCACATGGAATAGTATAAACCTATAACCGAACGAACCACCAACCCAGGTCCCTGCTGCCACCGGCACCGTATACCGGTCGTGCTATGCATGCACCGGATAATACCTTAATTTGCACATCGAATAGTATAAAGCTCTAACCGCACGAAGCTCCGGCTCGGGTTCCCGCTGCCTGCGGCACCGTATAGCTGCCGTGCTGAATAATAAGATTAAGTGGTCACAGACCTTTTAAACAATATATCACATGAGGGGTGTGTGCAAAATTTTAAAAAGTACCCCCCTTGTGGGAGGGGCAAAGTGGGGGGGATGGATACTGGAGATGCATAATATGACTAAGTGGTCACAGACCTTTCCAACAATATATCACGAGGAGTGTCAGCAAAATTTAAAAAGTGCCCCCCTGGAGGGGGCAAAGTGGGGGGATGGACACCGGAGGTGCATAATCTAACTAAGTGGACACAGACCTTTTCAACGATATATCACATGAGGGGTTGTGCAAAATTTCAAAAAGTACCCTCTTGGGGAGGGGGGCAAATTGGGGGTACGGACACAGGAGATGCATAATATGATTAAACAGTCACAGACCTTTCCAACAATATATCACATGAAGGGAGTGTGCAAAATTTTAAAAAGTACCCGCCTTGGGGGGCAAAGTGGGGGGATGGACACCAGAGATGCATAATATGACTAAGCAGTCACAGACCTTTCCAACGATATATCACATGAGGGGTTGTGCAAAATTTGAGAAAGTACCCCCTTGGGGGGGGCAAAGTGGGGGTGTGGACACAGAAGATGCATAATATGATTAAACAGTCTCGGACATTTCCAACAATATATCACATGAAGGGTGTGTGCAAAATTTTAAAAAGTACCCGCCTTGGGGGGGGGGCAAAGTGGGGGGATGGACACCAGAGATGCATAATATGACTAAGCGGTCACAGACCTTTCCAACGATATATCACATGAGGGGTTGTGCAAAATATCAGAAAGTACCCCCTTGGGGGGGCAAAGTGGGGGTGTGGACACAGGAGATGCATAACATGATTAAACAGTCTCGGACATTTCCAACAGTATATCACATGAAGGGTTGTGCAAAATTTTAAAAAGTACCCCCTTGAGAGGGGGGGGGGGCAAAGTGGGGGGATGGACACCAGAGATGCATAATATGACTAAGCGGTCACAGACCTTTCCAACGATATATCACATGAGGGGTTGTGCAAAATTTCAAAAAGTACCCTCTTGGGGGGGCAAAGTGGGGGTGTGAACACAGGAGATGCAGAATATGATTAAACAGTCACAGACCTTTCCAACGATATATCACATGAGGGGTTGTGCAAAATTTCAAAAAGTACCCTCTTGGGGGGGCAAAGTGGGGGTGTGAACACAGGAGATGCAGAATATGATTAAACAGTCTCAGACCTTTCCAACAATATATCACATGAAGGGTGTGTGCAAAATTTTAAAAAGTACCCGCCTTGGGGGGGGCAAAGTGGGGGGATGGACACAAGAGATGCATAATATGACTAAGCGGTCACAGACCTTTCCAACGATATATCACATGAGGGGTTGTGCAAAATATCAGAAAGTACCCCCTTGGGGGGGCAAAGTGGGGGTGTGGACACAGGAGATGCATAATATGATTAAACAGTCTCGGACATTTCCAACAGTATTCACATGAAGGGTTGTGCAAAATTTTAAAAAGTACCCGCCTTGGTGGGGCAAAGTGGGGGGATGGACACCAGAGATGCATAATATGACTAAGCGGTCACAGATCTTTCCAACAATATATCACATGAGGGGTTGTGCAAAATTACAAAAAGTACCCCCTTGGGTGGGCAAAGTGGGGGTGTGGACACAGGAGATGCATAATATGATTAAACAGTCACAGACCTTTCCAACAATATATCACATGAAGGGTTGTGCAAAATTTCAAAAAGTACCCTCTTGGGGGGGCAAAGTGGGGGGATGGACACCAGAGATGCATAATATGACTAAGCAGTCACAGACCTTTCCAACAATATATCACATGAGGGGTTGTGCAAAATTTCAAAAAGTACCCTCTTGGGGGGGCAAAGTGGGGGTGTGAACACAGGAGATGCAGAATATGATTAAACAGTCTCAGACCTTTCCAACAATATATCACATGAAGGGTGTGTGCAAAATTTCAAAAAGTACCCTCTTGGGGGGGCAAAGTGGGGGTGTGGACACAGGAGATGCATAATATGATTAAACAGTCTCGGACATTTCCAACAGTATTCACATGAAGGGTTGTGCAAAATTTTAAAAAGTACCCGCCTTGGTGGGGCAAAGTGGGGGGATGGACACCAGAGATGCATAATATGACTAAGCGGTCACAGATCTTTCCAACAATATATCACATGAGGGGTTGTGCAAAATTACAAAAAGTACCCCCTTGGGTGGGCAAAGTGGGGGTGTGGACACAGGAGATGCATAATATGATTAAACAGTCACAGACCTTTCCAACAATATATCACATGAAGGGTTGTGCAAAATTTCAAAAAGTACCCTCTTGGGGGGGCAAAGTGGGGGGATGGACACCAGAGATGCATAATATGACTAAGCAGTCACAGACCTTTCCAACAATATATCACATGAGGGGTTGTGCAAAATTTCAAAAAGTACCCTCTTGGGGGGGCAAAGTGGGGGTGTGAACACAGGAGATGCAGAATATGATTAAACAGTCTCAGACCTTTCCAACAATATATCACATGAAGGGTGTGTGCAAAATTTCAAAAAGTACCCTCTTGGGGGGGCAAAGTGGGGGGATGGACACCAGAGATGCATAATATGACTAAGCAGTCACAGACCTTTCCAACAATATATCACATGAGGGGTTGTGCAAAATTTCAAAAAGTACCCTCTTGGGGGGGCAAAGTGGGGGTGTGAACACAGGAGATGCAGAATATGATTAAACAGTCTCAGACCTTTCCAACAATATATCACATGAAGGGTGTGTGCAAAATTTTAAAAAGTACCCGCCTTGGGGGGGCAAAGTGGGGGGATGGACACCAGAGATGCATAATATGACTAAGCGGTCACAGACCTTTCCAACGATATATCACATGAGGGGTTGTGCAAAATATCAGAAAGTACCCCCTTGGGGGGGCAAAGTGGGGGTGTGGACACAGGAGATGCATAATATGATTAAACAGTCTCGGACATTTCCAACAATATATCACATGAAGGGTGTGTGCAAAATATTAAAAAGTACACGCCTTGGGGGGGTCAAATTGGGGCATGGACATTATCATTAATTTCGTCAATCGGGCATGAAAAAATCATGAATTTCGTTGATAGTGTATTTAAAAATCATGATTTCGTTGATCGGGTATGTAAAAATCTGTGAATTTCATCAATCGAGCACAGAAAAAACATGACTTTTGTCGATCGGGGGAGGAGGGATCATATATTTTGTCAATTGGGCACGTAAAAATCGAATTTTGTTTATCGATCGCATAAAAATCACGTATTTCAGCAAATAGATACATAAAAACGAAGAAATTCCTTGATCGGCACATGAAAATCATTAATTTCATCAAACGGATGCATAAAAATCAAGAAATTTATGAATCAGGCACATAAAAATCATCAATCGGTGCGTAAAAATTATGAATTTCATCGATTAGGTACGAAAAAATCATGAATTTTGTAGAACAGACGCATAAAAATTACCAATTCGTAGAGTAGTCGCATAGAAATCACGAATTCATCAAGTGGGTGGTTAAAAATCACAAGTTCATCAAGTAGGTGCATAAAATTCACAAATTTCATCAAACGTTTGCATAAAAATCAATAATTTCATCGATCAGGTTCAGAAAAATGAAATTTCGTCGATTGAACATGAAAAAAATCATGAATTTCGGTGATCAAGTGCATAAAAATCTTGAACTTCGTTGATCGGTGTGTAAAAATCATGAATTTTGTCGATCGGGTGTGTAAAAATGATGAGTTTCAATAATCAGGCACAGCAAAAACATGAATTTTGTGGATCAGGGAGGGGGAGATCATAAATTTTGTCAATCGGGAACGTAAAAATCTTGAATTTTGTTTATCGATCGCATAAAAATCACGTATTTCATCAAATAGATACATAAAAACCAAGAAATTCCTTGATCGGCACATGAAAATCATTAATTTCATCATACGGATGCATAAAAATCAAGAAATTTATGAATCAGGCACATAAAAATCATCAATTGGTGCGTAAAAATTATGAATTTCATCGATTAGGCACGAAAAAATCATGAATTTTGTAGAACGGACGCATAAAAATTACCAATTCGTAGAGTAGTCGCATAGAAATCATGAATTCATCAAGTGGGTGGTTAAAAATCACAAGTTCATCAAGTAGGTGCATAAAATTCACAAATTTCATCAAACGTTTGCATAAAAATCAATAATTTTATCGATCAGGTTCAGAAAAATGAAATTTCATCGATCGAGCATGAAAAAAATCATGAATTTCAGCGATCAAGTGCATAAAAATCTTGAACTTCGTTGATCGGTGTGTAAAAATCATGAATTTTGTCGATCGGGTGTGTGAAAATGATGAGTTTCAATAATCAGGCACAGCAAAAACATGAATTTTGTGGATCAGGGAGGGGGAGATCATAAATTTTGTCGAACACAGATGTAAAAATCATGAATTTTGTTTATCGGTGCATGAAAATCATGAATTTTGTCAAACAGGCACATAAAGATCAAGAAATTCATTGATCGGCATGTAAAAATCATTAATTTCATCCATCGGGCATATAAAAATGATGAATTTAGTCGATCAGGCATGTAAAAATCACAAATTTTGTCAACGGGGCACATAAAGTTAAAAAAATTTGTTGAACGGCATGTAAAAATCAGAAATTTTGCTGAACGGGCACATAAAAATCACGAATTTCTTTAATCGGCGCATAAAAATCATAAATTTCGCCAATCTAGTGCAGTAAAATCATTAATTTCATCGATCTGGTGCAGAAAAATCACTATTTTCGTCGATCTGGCGAGGAAAATCATGAATTTTGTCAAACGAACATGGGAAAAAAAGAAAATCAGAAAATCCTGCATTTGGTCGGTTTTCTCCATATTTTTCAAGTCAGTTTTTCAAGTTTTATTGCCGAGTGGTGATTGGCGAGTGCCTATTTTCACCTTTACCGAAAAACGAATAACATCGAATTAAAAGGAGAAAGTTATTAACTATTTACAGGAAAAAAACTTTAACGGCCATGTACTTAGCTGTACAAGGTCTTAACTCGAGCGTAAAAATGAGGAAACGTGTTTCCTTACGGATGCTCAACTACTGTATAAAGCGTCGACAAAAAGGGGTGACAATCCCATGCAAATGAACTACGAAAACTTCCAAAAATGAGTGTTGGAAAAACTTCTTCCAAATTTGCAATCGAATAGTGCCCTATATATGGCCAATGCTCAACATCACATGCCTGTTGAAAACCGCACTCCTGCAAAGAATTCTATAGACTGGCTGAAAAACAACAAAATATACTGTGGCGAACAAATACAAAAAGTAGAACTTTTCTCTCATAGAGAGTAATCGTCCAAAGAAAATCATCTATAAAATTGATAATAAAATTCTAGTTTAGAAGGTATTATTTTTTTTAATATTTTAAATGATAAAATTTTATTCGCCCTTCCAAATTATTTGAAAATACAAGCTGCAATTTATAATAGATAAAATACTCCCCCCCCCCTCCCCCAGGTATTTTGTTTATTTATTTATTGTTTTTTATTTATTTTGAATTGATGGTTCTCCATTTCAAAATTTTCATTTTATTTGATACTTTGATGGTCTATAGCTGTTTGTGAAGCTTCATGCATGTTTTGCTGTTACTGTATATTAATTTTTCAAATTCATTTTTAATAAACTTATGCAAGTAAATAGTTTTAGAGCCCTATGTTGTTTTCAACATATTCAGACAATTTCAAACTTTGCACTCACCAACACTTAATTTATAAGATCTGACTATTAAAAATCTTTGCGAAAAAATTAACAGCGGTTTTCTCTAAAAAAAAAATTTTCTTTCTTCTATATGTTTTCAAAATACACCTCTGTACAAGAAACCCTATGTAAAATATGGATATTTATGTAAGTTGTAATCAAAAAATTAAATGTATTAGCAGCAGTTGAAATTTAATAATTTTTTAGAATTTACTTTGAAGAACAAACACTTATTACAGTCAACAGTAAACAGTATTTTATACAAAAATTGGGAAATGTTTAAGATGATTAAATTTGTGAAGAGTTAATTTTTGGTAGGAAAAAGTTTTGTGAAGTGTCCTGTTTTAATATGAAAAGAAATGTGAAATAACCTGTTTTAAAATGAAAAAAAAAATCTGAAGGATACTGTTTTAAGATTTAAAAAAAATTGTGAAGGATCCTTTAAAGGTGTTCTTAATTCTTCTTAAACAGAGCCCTGCAATATACTTACTAAAGTTGTATTTTTTCTGTGATTTAAGCACATATAAGGTATTTCATACCTCTAAATTAGTAATTTTAAATGATTTTTAAAGTCACAGGTAAATGATAGAAAAATTGAAAGATAAAATAACTATTTGTTTACTTTTTAAACTCTGAATTTAAAGTAAATAAGAACTTATTTATTCATTGTATAACATAAAACACTTAATTCAGAACTAACTTTCTGCATTTTCTTTTACAAAATAACATAAAAGTAATATTTTAAAGCCATAAAAACATGTAATTGGCAGTTGCTCTGACAAAGACAAACTAAGCACCTTACCAAAACGAAATTTTTAAAAAGAACCATCAAGTCATATAAAATAAAAAACAATGAATAAATAAACAAAATACCTAATAGTAAGTATAATATCTTTGATTTTCTGTGCCTATCTTTTCCCCAAATGCCTCTCGCTAATTTGTGCTTCGCGCATTGATACGATAATAGTTGGTTGGTTGTCTTCGTTGCGAAAGAAACAAAGAAATGAAAAATATTTTATCATTAGAAAATGAAAGATTTATTATATTTAGCAGTAAAATTGAATACATGTAATTAAAAAATATTTCCACATTTTGAAAAAGGAATCTAAATAATTTTTCGAATATATGCATGTTTAAAATCTGAAATTATTTCTTTGTAACAAAAAGAGAAAACATATAAACCCCAATTGAATTTAATACATATGTTTTACATGTTTAGAGTATATAATTCATTGTTTTTGCATTTAAAAAAATATAAATAATTAGCCCGGTCACAAGCTTTATTGATAACGGCAACCGTACATCAAATTTTAACTGTAATTCCCGGCGGAAGAAGGTAGTGAATACTCTATTGCATTTGTACAGCTTGGCTTAAGAAAATAGTCCCATTTTTTTAAATCGGATTATATAAAAAACTAGAGTTTTCCTATTTAAGCGGATAGGTGGATTCACTTCATATAAAACCGATTAGTATCATATATTAATTTTAAAAAAATCCTTCGGGCGGTTTTCGAGATACGCTGTCTTACACCATGACACCATTACATGCACAGCGAAAAACTTCCCATTTTACTTACAAATGGATTTCCAGATCTTAAAATCTACTGCATGTAGAAATCTATAAATTTCAGGATAGAGTTAGACCGGAGATATAAGACAGCTGTCAAAAAATCAAAACGATGTACCTCATATTTGCTGAGATATTAAATGTCGGCTTTTCGCTTTTCCTTTGAACTCAAACTAGCTGTATATATGGAGTGACGGAAATCTTCGGTATTAAGCATTCGGTTTTCGTTTTTTTGCTGCGTCACTCGAGAAACTACCGTCTCTCATGATAAAGAAAATTAACGAACGTATTCTACGGTTTAGAACAAAATTTTAATTGATTAAAAACGGCTTCAAACTAAACATTAAAGTCCGATTCTGAGCACTGACAATTTGACTTCGGTAATGTTAGTGTCGGAGAGAACAAGAGAAGAGTGTTGTTGCCATGGAAACAGCGACTTATTCAATATCAAAATGCAAATGAGGCAAATGCAAATTCTTAATCGGGCAGTTACTTTTAAAATACACTTAAAACTTATCCAGTCGTTGAAACCGACTAAAGTTGCAAATAACTTCAGCAACATGAAACTTGTATATATATTATATAAGGTTAAAGAAAAAATAACAAACTATTTAATCATTCAAATTTGAATTGATTAAGTTCTGTGTATTTAAATACTCGTTTAAATAAGAATTTTCAAATGCATTAAGATCGCTTGCATTTGGCGAGGAAAAAAAAGTTGCTCACTAAATCGTGTATTTTTGCGCCAAACACACGAAAGTATTTTATTTTTTTTACAGATTTTTTACTGGGATTCCGCAACTAAATTTGACTTATCCTTTATTAGGTATATGAGTTAGTTTAATTAACTTTTTTTTCAAAATATTCCGAGTATGCGCTTTAAGGAGATCTTCCTTGTGAGTACTGTATCAGGTTCTATGAACAACCACATTTTTTAATATTATGTCATGCGTAAAAAAATTCTTTTAAAATCCTATTTTCTTTGAAATATTTTTGTATATAATATAAAACTTTTATTAATCTTTATAAAAGCCAAAATTATAAACCATTGTATAAAAAGGAATCGTCCAGTAAGACGGCGCTGTGACGCCGTGGACTTCTATTTCTACTTTCACTGACATAATGCACTCTGAGTTTAGGGCAAGCCAATAAAGGCTGCTTTGATTGTTTTGTTTTGGAAGGTGTGACATTTCCTGAAAAAATTGAATATGAAAATGGAGCATTGCATCGCCATACATTTCGATTTAAAGTATGTAAATATTTTGTAAACAGAAGGTATATATTTTAGGATTGTTCAACTTCGTCGATTCGTATTCCATGGCAACTCATCTAAATCTCGATTTTTTCGATGTAGGATACAAGATGAATCTGAACTCATGGGCAAAACTTTAAGGAGAGGTATAACACATCTAAACAAGCTCAAAACACCGCACACTGCATTGCCGTAACTCAGGCAGTGAACTACTATAAGGAGTTTTCCGATTGTGGATAGAACACTCTTTTATATAGAATATCTAGTAAATGATTGATGATTACATTTATATGAATAGTGTTACTTACGAGGATGATTAGTTGGTTGGTTAATTATTGACGGCCAATTATCTACACTTGGGATATAGGCCCGGGCTCTTACAAGGATGATAATATGGATGAAAATAAGAAGAAGAAATCAAGAAACTGCAAAGTGAGTAGTCAAACAATTGAGGTCAAGCGAGGGGGATGGGTATCTTAAATAGGACCAAATTTATTTCCGAGCAGTTGAGTTGAATTAGAACTCATGGGCAAATCTTGAACACTTGGTTGCATACTGTTCACAAAAGTGGACAGAAATGCTATTTTTTCCCTATCCAACATATTTCATTTATAGTTACTATTTAAAGCTTATGCTACTTTGTTACATCCATGCTTTCATTAAAAGAATCGAGATAGCGCCACAACAACGGATAACTTACTTCTTGAGATATTATCTATATGGATGTCCTTCAGACTGACGGTAAGTTGTTCCGTATCAACTAAAATGTTTCTAAACCGACAATAATGTCAGCTAGATTGAATTTTATTTATAAAGTATTGTTTTTAGACTTCTTGGCATAATGCATAATTGAAACACAAGTATAAAAATTGTTTATTCGTTTTGTTTTGGACTATAGTGGACAGGCTGTAATTTAAAAAGCAGTTCAAATTATTATACATAAAGTATTTTTTTCTCATTCTGTGTGACTCTTTGAATTAAAAATAGCAATTTTAATATTGAGGATTTGCCAGTTTTAAAATATGCAACAAAGTGTTAAGGGGTGATAGAACACATCTTAAGCTATTTCTGCCATACAACGCATGGGCGTATCGCAAGCAGTGAAGAGCTACAGAGCACTTTCTGTTTTGGAGATATTCCTGTTTATTACACGTTTTGAGCTTTCAGAGCATTCCCATTGGAAGCACTATCATGACATACATGTCTGCCTCTGGCTGTTTTATAAAACAAGTCATCCCTTTTGCAATCCACGGTAGAAATAACAATGCTTGTGAATGACCAGCGATCTATGTGTTTAATAACAGCGGTTCACAACTTGCAATACACCCATGCATTGTATAATTGTGTGTTTAGTTGTGTTCTGTGATCTATAACCCATGCCGATGATTCATCTTCAATTTCACTCAAAAAATTCGATCCAATTTAAAATAATCCCACACTCTTCTCTTGAGCTCAATTGTTTGTCAAATAAAGTTACTGGGTAATTTCTTGTCATTTTCATTAATATTAGCATTGTTGTTCGTAACAATATTCCGTATAAATAAAATCACCAATCATTTACCAGATATTATGCAATTAACACCATTCTCACAACAATCAAAAACCGCCCTGTAGCGCTTCACTGCTTGAACTACGACCATGCATTGTATGGTGTTTTGCGCTTGTCTAAGCGTGTTCTATCATCCCTTAAAGTTTTGAGCACAAGTTCAGAATCACCCTGTATCTGTGTTTTTCTTTCACCCCAATATAACCTTCGCAGCACCGTGAACTAGTATAACCATTTACTAATAACTAGGTTTCACTACAATAGAAGCATTATTTAAATTAATATACTTCCACAGATGTAAAAAAAACTTTTAAATAATGGAGTAATGTTTAATATTCACAAGGATTATAGTCATATACGTAATTAAGTTTTTTATATCATGTTTGAAAATTCATCTTTTTTAAGCATTTTTAAAATATTATTAAGAAGACAATATTATAATTTTGCCCTTAATAAAAAATATCTTCTGAAAAAAAACGTTTTTTTTTTAAAACAAATACAACAAATTATTCCATCTTACCACTGCTTTATATACTACAGCAACTCAAATCAGATAACATTTTTATTATTATTCTGTTGCTAAGAAGCATCAAGAGAGGCAGCTCATGCGTTGCGTACGAGCTGGAAGCGAAAGAGGTAATACAGGGTTATTACAAATGAATCATCGGGATTTGATACGTTACTACGTGCGAACTAGGAAACGTATATGTTTCCATGACAACTCAAACGAGGGGGCGTTAACTACAGTTTCGCGCTGCATATGTGTCATGGGCGTGTGGTTGTCATGGTTGCTGCTCGAACGTCATATTCAAAATGACGACTGGACAGCAGAAAGCGTTTTGTATACTAGAATTTTCGAAGTGTGAATCGCTTATAACCGTTCAGAGAGCACTCCGAGCATCTGCGCAATGCGATTCCGCAAAAATCAATGTTTTTTGTGCAGTTTCGCGTAACAAGATGTATGGACCTTTCATTTCATCCAGGTCGCCCGACCTTTCGCCGTGTGACTTCTTCGTTTGGGGATATGTTAAACACTTTGTTTATGTACCACCGTTACGTACCACTTTGGCTGAGTGTCGGAACCGCATCACGACTGCATTCGCGACCATCGACGCAACAATGCTGAGTAATGCGTGGAGCGAACTGAACGATCGCCTTGACATCTGCCATATCACTCAAGGAGCACATATTGAACATCTGTAGTATGGACGTCAATCTTGTATACTTTCGGTTATTTTCATGTATAACTCATTGTTGTAACCCAATTATGTTCCGAAATAAACGCTTCGGAAACCCGACGATTTTTTTGTAATAACCCTGTATTAACATTTTTTTTTCATTTATACTTCTAAATTATTAACGATTAAAAGTTTCAATATTAAAATCTTTTGTATCTCTTCGCTAATTTTAAAACTAAGCTTAAGTTCTTCAAAACAGGAATAGTTTCCGGTATAATAAAATATTTCAGCTTAATTGACATGTGCGTTTACTCTCCACTAAAAGATTAGTAGTTTCACGCTTTAAACAAAGTTTAATAGAAAGTTTTTGAAATGAAAGTTATTTCTGAAAAAATAAAATACTTTACTTTATTTGTTATGAAAGTTTTTTGTCACTTTTAAAAGTTTGAGATTTTCTATACTTTAAAAGAAGATCATGTGAAAAACTTAATACTGATCGTCTCTGGTTACAATAAAAACTTTAATCCATTAAAGATTTAATTAATCTCAGTTTTGAGAGTAAAAAAAAAAAAATAATTTTTTAATGTACATCTTTATAAATAATTTTTTAAAACGCCATACCACCACTCGTATATATTTTGTTCTAAAATATGTTTAAAAAAAAGAGAAGAAACTCTTCCTAAATAAAATTCTACTCTTATTCTATTTATGTAAAAATGAATTTAGCTAATTTTTTTTCATATAAATTTATTAATAATTTTCATAATTAAAAATATGTTTAAAACTTAAAAAATGCCTAAATTATGTTTGCGTTTGGCTTTTTAGTATGGTAGACTTATTTCAATGGGATGATTGTTTGAAAAGTCTGTCACGTAGATTTTAGATTAGCATTCTTAGAAGTTGCCCTCTTCTAAAACTACGAAAAAAATGAAAAACAAAGTGCTTTGATCCACGAAACTCAAATAAAGTTTTAATAAAGTGCACGTTTCTCTGGCTCTACTGCAATCACCAATATCATCAACAAAAGTGTCGTCGACAGTTAAAAACATGAGAGTCAATGCTTCGTCAATCTTTTTCATCACGTTTTCAGTTATTTCTATCACATACCCGAGTTCTACGGCGTCCCAGCTGCACAAGTGCGCATATAGACCACGCATGACAATTTTCGTCGTTTAATTTTGGCACTTTATAATCATCACCGGCCTTTATGCACACTTGAAAAAAATGTACTAAAATTCCTTACCGTTAAAATGCTTCACAACTTCTTCAAAACGTTAGCGATCAATGTACTGCAGGACAGTTGCATACCTTCCAACAACGCATTATTATGTCGTAAACTGTGGGTTAATTTGACCCAAATGAGAAACTAGAGAACCAGAGAACCAGAGAACAAACATTAGAAACCAGAATTTAAAAAAAATTAAATCAAAAAGTTTTTAGATAAAAATATGAAATTAAATATACATTATTACATCGAATATTTTTTTCTGGTTAGACAGGTGTTTATATATATTATGGAACAAATTAACTCACATTTTAATGGAAGTTTAGTTGAAGGTTGGCAAGTATGAAAAATGAAATCTGGTACAATTTTTATGTAAAGACTATCATCATGTATTATGATTAAACAAACAACATACATAATAAATTCATACGAAATAAAACTGTACTTTTTTTTCATTATTAGAGCCAGAGTTATAAACATCGTTTTATTTTTTCTAAGTACTGCATATTTGAACGTATGTGTGTATGCGTGTTATATCATAACACAGTTCAATTACAGCTGTCTGCTTCAATAATACATTGTAATTAAATGGCCGTTAAAATATATTTACGAATGATAAATTACACAAAAGAGGTAAGGAGACAGTCGCAGAACAATTTGTTACATTTTTTATATGCTAATAAAATATGTCAGGAACTACCAAGAAAATGTGCAGTTTCAAACAAACGAAGAAAAGAAAATCTCGATTTATCCATTTGAAATGTATGGTCTTTCTTTCTTTTCTTTTTTTTTTTTTTTTCATTTCGTTTAAAAAGGAAAAATCATTCTTTGTCTCAATCACTTGGAACTAATGTAACATCCGTTTCCAGCCTGTGCGTGTCTTTAGAAGATATAATCACTTAAGTCAATTAACAGCTATCAAAAATAAATATTTTATTTCAACAAAGGGGTAAGGCTTCAGTGAAGATTGGTGCAGCTAACTGTAAACTAGCTCAAGCTATCATGTTACAAAACTAAACATGAGAGATGGGGTGGGGATACAGTATTTTTTTGTATCTAGCCTATAACATTTTAAAACCACTTTCTCTATCCTAAAAAAAGTTCGATGTATCTTGTTCGAAAATTAATCACACTGATTTCAGTAAGTTTATCACAACACAAAACATCTTTACTTCAATATCTAAATAACACCCTATACGCTACCACAAAGCTTCATTTTAAGTAATCAAACTTTTCAATCTTACCACTGACGTTACTTAATCCAGCTGACTTCGACTCTATTCCAAGCTTTTCAAAATGAGACAATATCCCAAATCTAGATATTTTGGTAGCTAACTGACACATGCGGGGGGGACAATGGTTTTATAACAGCTAGACAGGCCACACACACCAAGACACAGCAAGAAAACCAACTTACACAGGGAAATCTTATTAATTAGTCACCAATCAACCCAATGTGACACTGATTAACATTAAATCGCATAGAACATACGACAATCGTACCGTGCAATTTTACATATTTGAAACTTGAAGGGCGTAAAGAAAGTTTCGATCATTTATAGTCACTATTTAGTTCTTTGCAAGAACAACACGTTCATCACAAAGTAACTTTTCGTCTTGAGTAGTGAACGTCACTGCCACAATACTGTAGAATCCTGGGAGAGCAGGTTATGCACGACGCTAACACGAAAATTATTTTGAAGGTTTCTCAAAACCCGACCCAAATCGGGCCCACTTCATTCTGAACCCGAAATAAAAGACTAAAACTAAACTTGAAGGGAGGGAGGGAATACAGAATTTTTTCATATGTAGCCCATAATATTTCCAAACCTCTACCCTAAAAGAAGTTCAAATTATATTGATCAAAAATTAATCACATTGATTTCACTAAATTTATAAAATCAGAAAAAAAATTTTTACTTCAATTTTTAAATAAAGATCTGTGAGCTACCGCAAAGCTTTTATCTGTTATATCAAACAGATAAAAATCTATACGTTAGTACATTTATAGAAAGATTATCTACAATTAATATCGAAAAAATAATATGTATATATGCTGATTAATGTTTAAATATATAGATTTTCCATCTGAAAAAAATATTTTAGACTTTTTTGAAAAAACCGGGTCGACACGAACCCGACCTGCAACGGGCTAACCCAACCCGAACTAACCCAACACGGAACGAAAAAAGTTAGCTCCAACCCGTCTCGAACCACGGGTGGGTTTTTGGTAAAATCGGGTTACCTGACCGATGCAGGACTCTATAATATTGTTGAGCGTTATACAAGTTTTTAGCATCTCTAATACTCCCATATACTTACAGCCGCCAGATTTATTTGAGCAATGATACTCTAGTTAACTGGTTTCCAACCATTTTATGACCACGCCTCACAGCATCTTAAAAATCACAATGCCCCTCCTCCCACTCTCTGACGTTTATTTTTTATTATTTGAAAATTGAAGTCTTATTCATATGCGGTAAGCCTAAAATAGCTTTAATAATTACAAGTCCTTGCACATTTTCTTACTTATCATACAGATAAACGTTTTGTTAAAAAGTACGTTTTAGCATAAATCTAGGAATAAGACCATACATCTCCACTTTTATATCTACAAGAGTTAAGTAGTTCCTTGAAAACATTATCTTTCCCATTATTGCTAGTTAACCACCTGTATAGCTTTGCACTCGTATCACTTTTATTTTCAATCAGCAATTATGCTTTTCCAAAAACAAAAAAAAACAGAGAAAATAATCTGTCAAAGAATGATATAATAACGATTCTGGTATTTCCTTCCTTACAAATCAAATTGCCCTCCTCTGAATTATACGCCCCAAGTTCGGAAATACTGTTCAAACGCATGAAAAACTCCTTTCTAGTGGAATAGTTTTAAATTTGTATGGAATTCATTTTCCCTCTGACTATAAACAATATGAAGGAAAGTACAGAAAGTAAACAGCCCAAAACTATAATTTTGTACGTACTAGTTACAATCCATTCACAATTCTTACTATACTTAAGGTAGTTTGACACCGACATCAAAAAGTAATTGATTACATTTTATCTGTATATATTCGTAAATTAAATCATAAGTATATAAATTCATCTCTTATAAAAATATTCTCTCGAAAATCCATGTTTGGTGGATATTAAATCGTACGCATTAAATTTATCGTTTTTATGCCGACACATGATACCGGATTTGTGGTTATTGAATAACATTTTGTCATTTGAAAATTTCAAAAAGTTATTTAATTCTTTTTAGGGCTTTTCTTTTAAATTGTTTTTTTTTTTTTTTTTTTTTTTTTTTTTTTTTTTTTTTTTGTAAAAGTTTATTTTATTTTGCCCAAAACACAACTAACGATTATTTTATGTTAGGTATATAAACATTTTGCTTATTTCTCATCTTTTTGTATCAATCTACAATCTTCTGTTTTATCTAAATATTTAGAATAACAGAAAAAAATTGATGATGCGTGTTAAAAATAAAAAATACCTTGAAACTTGTATAGTTCGAATTTTTTCACGTTCCAAAAAATCGAGATAGACAAATTGGACTTTGTGAAAAATAAAATAAAATAAAATAAACATCCACAATATTATTTTTAATTTGGGATAAGTTTCATGCAGACTCATTTCTTACAACGTTATGTATCTGCGGCTATACGCTTCTTCTAAAAATGAGCAATCATTTTTAAAAAGGGGTACATTTATATGGATCTCCTGAATGACATGAAAAATCATAAAAAATATTATTTTGAAATAGAATCAGAATACAATCCTGAAAAAGTAACTGTTATTCAGTATCAAATGATTAGGATAATATATTTTCCCTAAGAATGAGGAATTTTTTCATATATATATTTATTGAACTGCTAGATGATGTATTTTATAATAATGCGAAATAACAAGAGTTATCACGTTACGTATATACATACGTGCATGCATGCGTATGTGCATACATATGCATGTATGTACATACATGCTTACATACAGACATACATACGTACATGCGTACATACAGAATCTGCGGGCACATTAGCTCTCAGGCTTTGATAGCGGTGAGCTAAAAATAAACATTATATTCTTAACCCCTTAATCGTCGCGCCCGAGACATTCACGGGCAGTGAAGGCTACTTTTTAAAAATTCAGATTGTTTGATTCTCACCAGTTTTTAAAAATAGTAAAATTGGCTTTATGCTCGAATTATTTTATCTGCCTTTAAGTAATGTGAATATTTTCTACTTAAAAAAATTGGTGGCAATCAAACAATCTGAATTTAAAAAAAGTAGCCTACGCTTATCGAGCGCGACGATTAAGGGGTTAATATTTTATTTATTTTTGATTTTCGCTATTTTAGTGTTTAAAATACTTCATTGTTGCAGTTTCAAAAACAGTTGGTACAATTTGGCAAGAGTGGTTTGGCGCATCATTGACTCCATTGTTCTTGTAACTCGTATACCCTTATAATCTTAAAGAATATTTGGTGATTTATCATCCACTCCCAGCTAATGGAAAAAATGCCGTAAAATATACAGGGTGGCCATAATTAAACTGCAAGTGTTCAAGGGGTGCTGGAGAGAAAACTACCGGTGAATATTCCAGTGAAATTTGGTATCTACACGTTTCAGAACATGCGCAAGTCAAATATGCAAAAAGAAAATTGCCATTTTCACCCGATAGATGGCGCTATACCGTGTTTCAATGCTTATCGACGGCATATATGCAAATTTTAAGCCCATCTAACAGTATAAAAACATCAATACATTGAGTAAAGGCCGGTCATGACTCTGAATAAGAAGGAACGTGCTTTGTTAGTGAAGATATTCTATCAGAATGGTAACAATTATTCAGCTACTCTGAAAGAATACCGGCGTATGAAACGATTAAGAAGAGGTCCAATGAGTGTCAATGGATTGAAAAATATGATTTTAAAATTTGAAGAATCAGGATAATTGGGCGTTATTCCAGGCACAAGAGGGCGACGTCCCGTAAACCCGGAAAGAGTGCAACAAATTGATGACGCCATTGCGACTACAAGTAGCAGTTCAGGAGCCAGTATGCTGCAACAAGTGAGCGCAAGAAGTGTGGCTCGGACATTATCTCTTCCCTGTGCATAAAGTGTTGCGCCACATTCTTCGGCGTTATCCGTATAAAATTAAAATTCTTCAAGAATTGAAACCTCATGATGACACCCTAAGATTTGATTTTGCAAACCTTGTCCTGTCGAAAATCAGTGAAGATGACACTTGGATACAGAGAATAGTGTGGACAGACGAGGCGCATTTTACACTATCAGGTAGTGTAAATGCGCATAACTGCAGGATATGGGGAACGAACAAACAATACGCTAAACGTGAAGAACCGCTCCATTCCGATTATGTAACTGTATGATGTGGAATGACTTGTGATTTTCTTGTGGGCCCATATTTCTTTGAAACCCCAACTCCAAGTGGTCCCAAACGATGTAGTGTTACAGGGACTAGCTACGGTGCGATGTTGAGACAACAATTGATTCCAGCATTGCAAGAGAGACATTGTTTAGAAACCACGGTATTTATGCAGGACGGAGAACCCCTCACATCGCTAAAGATGTTAAAAAATTGCTGCATGATACCGTTGGTGCGGACCAAGTCATAAGCAGAGGTTTCGACAACGCTTGGCCCCCACGTTCACCGGACCTTAATCCTTGCGATTTTTATCTGTGTGGACATCTGAAAGATATGGTTTATAGAGAACGACATGCTTCTGTTGCTGAATTGAAATCTAGCATAACGAGACACGTGAGGTGTGTTACACCACAGATTTTAAATGCGACGGTGGACCATGTTTTACGTTTTCAGCATGTGGGTGCATCTGGTGGTTCACATATTGAGCAAATCATGTAATAATTTCATTGAATAAATAATGGCTTGTTTTCCAAGGCGTCTTTATGTATTGTATAATTTGTGATCTTATTTACGCTAATTTTTATTACATGATACTGTAAAAATTCAATTACTGAAGCGAATTGTATGGAATTTTGATAGACTGTAAATGATATTTTATATTGTTTATATGCCTCTTAGAATGTCATTATGCTCTGTCTATCGATTTTGGAGGTTGTATATGCCACCGGTGAACGTTTAAATACGGTACAGCGCCATCTATCTGGTGAAAATGGCGATTTTTTTTTTTGCATATTTGACTTGCGCATGTTCTGAAACGTGTAGATACCAAATTTCACTGGAATATACCCGGTAGTTTTCTCTCCAGCACCCCTTGAACACTTGCAGTTTAATTATGGCCACCTTGTATTTATATATTTATAGGTAAGTTCTAGAATGTAAAAATGTTTTATTGTCATCGAAAACAGGCGTGTGTAAATTATTTTTTTATTTTATAGCACATTCGGAAGTGATTGAAAATTGATTACAAAATTCCATCCTTACATTCATGAACCAAGTTAAATTAAATAAAAGCGTGTAAAAAAACTACGGATTTGAGCAAAATAAGTAAATAAATAAAGGTATTAGTAAAAAATATATATAACTTGTTCTGCGAATTATGGAAGGTTCTCAATACCTTTCAACCTTCTCCTCCTCCTCTGTACTTTATTACCCATTTCCCAGATTAAAAACTTCCGAAAAATAAAGTATTTGTCAACAACAGTCTTATATGTGAAACGGACATGTTATGCATTTTAATATTATCAACAGATTATTTATTGCCTGAAACGTTATTATGACACGATATTTCAACTTTAGCATTTAACAGCTACCTCTCCTTTACACTTGCGAAGAAGGATTATTCAAATATTTTTAAGCCATTTTCATATCACAATGTAAAACGTTAGAACGGATGCGTCTATTCACGGATATATTATTTAGAATTAGTGTTTCCGACATGAATGGGATTATGTGAAAATAGAATAATTATATTTTATGTAATGCGTGCTTTATATATGTATCTTTTCGGATGTGATTCATGTTTCAGATCCTCTTTTGAATTTTTCACAGAAAGATCTGGATTTTTCAGAAAGTTAACCCTTTTAAAAACACTGTTAAAAAAGAAAATTTCAAATTTTTCCTTTGTCCCACCAGTAAATTCATTGATACTTATAAATTTTAGGTCTACGCTAAATTTCCATTGATAAATTTAAATTATAAAATAATATTTTTGAAATTTATATATGAAATGTACGTATGTAATATATGTAAAGAGTGTTTGATAAAGGACCCATTAATTTTAAATTCAGTAATTTATTAACTATAACATACAAAAAGATGGAATACAAGGAATGTTTATCATGTATCTCATGCATTTTATGTATATTAATGTGAAAAAAAGTAATTGTTTTATTGATTTTTTAATTAGGAAGTACTTTCTAAACATCCTGTATGTAACGCATTTGTGTATGTAATACATGGTGCGTACAATCCTTAGAATTTCCAAGGAGTATGCTATCACAGTTTCAGATTAGAAATCTTTGAATAATATTTTATCAATACTTATGTATTGTCCGGGCCAGGTGATATTCACTGCGCCAACAATGGCGCCGAAAGTATTAAATAAAGTAATCCTTATTATTTTTTTCCATATTTTAAGTGCGTAGTTAAAATTATATAGTTTTCATATCAAATACAGTATTTATAAGTGTATAACTATGCATGATATAGCATAGATATAATATATTACGTTCATTGATACAGTGTATTTATATAACATTCATTTTGGTTGGCATAGCAAACCGCTGGAAATAAAACTACTATCGTTAATATAATTTATTACAACAAACGTTCATTTTATTTTTATGCATTTAATAAATATATACTAAATTACTGTTTTGTATTATTTTAGTTTACGTTTATATTATTTATCATTTTTTAAGATTTTATGTATTTATTAAATGCATATTAAATTACCGGTTTGTACAGGATTAGCAACGAGAGACATAATTTGCGATTGAGAACCATTTTTGGCAATCTATCTACCTTGCCCGGATAATACGTAAGTACCGTTTTTGCTTCAGGTTAAAAATCTTTCGGCGATTAAACGCAGATTTTGTATTTTCCGATTAATAAGGAAAAAAATTATGCTCGATATTTGTGGTAGAATAGTTACACACTCTAGTAATGCGTTAAATTTTATAATGTAATTCATGTAAAAAAATAAATTGAATAAAATTGGCTAACATTGTTTTAATGCCCACGTGAATTTGGAAAATAATATTTGGTTATCATAATTAGCTAAGTCTGTGTAGTACGTAGGTTTCAATTTTATTATATTGGAAATTATTACATCTACACCCGTATAGCATGTATGTTCACAGGGACGTCACAGTGACGTCACTGTGAGTCACGTACGTCACGTCACATATGTGACTGAAATACCACCATTCAGTGAAGTCACACTGTGACTAAAATGTGAATTGCTTAGTAACTTTAAAAAAATTACAAAAACACTACAAAATAAATATTCAATTTCAATTTTATAGAGCGAAATCATATATTAGAGTAACAATGACGGTATGTTGACGGTGGCAACAAGTGAACATTAAATAACACTTTTACTGTGATTTTTTTTAACTACGAAACATTGCACAATTTCGATATTTAATCGTCGGAAAAAAAAATGTTCTTTCAAATGCAATATGCTTGAAACTGTACTTCAATTTACTATTCTTTATGGTTTTAAAAATAATTTTCAAGCATGTTTTTATTTTTAATTCTCTCTACTGAGGGCATTCCAATCAAAACAGATTAAAACGTTTCCATTTAAATACAAAATGTTACAATAATAAATTTCCCATAATTCAGCGTTTATTTCCGACTAATATTCAACATCGAAATTAAAAACGTCATAAAAAATAGGAATTCATATTTTTTAAAAACACAAATTTAATAGACATAAAATAAAACTATTCGCTTAAACCACTAAAACTATTAGAATAAACAAACAATCAAAAAAAATTATATATATATATATATATACAGGTGGCGATATCTTCGACTAATTAAAACCTGATATGCGACTAATACGAAAGTATCACTAATGAATTTTAAAACTTTATTTAAATACATAATTGATATTTTTCATATGAAAATTATTTTTGGTGTTGTTAGTGGACAATCTAAAATAATGTATTAAATGTAAAATTAAAAAAAGTATTAAATGCAAAATTAGAATTTTCAATTTAAGAATATATATATCTATATATATGCTATATTCTATAACCCGAGGAACCCGGGTTGGATCCCCTATTTGTGTCAATTGTAAATTACGGCAGAAAATAATATACAGATGGTGTAATTAAAGATTTGTTTTTGTGAAGGGAGGTAGGTTGTGATAAACAAACATTTATTATAATAAAAACACTTGTATATTTCCAATAATAATTGTTTTTCTGTTAGTGTTTAAGTAGATTAAGTACCTCTGCCAATATATATTTTGGTACTTGTTTCATACTTCTTAAATAAATTTAACATTTTCCGGAGATAAAATGAAATATACGAAACGTATGCAAAACGCATGACATAAATAATTATTTATCTTTTCCCTTTTCATTTAGCAGAAATTTATTTAAAAACAATATTGCTATTTTACAAGCTGTTTTATTCTACAGGATATTAATAAATAAAAAAAGAAAGGTTGAAAAAGAAAAAAAATGCCTCCTCCCCTCTCCCGCGATAACCTTTTCAAATTTTTATGATCATATTTTGCATTTATTACGCGTGATACAAATGTTACTGTTTTTGTTAAACGATCTTGCATTATTGACCATTAAAATATTTATTATATACTCCAAAATTTAAACAATATTTTATTTGATATGCCATAAATATTATAATAGCATTGTTTCAATTTACAAAAAAGGAACTTACAAATCATTTAAATTGAAATTATTGTGAAACTAATCGGAAAAAAAAAAGATCAAATGCATAAAAAATACTTCTTCTAATAATAAATTTTAATTGGAGAGAGTCTCAAAAAAATATTCCGTATTTAACTTTCTACTCTAACCTAAACTTTATAATAAGAAACAAAAATCATCTGCCCTTCTAAGCAGGCAGATGTTTTGAAAATATCGTCTGCAGATCGACGTCAGAGTACGAAATTCTTAATAAGTAAAAAATAACAGTTTAGGGATGGAAGTGGGAGGAGAATGAAGTACTTGGACAATAGACGTGTATAATGGACGTGGAATTAAAATTTAACAAAAACCTGCACAGAACTTCGCATATACATATTTGATAGAAAATTACGTTCGATAAAGGTACAGTTTTTATTGGCGCGGTGAAATTTGAGTCCGGTCAATGATACTGTACCAGATTTGGACGAATTATTTTCGCCGAAAGAAGCTTTCGTTATTTGGATTACATCAAAACAGAATATTGAAAATTATGACAAAGGAAAATTGGTATGAAGAAATATTATTTTACTTGTTATATTTTTATTAAATTATAGCGTTTTCAGTTAATTCCATATGAGTTTTTTACAAAAGCTATATATTTCATTAATTTAATTTTTATAAAAATAAAGTTTATTAAATTTAGAATGTTTATTTTTCTAAAAATAAATAGCAGTATGTCAACGATTTTAATCAGATGATTAATGTTACTGCTTCATTTCCTGAATCATTTTATAGTTATAAATTTCAAAATATCTATGCACTATTATTAAACATTTATTATTAACAGGGGCATGTTATTTTTAATTATCATATTCTGTCATATTCTGTCTATTCAGATTCTGTCAAATCTACTTGTTCTGTTGATGGTGATATCAGAATTACAGAAGGTTATTGTGGTTATTGTCCCGTCACCAAATATCAAACCAGATAGATCCTTCATCGGCGTCATATGATACATATATGTATCACTATCGATGCATCTAAAATCTGCAGTAAAACGTTAAAAAATGACTCACATTAGACGCCAAACAGAGTAGGTGCGGTGCTGTGTCATTATAAACAATTAATGATCTGTGTTTTAAAAAAATAATCCCTAGTAGGATCTATTACTTATATAAATATATAATTTCATAAATAAAATTATAAATTTGACAATCAATTAATAAAATTATATTTTTAATAACCAAAATATTGTTTTTAAGTAATATATTTTACTGCATTCAAACCCTGTTGCAAAATGAATTAACCCTTTGTATCACCGTGTTGCATATCTGTAAACATACCCAAAAGTCAAAGTTTTTTACAGTGAGCTTAAAAAGGCGATTTTATTTATTACTGTTATCTTTCAACCCAGAAGTTAATATAAATTGTTCACAGAATTCTCAACATACGACAATGCTAAATTAATTTTTCATATAAAAGTCTTATTTATCATTTGAACAGTTTCACCCCGTTATTGTAAACTAAATTTTGTTGCATTTAAAAGTCCAGAGACGTTCAATAATAGATTTTTTACAAAGGTAAGTTCGTACACTTTAGAATTTTGTATTAAAAAATGACAATATTTATGAGAAGTAGCTATGTAATTTTCTGTTTATTACTTATATAAATATATAATTTCATAAATAAAATTATAAATTTGACAATCAATTAATAAAATTATATTTTTAATAACCAAAATATTGTTTTTAAGTAATATATTTTACTGCATTCAAACACTTTTTCAAAATGAATTAACCCTTTATATCACCGTGTTGCATATCTGTAAACATACCCAAAAGTCAAAGTTTTTTACAGTGAGCTTAAAAAGGCGATTTTATTTATTACTGTTATCTTTCAACCCAGAAGGTAATATAACTTGTTCACAGAATTCTCAACATACGACAATGCTAAATTAATTTTTCATATAAAAGTCTTATTTATCATTTGAACAGTTTCACCCCGTTATTGTAAACTAAATTTTGTTGCATTTAAAAGTCCAGAGACGTTCAATAATAGATTTTTTACAAAGGTAAGTTCGTACACTTTAGAATTTTGTATTAAAAAATGACAATATTTATGAGAAGTAGCTATGTAATTTTCTGTTTATTACAAATATGAAAAAGACTCTTTTAGAAAATAATTTTTATTTTATGATTTAATTTTTTTAAATTATTTTTTACTTGCTTAAAATGATGTATTCTATCATGTGAGTATATATTTTTCAAATCGATGTTGTTGAGCCACAAAAGGTTAAAATATAATTATAAATAATAGTCTATTTTGATCTGTAGGTTAAATTTTTGTTTTTCTCTTTCAAAAATGGCAACTTTAATCAAATATTTTTCAAAAATCATCCTTAATAAATTAAAAGTATCGTTATTTTTTTTAAATATCATCTAAAACCTGGACCCCAGAATATGAATAATATGGGAGAATACATTATGTCGATATTTTTATTAATTAAATATATAAGATTAGAGATGGGAATACTCGAAAAAAAAACGGAAACTTCGGGAAAAAAAACTGGGTTTTTTCCGTTTTTTCCGAAGGGGTATTTTTCAATTTTTCCAAATTGGAAAAATTGAAATTTAATTTATAAAATAATATATTCAAAATGTAATGGCTGCATTCTGATACTTTTTTCTTTATATATTTTCATGTTCAGTGTCTACCATTAAAATGTTAACATAGAAAATATGATATGTAAGCAGTTCAAGAAGAACTTAAGTCCTTTAAAAAATCCTTTATAATTTTTTCACCTTAAAACATAGGACCCTTCAAAAAATTCATAGTTTTTTTTTTTCAATTTCCATTCTGAATCTTCTAGAAATGTGAGGATTTTAGAATAACAAAACATGTCACATAACAGCTGAAATCGCCAATGAATCTCTTATCTAGCTGTATATACAGTAGTGGCCAAAATTGTGGAAACCTTTTGGGAACAATGTTTTTTTTAAGTTTGATGGTTCATAACGCCCAATATTTCTTAGTTATACTATAAAAGATTTATACCGCTGGAAAGATAATTTAATCAAAAATATCAGGCAATACAGTTTGTTCAATTCTAATTAATTTATCAAACATTATAGCCAAATAATCAGAAAAAAGCAGTAAAATTTGGTTAGGTTGATGATAATGATTTTTCTTTTTCTTGAATGTAGTCAATGCATATGAATGTTTGGAGTGTCAGACAGATTCCATTTTATTTGGTAATGTGTCGATCAAAGCTAGGGTAGGATTATATATATATATATATATATATATATATATATATATATATGTGTGTGTGTGTGTGTGTGTGTGTATGTGTGTGTGTGTGTGTGTCATATTTTGGTACTTATAGGAGGAATAAAAATGGAATAACGTTTAAGAAATGGAAAACGCTATTCATTCCAAATAACTTTAATAATCAGGCATGCAAGTGCCTGATTATTAAAGTGATTATTATGCGTTTAAAAATTTGTTCATAAATGTGTCAGAAAGTTTCGTGATACTGAGAGAAGGTAAATATGGCAAAGTATACACATTTAAAGACTTCAATACTTAACAGCACAATAGCATAATTTTAATTATTGTCAATATTTTTCGTGGTTACATAAAACAAATAGAAGTAGAAGTTAATTTAAAAAGTTGTTATTTGCACAATAGAATTTCATATTATTCAAATATTTACTTTTATTATAATTTTTAATGGATTCATCTATTATTTTTATATTACTATGCGTTTTTTACATTTATAATTGTCTTGCTTAACGGCTACATTAGCCGGTTTCCCAATCAGATGCAATGTTTTAATTTGAATACGAGTTGCATAAAAAAAAATTATTGCCGATCCAATCCTTATCGTCGATCTTATCCGGATTTGGTAAAATCTTGTTATCCGAATCTATACGAAATCATTTATCAGGTTCGGTCGTGTTGTGGGCCTACAGATTTTGTTGTTGTTGTTGGGTTAGGGTAAGAATATGGGTTGAATAAAAATATAATTTCAGTCAATCATCATTCATGCTCAAGTAGACATTCAACCATGTTCAAGAATTATATAACCGGATTCGTGCGTGACTCTAGATCTAAGCCGACATCAGAAATTGTGTCGTAACACAATTTCTGATAAAATCTTGTTACTCTGTCGTATGCAAGATTCTATTCCGAACAAGACTTACAGTAAAAACATTATACCCGACTCGGGTCAGTTCGGATTCACGAAAATTAGGCCACCCGCTACCCGACCACTAATCCAAATCTATTCTGTAGCCAAAAAAATCCAAAAAGATCGATCCGAACTTTCTCGATTGGATTCGGGTAAAATTTGGTCACCCGACCCGGTGCAGTGTCGTCACAAACGTCACAAACATGTAGCATAAAAAAATGTCGATCCGAACAATCCGGATAGGATTCGGGTAAAATCTGGTCACCCTACCCGATGCATATTCGTCACTTTTTTCACAATGAAGTCGCACGGTGACTTCACAAAGTAGTCACATTGTGAGGTCACAGAAAACCGTGAAAACGGCCATAACGACTTCACATTTAGGTCACAGTGACTTCACATCGACGTCACTTGACGTCACGACGACGGTCACAAAGTCACCGCGTGACTTCACAGGGACGTCGCCGTGACGTCACCATGCTTTACGGGCAGTCAAAGCAAAATAATATTTAAGATACAAGTGTTCCATTTAAATTTGAAAAAGTTTAAACATCTGTCACTTCATTCAAATTAAACGTCATCTTATTTTTTCTTCTAGTTCGCATCAGCCTAATAGTTACTTCTTATATACGGAATATGTCAGGTATTTGAGATAACTCTTAGTTCTGGCAAAAAATTGTCATATTGGTTGATGTTACTTATTGCATATAAAACTCACAAAAACAATAATTAATATTTAATTACAGTTATACATAAAATAGTAATTTAAAATATTCCCAGTTTTTAGTTTATTTATCTATTTAAAAATTAATCATCTAGCAATAAAAATAGCGAAAAAAATATATGATAAAAATTAGAATCATAAAATACGCCTATATAATGTTTTCGATTCAAGGATTTTTTAAAGGCGTCTTTAAACCCTTTTCTATCACCAGCTATGCAAAAATGAAGATTTCCATTGAGCACGACACTACTGACAAGGAAGGTTTCCATAAGCGCATAATCAGGAAAATTCGAAAAAATTACAGAATATTCTTCCCATGAGGACATATAGGTCTATAACAAAATTTCAACGGAGCCTCGATATAACGTTCGTAAAAGAATTATGACATTTTCGTGTTTTTGGCGATTTATCGCTTGTTGACGTCACAAGGAAAAAAAATACGCTTTTATGATAAATAATCTTTTAGGAAAAACTCTTTCTACTCTTCCTTCTGAACTAGTTTAACTATGTTTAACTAAAATAACCATACTTTTATAATTACGATTTTGCCATATACACTTACATGTATATATATAAAGAAATTAACGAACGTATTCTAAGAATTTATAACAAAATTTTAATTGATTAAAAATGGCTTCAAACTAAACATTTAAGTCCAATTCTTAGCACTGACATTTTGACTTCGATATTGTTAGTGTCGGAGACAACAAGAGAAGAGTGCTGTTGCCATGGAAACAACGACTTATTCAGTATCAAAATGCAAATGAGGCAAATGCAAATTCTTAATCGGGCAGTTACTTTTAAAATACACTTAAAACTTATCCAGTCGTTGAAACCGTCTAAAGTTGTAAATAACGTCAGCAACATAAAACTTGTATATATATTATATAAGGTTATAGAAAAAATAATAAACTATTTAATCATTCAAATTTGAATTGATTAAGTGCTGTGCATTTAAACACTCGTTTAACTAAGAATTTTCAAATGCATTAAGATCGCTTGCATTTGGCGAGGGAAAAGGTGTTGCTCGCTAAATCATGTATTTTTGCGCCAAACACACGAAAGTATTTTATCATTTTACAGATTTTTTACTGGGATTCCGCAACTAAATTTGACTTATCCTTTATTAGGTATTTGGGTTAGTTTAATAAACATTTTTTTTTTCAAAATATTCCGAGTAAGCGCTTTAAGGAGACCTTCCTTGTGAGTACTGTATCAGGTTCTATGAACAATCATTTTTTTAAATATTATGTCATGTGTAAAAAAATTCTTTTAAAATCCTATTTTCTTTGAAATATTTTTGTATATAATATAAAACTTTTATTAATCTTTATAAAAGCCAAAATAATAAACCATTGTATAAAAAGGAATCGTCCAGTAAGACGGCGCTGCGACGCCGTGGACTTCTATTTCTACTTTCACTGACATAATGCACTCTGAGTTTAGGGCACGGCAATAAAGGCTACTTTGATTGTTTTGTTTTGGAACCAGGCTAACGAAAAAGACAGGCTACCGCTGTACATTCCACTTATCTTTTTTTACAGACCGCTAGAGTGACGTGTTGCTCTATTCGTACACCTTCATTGGTGCATTCGAGCAACGTGACTCCGGCGGTCTGTAAAAAAAGATATACGTAAAGCAACGCGGTAGCCTTTCTTTTTCGTTAGCCTCGGTTTTGGAAGGTGTGACGTTTCCTGAAAAGTTGAATATGAAATGTAGCATTGCATCGCCATACATTTCGATTTAAAGTATGTAAATATTTTGTAAATAGAAGGTATATATTTTAGAATTGTTAAACTTCGTTAATTCGTATTCCATGGCAACTCATATAAATCTCGGTTTTTTTCGATGTAGGATACAAGGTGAATCTGAACTCACCGGAAAAACTTTAAGGAGTGTTATAACACATCTAAACAAGCTCAAAACACCATACTATGCATTGCCGTAACTCAAGCAGTGCAGCACTATAGGGATCTTTCGGATTGTGGATATAACACTCTTTTATATAGAATATCTAGTAAATGATTGATGATTATATTTATATGGATAGTGTTATTAACTAGGATGCTAATATGGATGAAAATAAGAAAAAATCAAGACAATGCAAAGTAAGTAGTCAAACAACTGAGGTCAAGCGAGGGGCGAGGGTACCTTAAATTGGACCAAATTTATTTCAGAGCAGTTGAGTTGAATAAGAACTCATGGGCAAATCTTTAACACTTTGTTGCATACTGTTCACAACAGTGGACAAAAATACTATTTTTTTTCATATGTTAGTACGCTACTCTGTTACATCTATTTTTTTCATTAAAAGAATCGAGATAGCGCCATAACAACTGAGATATTATGAATTTTGATATTATGAATTCTTGAGATATTATGAATATGGATGTCCCTTCAGACTGCTGGTAAGCTGTTCCGTTTGAACTAAAATATTTTTAAACCTACAATAATGTCAGTTAAATTGTATTTTGTTTATAAATTATTGTTTTTAGACTTCTTGGCATAAAGTATAATTGAAACACAAGTATTAAATTTTTTATTCGTTTTGTTTGGGACTATAGTGGACAGGCTGTAATTTAAAAGTGGACAGACTGTAATTTAAAAGTGGACAGACTGTAATTTAAAAAGCAGTTCAAAATATTATACATAAAATATTTTTTTTCTCATTCTGCGTGACTCTTTGAATTAAAAATAGCAATTTTAATGTTGAGGATTTGCCAGTTTTAAAGTATGCAACAAAGAGTTAAAGGGTGATAGTACACATCTAAGTAAGCTATTTCTGCCATACAACGCATGGGCGTATCGCAAGCAGTGAAGAGCTACAGAGCACTTTCTGTTTTGGAGATATCCCTGTTTATTACACGTTTTGAGCTTTCAGAGCATTCCCATTGGAAGCACTATCATGACATACATGTCTGCCTCTGGCTGTTTTATAAAACAAGTCATCCCTTTTGCAATCCACGGTAGGAATGACAATGCTTGTGAATGACCAGCGATGTATGTGTTTAATGACAGCGGTTCACAACTTGCAATACACCCATGCATTGTATAATTATGTGTTTAGATGTGTTCTGTGGTCTATCACCCATGCCGATGATTCATATTCAATTTCACTCAAAAAATTCGATCCAATTTAAAATAATCCCACACCCTTCTCTTGAGCTCAATTGTTTGTCAAATAAAGTTACTGGGTAATTTCTTGTCATTTTCATTAATATTAGCATTGTTGTTCGTAACAATATTCCGCATAAATAAAATCAGCAATCATTTACCAGATATTATGCAATTAACACCATTCTCACAACAATTAAAAACCGTCCTGTAGCGCTTCACTGCTTGAACTACGACCATGCATTGTATGGTGTTTTGCTCTTTTCTAAGCGTGTTCTATCATCCCTTAAAGTTTTGAGCACAAGTTCAGAATCACCGTATATCTGTGTTTTTCTTTCACCACAATATAACCTTTGCAGCGCCATGAACTAGTATATCCATTTACTAAGAACTAGGTTTCATTGCAATAGAAGCATTATTTAAATTAATATAATTCCACAGATGTAAAAAAACTTTTAAATAATTGAGTAATGATTAATATTCACAAGGATTATAGTCATATACGTATTAAAGTTTTTATATCAGGTTTGAAAATTCATCTTTTTAAAGCATTTTTAAAATATTACAAAGAAGACAATATTATAATTTTGCCCATAATAAAAAAATATCTTCTGAAAATGAACATTTTTTAAAAACGAATACAACAAATTGTTCCATCTTACCGTTGCTTTATAGACTACAGCAACTCAAATCAGATAACATTTTTTTATTATTATTCTGTTGCTAAGAAGCATCGAGAGAGGCAGCTCATGCGTTGCGTACGAGCTGGAAGCGAAAGAGTTAATACAGCGTTATTACAAATGAAACATCGGGTTTTTATACGTTACTACGTGTGAACTAGGAAACGTATATGTTTCCATGACAACTGAAACGTGAGGGCGTTAACTACAGTTTCGCGCTGCGTATGTGTCATGCTCGTGTGGTTGCCATGGTTGCTGCACAAACGTCCTATTCAAAATGGCGACTGGACAGCAGAAAGCGTTTTGCGTACTAGAATTTTCAAAGTGTGAATCGCTCATAACCAATCAGAGAGCAGTTCGAGCATCTGAGCAACGCGATTCCGCAAAAATCAATGTTTTTTGTGCGGTTTCTAGTAACAAGATGTATAGACCTTTCATTTCACCCAGGTCACCCGACCTTTCGCCGTGTGACTTCTTTGTTTGGGATATGTTAAAGACTTTGTTAACGAACCAACGTTACCTACCACTGTGGCTGAGTGTCGGAACCGCATCACGACTGCATTCGCGACCATCGACGCAGCCATGCTGAGTAATGTGTGGAGCGAACTGAACTATCGCCTTGACATCTGCCGTATCACTCAAGGAGCACATATTGAATATCTGTAGTATGGATGTCAATCTTGTATACTTTCGGTTTATTTTCATGTATAACTCATTGTTGTAAACCAATTATGTTCCGAAATAAGCGCTTCGGAAACCCTATGATTCTTTTGTAATAACCCTGTATAGTTATTTTTTTTTCATTTATACATCTAAATTAGTTAACGATTAAAAGTTTAAATATTAAAATCTTTTGTATCGCTTCGCTAATTTTAAAACTAAGCTTAAGTTCTTCAAAACAGGAATAGTTTCCGTTATAATAAAATATTTCAGCTTAATTGACACGAAACGTTTACTCCCCACTAAAAGATTTGTAGTTTCATGCTTTAAACAAAGTTTAATAGAAAATTTTTGAAATGAAAGTGATTTCTGATGAATTAAAATACTTTACTTTATTTGTTATGAAAGTTTGCTGTCACTTTTAAAAGTTTGAGATTTTATATACTTTAAAAGACGATGACGTGAAAAACTTAATACTGATCGTCTCTGGTTACAATAAAAACTTTAATCCATTAAAGATTTAATTAATCTCAGTTTTGAGAGCAAAAAAAAATATAATTTTTTAATGTACATCTTTATAAATAATGTTTTAAAACGTCATACCACCACTGGTATATATTTTGTTCTAAAATACGTTTAAAAAAAAAGAAGAAGAAACCCTTCCTGAATAAAGTTCTACGCTTATTCTTTTTATGTAAAATGAATTTAGCTATTTTTTTTCATATAAATTTATTAATAATTTTCATAATTAAAAATATGTTTAAAACAAAAAATGCCTAAATTATGTTTGGCTTAGCTGCCAGCTTTTACGCTTTTTGCCTACCACTAAAATGTTATAGTAAATTTTACCTTATTAACCCTTTGGGGACGAGCAACACGTATACGTGACGCAAAAAATGCTCAGAATCCTCGATTATTCGATTGTAAGCTTTGCCTTATGTAATTCTAGCATTTCTGCGTTTCAATTAGCCGAAAATTTCTGTTTTAAAAAACCGGTCGTGAAAGATTAAAAATTCTGTAAAGGACGCTCGTCGCGAAGAGGTTAAATCGCCAAAATCATTTAATTCAATAACACAAAAATTTTTGTTAATTTTTAGTGGTTACAAAAAAGCGTAAAAGTTGGCAGCTATGGTTTGGGTATTTTAGTATGGTAGACATATTTCAATGGGATAATTGTTTGGAAAGTCTGTCACGTAGATTTTAGATTAGCATTCTTAGAATTTGACCTCTTCTAAAACTACGAAAAAATGAAAAACAAAGTGCATAAACTATATGACTTTCCTGTCTGCTTCGATCCACGAAACTCAAATAAAGTCTTAAGAAAGTCCACGCTTCTCAGGCTCTACTGCAATCACCAATATCATCAAGAAAAGTGTCGTCGACAGTTTAAAACATGAGAGTCAATGCTTCGTTAATCTTTTTCCTCACGTTTTCAGTTATTTCTATCACATACCCTAGTTCTACGGCGTCCCAGCTGTACAAGTGCGCATATAGACCAAGCATGATAATTTTCGCCGTTTAATTTTGTCACTTTATAATCATCACCAGCCTTTATGCACACTTGAAAAAATGTACTAAAAGTCCTTACCGTTAAAATGCTTCACAACTTCTTCAAAACGTTAGCGATCAATGTACTGCAGGACAGTTGCATACCTTCCAACAACGCATTATTATGCCGAAAAATGTGGGTTAATTTGACCAAAAATAATCACATTAGACACCAGTATTTAAAAAAACAAGCACGAAAAATCATGCGTCAAGCATAGATTATGTAACACTTTCCACCGCTTCCAAAATAATTTTACAAATCATACAGTTTAATAAGCTAAAAGATAACATCTAAGTGAACAATTTGGAAAACGCATAACATATTTAGAAACATAATTTCAGGAATTTCCAACATATACAATATTCGGAAAAAATATCCGAATACTTTTATTCAGCCCTGTATAGGATCTATAGATTGGTATATATACTTACATAGCATGCTAAATTTTAGTTCACTTAGGAAACGCGTAGCACAGTTTAAAATTCTCTGTCTGGAGTTTCTGTCAATAAATGGAAATGTGTTCGCGAACTTTTGTGCTTCCCTGTATAGATCTACAGAATTTATACACACCACGTAATAGACAAGAAGCGAGTTAAAATTAAAATCGCGTTCAGTAACTTAAAACGCACTACCAGGAATTATTGTTAACAGACAGTAGAGAATTCTTTTGTGTGTCCGTAAATGAACGATGACTGCTATACACACAATATTCTGTAGTAAGCCTTTTGTCATGCACCTTAGTGATATATATAAATTTCAATGCGTTTAAAATAGAGAAACATTATTTAAATAAACCACAGACGATTTTTCTCCATAGAAGTAATGTAACGGAATTCTTTTGACTGTCCCTGTAAAGTAACTATAAGTGCTATGCACACCCTATTCCATATTAAGCCTCTTCTAATGCACCTTAGTGATACATATAAATTTCAATGCGTTTAAAATATTGAAACATTATTTAAATAAATCGCAAATGATTTTTCCCCATAGACCGCCATGTAACGGAATTCTTTTGAGTGTCCCTGTAAAAAAACTATAAGTGCAACACACTTCCGTTGAAATAGGGAACATGCTATAGATAACGACAATAACATATAAAAATTGCAGAGCAATCCGAGCCTATTTACGGGAGTTAGAGCACGGACAGACGGCAGACGGCCAGACAAACCGAAGTCATAAACACTTTTCAACTAGGTTGGAAAGTGTTAAAAATGAAATCAAAAAGTTTCCAAGTAAAAATATGAAATTAACTATATACTAGCTGTCTTCGCCCGCCAGCGGGCCCCTAATTTACATCGGTGCCTCGAAACTTTTGTATTCTCCGGCTCGCATCCCCCTCGAACCGAACGAACCTCCGACCCGGGTCCCCGCTGCCTTCGGCACCGTACACCGGTCGTGCGACGCACGCACCGGATAATCCCTTGATTTGCACATCGAATAGTATAAACCTCTAAATGAACTAATCTCCGACCTCTGGTAGAAAATCTCGAATCTTGTAAAACCCCAAACCGGAGGAACCGCCGACACGGCTCCCCGCTGCCTTCGGCACCGTATACCGGTCGTGCTACGCACGCACCGGGTAATCCCTTAATTAGCACATTGAATTGTACAAACCTCTAACCGAACGAAAACTCTGAGCCTGGTCCCCGCTGCCTTTTTCCAAATTAGCTCCCCAGCGTCGTGGGAACTTTTTACGCTGCATCTTTTGGCATCATCGGTTTTTCTCTATCTCATATAGGGGACCGGCTATGGGGGCAGGGAGGGGCACTTTATTATTTTCATTAAACTTTTCACTGTTCTTAAGTAAATAACAGAGTTTCTTTCTGCACATTCCTTCTAGTGACTCCCCCTTACACTGTCCCCGCCGGCAGCAGTTCCCTCCCCCCATTTTTATTTCCCTCTACCATTAACAGCTTTTTTAATTTAATTTCTGTCCTAGTGTTGTAATATATCATTCCTCTAGTCATAATGTTTAGATTAGTCCTACCAGTTGTTTATTAGCCATTTGGTTTTATTAAAATTTTAACCCTTGTGGCACCGGTAGCCCATCACTGAACTCATTCAATAGTAAACATATTACAAAATAGTAATACCATATTTAGTAGGTCCGGTTGTAAGCACTACACTGATATTTTCACTTCCGGCTTAGGCGGGCGTGTTTTTTTTTTTTTTTTTTTTGGCGGGGGGGGTGTCAGTGCCATACTCTATTTTATAGCTCTATGTAGTTCAAGCCCAGCGAGGAGTATCTATAGCATAGGCCCACATAGGTAAGTTGTGACCCTGTGTGATTCTTTGGTCTGGAGCAATCATTTTTACTTTTAGTTTAGGGCATTTTGATAACTCTTTATAACAAATAATGTAAATAATTATATATAAAAAGTCCAACATTATAACAACAATAATACATCTCAATTTCTCAATTATTGTTATAGGTGTAATTCTTATTATACAGTTTTGCATATCATAGCAATTTGTAATTCATGTATAGAATAATTGTACAAACACCTATAGCATTGTCCTTCCTTACTATTGTAAATTATTGAATATTACTTCTGGCATGAAAATTCCTGGTATGAGCACGGGGAGTTCTTTCCGGTTTGGACGTGGGGGTACCATTTTTCTTTGGCTTATTCTTTTGGCTTTTATTTTGATCTTTCTTCTTCAAAATTTTCTTCAAAATTCAAAATTCTTCCTCATATGTGGGGTGCCCGTATTCCTGGTTCTAGATTGATTAGAGGTATAAGTAGTTAAAAGTTTAGTGTTTAGTGATAAGTGTGAAGAGAAGTTAAGTAATAAATCATTGAACTGGTTATATGTCTGACATTGATACATCAGACATTTCACTTCAGAAGTTCCCGGAAAGGGAAATAAAAATAGTTATAAGATAGTCATAGTTTTATAATCATAGAAAGAGGTATATTAATCAGTTTGCAAATAAAAGTTAGAATGGTGGATTCAGATAGACAACAATCCCATGCTGAGATAAAAATGAACTCATATGTCGACACCTCTCATACTTATGCATATGTTGACGTCGTCCCAATCAGTTCAATCTCTAGAACTGTAGACAAAAATCAGACTGAAAAGTTGACTTTCAATGATGCATTCACTAAGAATTTAAATCTTAGCGATATAGCACAACAATACTATATTCATATAAAGAAAAGCAAAAAAGGTGCTATCCAACCAATGGCATTTTTGGAATGGTTTATAGTAAAACTAGAAAAATATACAAGCTATATAAGCTACTACTCCAACTCAAAAGAAATCAAAAACAAGCTCTCATGCCTAGAAATAGACCTAAAATCAATTTCAAAACATTATGCCACAGAGGACGACCATCTGTCAAAAGGTATAGTCAACATGATAATCGATGAAATTACCGACAAAGGAGAATTTCAAGAATATGACAGCCAAGATGCAAGTTGTTCACAAGATGTTATCGATCTAATTACGCAGTTGACAAGGGGTGTAAGAAAACGCACTAAAGGAACATCTGCAATAGTCCACCTATACTTAGACGAATTAAAAAGACGACTTAAACTAATACAGACAGATTTCACCAATATCTATATACTAAAGGCACCATCCCCAGAGATATCCCCAAAAATGGCATTAAATATAACTGAATTACAAAATGCCTCTTACAGTCTAACACATATTGAAGATGAAAAACTGATACACAGTGGAAAATCCATACAAGATAAAGACAAAGGAAATGAAGGTGGTGATAAAAATGTTTTAAGTAAGGAAGACTGTGGAAAAGAAATGATTCAGGAAGAGTTGGAAAGAGCCCATCTGAATTTACAGGTACTTTCTGGAGAGAGTTCCACTCTTAGTATACGAATGACATTGCAAGAACTAACGAGCTTAACACAAGAGAAATCTCCACTACATCAATTGGAAGATATCCTAAATCAAATTGAAAGTAATTCAAAAATTTATGATGAAGACATCCGAACACAAATAGCGAACTCAATACAGCAGATAAAAGAATATCTATACTTCGAACAAGAAGAAAATAACGTCCTGAAAACTACGACAAACGAACAAGAGCATCAAATAAAGGAAATGAAAACTCAAATCACTCAACAATCAAAAATAATTGATAAAATGGAAAAAGAACTTCAGAGCAAAGAGATTGAAATAACCGAAAAAATTAAACAAACATCACTTATAGAAGAAATGTTTCATACCATAAAAAATCAACAAAACTTAGTTAATAATCAAGACCATCTGTAAGATGGAATCGATTCCGAAATATCGAAAAGAGCACAACTCAAGAGTTATGCTGCTGCAATTACATCCGATCAACCTATAAAAACACCTTGCTTTAAGTACTCTAAATCAGCAATAATAATAAGAAGAAGTCAATCAACGAATATTCCCATTAATGTAATACGAAACATGTTAAATGACAAAATAAAAGGGAATAAAAAATTTAAATACATCTCATGTTCGTTAGGAAGAGATAAAAACTCGCTCATAGTCCAAACAGAATCGGACGAAAAAACAGCGGTTTTAATTGATTTTATAAATCAAATAGAAGGTTTCAGAGACTTGGCCGAAGCAGATCTTAGAGATGCTAAAAGAAAAAAAGTCATTATACTGGGAATTCCAGTAGATGTGACTGAGACTGAAGTAATTGATAAGATACATCAAGAACTGGGACAGAATTTTCCTCTAGGAATAGCAAAAGTTCTCAAAAAACAAAAAATGAAAACATACCAAATAGTACTTGATGCAGAAGAACATTACGCGAAGGCATTATTTTCAAGAAGAAAATTACCTATTCATTTTAATTTATGCCGTATAGAATATTACAATCCAGTGGTTAGGTGTAATAAATGTCAACGTTATTGCCATACAGTTGATAATTGTAGAAGTTATAATTTAACATGCGCATATTGCACAGGTAACCACAAAACAGACACATGCAAAATAAAAGAAAATTATGAACGTCATCGTTGCATCAACTGTGAAAGAGAATATAAAACCGCAGTAAAACCTGAAAAGATTGAAAGGCATAGTGCAAATTCTAGATTCTGCCCAATTTTTCAAAGATTGTTGCAACGAAAACAAAATATTACTATCTCCTATGATCCTTCAAAAGTATGTTCTCAGAACTAAAATCACTCAATATCTCTGATGACTCTATAGAAGATTCAACTGTAGAACCTCCAACCAATACTACATATGTAATAAATCAGACTATCCCATTGGACAATAGATATTATTTCGGAGAATCCATGACCCCACCAAATCATTTAAAAATAGTTCAAATAAACCTTAATAACTGTAAGGCTGCAAATCTCCAATTGCTGAAGTACATACATGAAAATAAAGTAGATTTAGCTTTAGTTCAGGATTATCACAAAAGTAATAACACCTTCACGGGAATCCCAATTTCATGTTCCTTCTACCATTCAATAAATCAGACGTCGGGAATACTCGTATCCAATCCCTTATTAATTCATATTCAGACTCTACAAACAAATAGCAGTGTATTTATAAACCTATCACTGCCATCAAAATTCATTAAAGTCGGATCACAATATTCAAAACCGAGTGGAAATCTTGATGAAGACTTCCGAGAATGGACCAGAGTCATAGAAGATACATCGAACCTTATCCTTGGGGGTGATTTCAATGCACACCTCCAGGCGTGGGGTTATAAAAGAAATAATGCTAGAGGATATATCCTACTTGACTATCTAGCAATGAGCAGATTAACTATTATTAATGATCCTGATTCAGAATGTTCTTTTGCGCGAGACAAGTTTAAAGGCAAACCAGATTTGACCCTCTGCGGTGAACATTCAAAAAATATTATAGATTCATGGAAAATAGACTCGACATTTAAATCACTAAGTGACCATCGATATATTACTTTTACTCTGAATGTCACACCCACAATAAGAAATTTATACCGTTTCAAAACCAAATATGAAACGTTTAAAAAATTCAATAAACTGTTTCAAAAACATGAAGAAACATTACTTTCAACACTTAAAGCAGTCAATTCTGTTCCAGAGTTAGAGAAGTGGACAGAGGAATTTAATGTTATCCTTTTAAACATCATTCAAAAATCACTTAAAAAGAAAAAGTTGTCTCATGAAATTAATGTATCCTGGTATACTGACAAACTTAAAGTACAGCGAAGCCACCTAAATGCTATATATAAACTACATAAAAGAAATCCAGATTCTGTAGAACTCAAGATTAAATATAAAAAAGCCAAAGCAAAATACAAATTAGATATTAAAAAAGCTAAAATTGATTCTTGGATAACATTTTGTTCGGAAACAAACAGTAAGTATGGTACTGCTTTTAAAATTCTGAAGCAGAAATATTTAAAAAATACAGATCTTATCCACTCTGTCATGGAATCTTCAACTCAAAATGATACATACAAAGATATTCAAGAAACGTTACTTCATTACCATTACAATACAAGCCTAGAATTCGAATCATCATTTCAAAACACAAACACACTATCAATAAAAGAATATAACAATTTTAAATTTACCCATAGAGAAATTCAATATGCAATTAACCAACAAAATAAAAAGAAAGCCCCAGGATATGATCGGGTAGATGGCAGAATTTTAGAAAATTCGATAAAAAATAATATGAAGCTTATAAAATTATTATATAACAAATGTCTCTACCTTGGACACTTTCCTGAAACGTGGAAGAAAGGAGTAGTCATCTATTTTAGAAAGAAAAACAAAGATCCATCAAAACCTGATTCATACCGTCCAATTACACTACTACCCATGATTGGTAAAATCCTAGAAAGATTAATAAAAAATAGAACTTTAACTTATCTTGAAGCAATAAACTATCTAAAAGATGAACAGTTCGGCTTCCGTGAAAACAGAAGCACTATATCAGCTCTGGAGAGACTTAAAGAGAAAATTTCACAATTATTACAAAAACATACTTATGTGGGCATCATATCATTTGATATTACAGGTGCTTTCGATTCAATAAACTGGCACCAATTATCAGAAATAATTGATGACTCACCGTTACCCAGATACCTCAAAACCTTACTAAAAAATTATATAAGCAAAAGAAGTATAGGCTTAAATCAATATGAATATATAGAGTGGTTCAGGGTATTTAAAGGATGCCCTCAGGGATCCTGTCTTGGACCACTCTTATGGCTTCTTATAGCTAACTACATAATAAAAAATTATAAAAATCTATATGAAGATATTATTGTTTACGCAGATGATTTTTTGATTCCAATAGAGGGAAATACCGTAATAGACCTGGAAGTTACAACCAACAACAAAATAGTCCATTTTAAGAATATCTGTGATGAACTCGGTTTAAAAATATCAACTCAGAAAACGCAATTAATGCTTTTCGGTAGCAATCTCCTCGAAAGAAGACTTCCGAGATTTAAATTAGAAAATATAAAAATAAAATTAGTAAAAAATATTAAATATCTTGGCGTATTGTTAGATTCTAAATTCAATTTTACAGATCACATGAAAGACCTTCGAACAAAGATTGCAAACTTTGTAAACGGATTTAGAGGATTTCGATTCTTTAATAAAGGTATCAAACCAGACATCCTGAAAATATGGTATCAAACAGTCATAGAACGCCAAATACTATATGCTTACGAAATTTGGTATCCAAACTTGAATACTGATGGCCGCAAATTACTACGTTCAACTCAGCGTTTGGCATTATTAAACTTAATACGGACCTATAGGACTATCTCTCACGAAGCTCTGTATCTTCTTACAGGAACTCCACCAATCCTAATAAAAATACAGAATGAATTTCAGTACTACCAACTGAAAATAGGAAATAGAAATTTGTTAATCAATAACACACAGCTAAACATTAACAATATAATGCAGAAAGAAAAATCGTATCGATTCCTCAATTACTACAGAGTCCAAAATATCAGAATTATAGAAGATAGAAAATCCATCCATCCAAAAGAATACGATGTGGAAGCCTACACAGATGGTTCTGTCATGCCAGTGGGTGTAGCCAGTGCTTTCACCATATATAAAGATGGAAATAATATACATGATGAAGCAATACGACATCATCCACTGAATAACATATATCAAGCAGAATTAATGGCAATTTATAAAGCAATAAAATGGTTCTCTACCCCCGACTACCATAAACTACTAATTATTACAGATAGTTACTCTTCTATGGAAGTATTAAAAGTTGCTTTTCCTAGAAACTACATTATCAAAAACATTTACAATCAATTACTTCAAATTCCTGATAAATCCATTATAATAACATGGACTAAATCTCATGTGGGTGATACTGACAACGAAAGAGCTGATCTCCTAGCAAAGCAAGCCATCTTACAAGACCAATATCAATCAAGAAAAGATCTGTTGTTCCCCATTTCAATAGCAAAATTGTATTTTAAAAAGAAAACCATCTCTGACTGGCAAGCCATTTGGGACTCATGTAATAAGGGCAGAGATACCTATAAAATTATAAATAAAGTCGATCCAAATTATCTCTGCAAACAGCCAACACTGCCGTATTATCTGAGTAACCATGGCAGTTTCCCACAATACTTACATAAAATAAGAAAAAGAGCCTCACCTAGATGTCCATGCGATAAAGCAGAAGGAGATGCAGTTCACTACATATTCGGATGCTGCCCTCTTATGATCCATCACTTCCCTTTTGATAAGAACGAAACTCTCAGATATAACCTTCGTAATATCATTTTCAATCCTTCAAACTATCAAAAGTTAAAAGAGAATTATAATATTCTCAATAAAAATTTCTCTTTCATTACGAAAGAATTTAAAAAAAAATTGACTGAACTGACCATTGACTTTCTGAACTAAAATACCATAAATTTAGGACATCATGAACTTATAGTACTTCGAAAATATTTTATATTTAAATTTCAATTTGCAAAAAATTGTTATTTTTTACCTTTTATATTTTATTATTGTTATGTAATTATATTCATTGTTTCAAATCTAATAAACAGGCGCCTCCTGCGGTGGGGGTTGGAACGGATGGGTGCTATCGGTGTCGGGTAGCGTTTATTTTTCCCCTCGTGGACTTATTGTTCCTATACCTCACGGGTGGCTGTCCACGAGTAGGTGATTTCGGTTCCCGCTGCCTTCGGCACCGTATACCGGTCGTGCTGCGCACGCACCGGATAATCCCTTAAATTGCACATAGAATAGTATAAACCTCTAACTGAACGAACCTCCGGCTCGGGTCCTCGCTGCCTGCGGCACCATATAGCAGTCGTTCCGACCCTGGTCCAAGCTGCCTTCGGCACCGTATGACGGTCGTGCTACGCATGCACCGAATAATCCCTTAAATTGCACATGGAATAGTATAAACTTCTAACTGAACGAACCTGCGGCTCGGTTCCCCGCTGCCTGCGGCGCCGTATAGCAGTCGTGCTGCGCACGCGCTGCAGTATACGTTAGTTCCACCTTCCGCCACCAGGTGGCGCAATCTGTTTATATGATCATAACTGAAATCGTTAAGACTTTCGATGTCGAGTCGAATGAGCCATACCCCGTCGTTTTCATGCCCGTAGAACCGAAGATAGGAAAGCGCCCCCTAGTGGTGAAAAAACGAAATAAAATCGGTAAGCTCTATCGATGTCGAGTCGAATTGATTTAGACTACCTGAGTTCTAGTTCAAAGACAGGGACCTGTAGAAAAACTTAAAACTTAAAAAAAAAAAATCGATAACGGGCGAAGCCCGCTTTTCCCTATCATAATATCTGGATAGGGGGTCCTTATTACTTTAATTATGATGTTTGGAATCAGTTTGGTGGACATCCGTAACATAGTTTCTTAGTTATAGAAACGGACCACAGTTAAAAGAAAAAAGCGGGGGGGGGGGGGGGGGGGGGTTGGCGATGACACTGCTTTTCCTCAAACAACTTATGTAGACTACCTGTGTTCTAGTTCAAAGACAGTGAGCTGTAGAAAAACTTAAAACTAAAAAAAAAAAAAAAAAAAAAAAAATCGATAACGGGCGAAGCCCGGTTTTCCCTATCGTAATATCTGGTTGCCACTCTAAAACAAAAACTTAAAATACTAAAACATAAAATAATAATGCAGTTTTTAGACGCGGCCTACTTCTTAAAATCCTAATATCTAGCCGGCACTGTCATAAAAAGCGGGGGGAGGGAGGGGGAGGGAGGGGGGGGGAGGGGGAGGGAGGGGGGGGGGGTTGGCGATGACACTGCTTTTCTTCAAACAACTTATGTAGACTACCTGAGTTCTAGTTCAAAGACAGTGAGCTGTAGAAAAACTTAAAACTAAAAAAAAAAAAAATCGATAACGGGCGAAGCCCGCTTTTTTCTATCATAATATCTGGTTGCCACTCTAAAACAAAAACTGAAAATACTCGTAATGCAGTTTTTAGACGCGGCCTACTTCTTAAAATCGTAATATCTAGCCGGCACTGTAATGGAAATCTTTCTTTTGCTTCAATTATACAAATAACGATGATTAATTATACAATAAAATAATATATCGGCTCGTAATGAAGATATGGCAATAATTTTTAGATACTCTGAAAGCAGAATCCATTTAGCGTCGCCCTGTCAAAGTTTGGAATTTCTGCGCCTCTTAGAATCAGAGATGCCCCCCCCCCCTCTGTAAAACCCCAGTTGAGAGTCATGTGACCTCACCTCCGTCAAAGAAAATGCCGATCCAGACAATCGTCTGGCCGTGCGTCTCCGATCTGGGAATCGCAGCTCGGAAAGAAAAGAAAAATAATTTTTTATCGATCGATTTTTAAAGGATTTTTACGGTTCTAATCTTTGCACGGAAACGATTTTTCGAATTTATGAGACCTGACGACGTCCCGGTTGCGTACGTGCGACTTACGAATTTCTGGCCCCCCGACTTCCGGAGATAGGGGTCGGACCTGCGCTGCGGTTTGGGGCTTAAATCGCTCCCTGGGAACCCCCTGCCTTTTCCTTTCCGGACCGGACGTGTACCGGCAACCCTCGGCGGAGGCGAACTTTTCGCTGTTTTGACTTCTCTTTCAACTTCGGTTTCGGTCGGTAATTAAAACACTTTCGCTCATTAATAACTCCCCGGGTCCGGGTCGGAATCCCGACCCGATCGAAACTTGAGCGTCGCGCCTTTTTTGCGAATTTTTCGGTTCGCGTCCGCCGTCCGTGCGTCGCCTGGTCCCGGAGCCTTTGCGGGTACAAAGGTGGAGTGCACAGACAGAAACACACACACACAGACGTTCACGGACATTAATAATATATCCGATTATTACATCGAATAATTATTTCTGGTTACACAGGTGTTTATTATGGATCAAATTAACTCACATTTTAATGGAAGTTTAGTTGAAGGTTGGCAAGTATGAAAAATGAAATCTGGTACAATTTTTATGTAGACTATCATCATATATTATGATTAAACAAACAACATACATAATAAATTTATACAAAATAAAACTGCACTTTTTTTTCATTATTAGAACCAGGGTTATAAACATCGTTTTGATTTTTCTAAGTACTGTATATTTGAACGCATGTGTGTATGCGTGTTATATCATAACACAGTGCAATTACAGATGTCTGCTTCAATACTACATTGTAATTAAATGGCCGTTAAAATATATTTACGAATGATAAATTACGCTAAAAGAGGTAAGGAGACAGTCGCAGAATAATTTGTTACATTTCTAGATGCTAATAAAATATGTCAGGAACTACCAAGAAAATATGCAGTTTCAAACAGACGAAGAAAAGAAAATCTTCATTCATCCATTTAAAATGTATGGTCTTTTTTAGCACTTTCCAACCTAGTTGAAAAGTGCTTATGACTTCGGTTTGTCTGGCCGGATGGCCGTCTGGCCGTCTGGCCGTCTGTCCGTGCTCTAACTCCCGTAAATATGCTCGGATTGCTCTGCAATTTTTATATGTTATTGTCGTTATGTATGGCACGTTCCCTATTTCAACTGAAGTGTGTAGCACTTATTGTTTTCTTACAGGGACACTCAAAAGAATTCCGTTACATTGCGGTCTATGGGGAAAAATCATTTGCGGTTTATTTTAAAAATGTTTCACTATCGTAAACGCATTGAAATTTATATAGATCACTAAGATGCATTAGAAGAAGCTTAATATGGAATAGTAGGTGTATAGCACTTAGAGTTACTTTACAGGGACAGTCAAAATAATTCCGTTACATTACGTCTATGGAGAAAAATCGTCTGCGGCTTATTTAAATAATGTTCCACTATTTTAAACGCATTGAAGTTTATATATATTACTAAGGTGCATTACAAGAAGCTTACTACAGAATAGTGTGTGTATAGCAGTCATCGTTCATTTACAGGGACACACAAAAGAATTCTCTACTGTCTGTTAACACTAATTCCTGGAAGTGCGTTTTAAGTTACTGAACGCGATTTTAATCTTAACTAGCTTTTTGTCTATTACGTGGTGTGTATAAATTCTGTAGATCCTATACAGGGCAGCACAAAAGTTCGCGAACACATTTCCGTTTATTGACAGAAACTCCAGAAGGAGAATTTAAACTGTGCTACGCGTTTCCTAACTAAACCAAAATTTAGCATCCTATGTATATATACAAATCTATAGATCCTATACAGGGCTACATAAAAGTATTCTGATATTTTTCCGAATATTGTATATATTGAAAATTCCTGAAATTACGTTTTTAAATATGTTATGCGTTTTCCAAATTGTTTACTTAGATGTCATCTTTCAGCTTATTAAACGGTAATGATTTGTAAAATTATTTTAGAAGCGTTGGAAAGTGCTACATAATCTATGCTTGACGCATGATTTTTCGTTCTTGTTTTTTTTTTCATTTCGTTAAAAAAGGAAAAATCCTTCTTTGTCTCATTCACCTGGAACTAATGTAACATCCGTTTCCAGCCTGTGCGTGTCTTTAGAAGATAGAATCACTTAAGTCAATTAACAGCTATCAAAAACTAGTCGTTGGGGGCCACAGTAATACTTACCCATCATGGATATGCATAATGTAAAATATTAAAATAACAAGTTGGATATTGTACGTCAAACGTGACAAATGAGGTGCGTTCGTACTACAGCTAGTTATATAAATATTCAGATCTTGATAATTTATAATTCTGTGAACTGAATTACATCGTCTACAGATTAATTTCTGTATTAAAATAAGAATCTCGGTCGCTTGATCATTAAACCTCGGAAGCTCCTATAACAAAAAAGAACCAATTTTCTTAAAAAATTCAAATTTCTTAATATTTTTATTAATATCTCTTAAAGTTTTGATTCGATTTAAATAAAATTTGAAATGCCTCGACAAAATTCTGCAAAGATAATATATCTTAAATTTCAAACCATTCGGTTGGGTAGTTTTTGCGTTGTTATATGCGGACGGACGGACAGATAGACGGACGGACCAGACGACGACAATAGGTGCTACGTATTTATATAATTACGAACGCACCTAAAAATGTGTAAACTACTTATAAAATGCATTGCAATTCAAATAAAATCGTGGCTTGATGACGTCATAAACTTTAAAAGCTCTATTACTGAATTGCTTGAAAGAAACCTCCTTATAACTCCAAAAATAATAATCCTATTAACTAGAGGTTTATTGCATCTGATTAAGCGCTAAATTTCCAATTAAAATATATCTTTGAAGTGAAATTTGGATGAAATACAGGGTCATGAAAAATCGAAGAGTGGGGAAAATAGGATTCCAAATATCTCGGCAACTCATAAACCGATCGACTTCATGCTTTATGCAAAATTTATGTCTTTTTATTGTCTTTTATATTCATTCCTTAAAATAAACAATTTCGAAAATTTTTATATACCTTTCATCAGAACGAATATTTTGAGAGCCCGAAAAAAATAGTTCCTGGTTAATCGAGGTTATTGAAATTAAATAGGCTTCTTTCCATTATTACATACTAAGTACATACCAAATTGCAAGTCACTATCTCAATTTTTTCGGGAGATAGAGCGTTTAAAGACATACAGAGACACAGACACACACACACGGACGGCAATTTTTTTTTTCTAAAAATATGTTTTTCGGAATCTTCAGTGTCTGAAACTTGTAAATCCGTCAAAAAACTTTCGATTTTCAAAACGATTACAAGACCCTATACTACGTATGATGGGTAAGTAATAAATATTTTATTTCAACAAAGGGGTAAGGCTTCAGTGAAGATTGGTGCAACTAACTGCAAACTATCTGAAACTATCATGTTACAAAACTAAACATAAGAGAGGAGGTGGGGATACAGTAATTTTTCGTATCTAGCTTATAACATTTTAAAACCACTTTCTCTATCCTAAAAGAATTTCAATTTATCTTGTTCGAACATTAATTACACTGATTTCAGTAAATTTATCACAACAAAAAACTATTTACTTCAATATCTAAATAAAGCTCTATGCGCTACCACAAAGCTTCATTTTAAGTAATCAAACTTTTCAATCTTACCACTGACGCTACTCAATCCTGCTGACTTCGACTCTATTCCAAGTTTTTCAAAATGAGACAATATCCCAAATCCAGATATTTTGGTAGCTAACTGACGCATGCGGGCTAGATAATGGTTTTATAAAAGCCAGACACAGACAAGACACAGCAAGAAACCCAACTTACACAGGGAAAACTTCTTATTAATTAGTCACCAATCAACCTAATGTGACACTGATTAATATGAAATCGCGCAAAACAAACAACAATTGTACCGTGCAATTTTACATATTTGAAACTAGAAGGGCGTAAAGAAAGTTTCGATCATTTATGGTTACGATTTAGTTCTATACAAGAACAACACGTTCATCACAAAGTAACTTTTTGTCTTAAGTAGTGAACGTCACTGCCACAATTCTGTAGAATCCTGGGAGAGCAGGTTATGCACGACGCTAACACGAAAATTATTTTTAAGGCTTCTCAAAACCCGACCCAAATTGGTCCCACTTCATTCTGAACCCGAAATAAAAGACTAAAACTAAACTTGAAGGGGGGGAGGGAATACGGAATTTTTTTCATATGCAGTCCATAACATTTCCAAACCTCCTCCCTAAAAGAAGTTCAAATTATCTTTATCAAAAATTAATCACACTGATTTCCCAAAATTTATAAAATCACAAAAAATCTTTATTTCAATTTTTAAATAAAGATCTGTGAGCTACCACGAAGACTTTATCTGTTATATCAAACAGATAAAAATCTATATGTTAGTACAATAAAAGAAATATTATCTACAATTAATATCGAAAAAATAATATGTATATATATGTTCAATAATGTTTAAATATATAGTTTTTCCATCTGAAAAAAATATTTTAGACTTTTTTGAAAAAACCGAGTCTATACGAACCCGACCCGCAACGGGCTAACCCAACACGAAACAAAGAAAGCTCCATTCCGACTCGAACCACGGGTGGGTTTTGCGGAAAATCGGGTTACCTAACCCGATGCAGGACTCTATAACATTGTTGAGCCTTATACAAGTTTTTTAAGCATCTCTAATACTCTCAAACACTTACAGCCGCCAGATTTATTTGAGCCATGATACTCTATTTAACTGGTTTCCAATCATTTTATGACCACGCTTCACAGCATCTTTAAAATAACAATGCCCCTCCTCCCACTCTCTGACGTTTATTTCTTATTATTTGAAAATTGAAGTCTTATTCATATGTGGTAAGCCTGAAAAAGCTTTAATAATTACAAGTCATTTCATATTTTCTAGCTTATCATACAGATAAACGTTTTGTTAAAAAGTACGTTTTAACATAAATCTAGGAATAAGACCATACATATCCACTTTTATATCTACAAGAGATATGTAGTTCTTTGAAAACATTATCTTTCCCATTACTGCTAGTTAACCTCCATGTATAACCATTATAGTTTTACACTCGTATCACATTTATTTTCAATCAGCAATATTGCTTTTCCAAAAAACAGAAAAAAAAATGTCTGAGAATGATATAATAGGCTAATTCCACTCGTGATTGTAGTGTATGTCACATGGCCGGAAAAGCTGACCGTTCTTAGCCATCGGTATTATTTTTTTTAACTTCTCTGTATTTAATTGTAGATATATGGATTGAATAAGTCAAATTCTCTTTTACTATAATACTGGTAGTCAAACGCTGCAGCTATTTTCACCTCTGTGACTGACACTACATCCACGCATGAAATTGGCCAATAACGATTCTGCTATTTCCTTCCTTACAAATAAAATTGCCCTCCGGTAGAGTATACGCCCCAAGTTCGGAAACACTGTTCAAACGCACGAAAAAAGTATTTCTAGTGGAACAGTTTTAAATTTGTATGGAATTAATTTTCCCTCTTAATATATAAACTATAAGTAAAAAAAATACAGAAAGTAAACAGACCAAAACTATAAATTAGCAGGTGCTAGATACAATGCATTCACAATTTTTATTATACTTAAGGTAGTTTAGCACCGACTTCAAAAAGTAATTGATTACATTTTACATGTAGATATTCGTAAATTAAATCAAAAGTCTGTAAATTCATCTCTTGTAAAAAAATTTCTCTCGAAAATCCACGTTTGATGGATATTAAATTGCACCCAATATATTTGTCGTTTTTATGCCGACACATGTGATTATTGGATAACATTTTGTCATTGGAAAATTTAAAAAATATATTTTATTCTTTTTACTGCTTTCCTTTTAAGTTTTTTTTTTTTTTTGATAAAGTTTACTTTATTTTCCCCAAAAAACAACTAGCGATTATTTTATGTTAGGTATATAAACATTTTACTTTATTCTTATCGTTTTATATCAATCTACAATTTTCTGTTTTGATCTAAATATGTAGAATAACAGAAAAAAAAAATGACGATGCGTGTTTGAAAAAAAATACATTGAAAAAAAAATCGAGATAGATAAATTTGTCTTTGTGAAAAATAAAATAAAATGAAATAAAACATCCACAACATTGTTTTTCATTTAGAATAAGTTTCATGGAGACTCATTTATTACAGCGTTAAATATCTGCGGCTATACCCTTCTTCTAAAAATGAGCAATCATATAAAAAATTTACATTTTTATGAAACTCCTGAATGATATGTAAAATCATAAAAAATATTATTTTAAAATAGTAACAGAATACAATCCCGAAAAAATAACCGTTAATCAGTATTAAATGATTAGGATTATAAATTTTCCCTAAGAATGTGGAATTTTTTCTTATATATATTTATTGAACTGCTATCCGTCTTCTTTAATAAAAGGTGTTTCATATACTCCTGAATAATTCTCAAAATTAATTGGGTCAATTTTACTGCAAATGATATTCTTTAATTTCTTAGGTGTTTCGGCTATTAAGCAGATATTGAAACGTTTAAGGCTGTGTTTTAATTTTTCGAAAAAGCTTCGACAATAACATTAAATTCACTATTGAAATTGAACATAATAAAAGTCTTCCATTCCTTGATGTTATGTTAACAAGAACAAATAAATCTATCGACAGAGCTGTTTTCCGGAAAAACATGGCTAACCAATCTACCATACCAAATAACGCATGTTCTCCCTTTACATGCAAAATTTCAGCCTACAGATTTCTCATAAAACAAGCCTTTATAATATGTACTGAAAATAAATTGAATAATGAATTAGATAATATTCGTAAAATTGCCTATAATAATGGTTTTACAGTACACCATATTAATAAATTAATCATAGATATCACCAATAATAAGTATTCAGAAAAGAAATTTGATTCACAAAAATACAAACTTTATACTCTGCAATATTATCCAAGCTTTTTCGAAAAATTAAAACACAGCCTTAAACGTTTCAATATCTGCTTAATAGCCAAACCACCTAAGAAATTAAAGAAAATCATTTGCAGTAAAATTGACCCAATTGAATTTTGAGAATTATTCAGGAGTATATGAAATACCTTTTATTAAAGAAGACGGATCCAAGAATTACTACATAGGCATGACCAGCAGGAAATTTAATTGCAGAAAAAAAGAGCATATAGCTGATATTAAATACAATAGAAAAACTACAGCCCTAGCAAGATTATATCAAGAAGAAACCATCCAAATAAATTTCAATGAAAGTAAAATAATATTTCCCTCCAGTCTATACTATCCATCCATAATAAGAGAAACCATAGAGATACGCACGCGCAAAAATACAATATGTAACGATGCGGCATCTTTTAATTTACCGAAACTGTGGCTAGAATTACTCCATGCTCAAAGATATGAAAATAAACAATCAAGTGAAAAATAATAGATAACGTGCGTAATTTTTTTTAAAAAGTACATGTAAATAATAACTTCAAAGCCCGTGAAGCTTTAGAATATTCTCATTTTGTTTTTGAAAATGACTCAGAAGAGTCGAAACATGTAAAACAACTAATAAAAGTTATTTTAATTGATATTATAGTTGTTAATTTTACACCTTTAGCATTTAAAAGTAATATAAAATAAAATGAAATAACACATCCACAACATTGTTTTTCATTTAGAATAAGTTTCATGGAGACTCATTTATTACAGCGTTAAATATCTGCGGCTATACCCTTCTTCTAAAAATGAGCAATCATATAAAAAATTTACATTTTTATGAAACTCCTGAATGATATGTAAAATCATAAAAAATATTATTTTAAAATTACTTGCTTGGCCCATAATGACCCATGACCAAAATGACCCACTAATCGAAATTTCTCGAACATGTGACCTAGCGTAATAGTTTTCTTGTACCATAAACCTATAGGGTGCTAAATTTATTTCAAATCCTCTAAACCGTTTTTAAGATAAAATAGCTTGACCCATAATGACCCATGACCAAAATGACCCACTAATTGAATTTTCTCGAACGTGTGACCTAGCCAAACAGTCCTTTCGTGCTCGAAAATCATTGGATGCAAAATTTAGTGTAAATTGAGCCGCTTTTTAGATCTACTCACAATGACCCAGAAAGGACCCACTAATCGAATTTTCTCGAACATGTGACCTAGCCCAATGATTTTTGCGTGCCCGAAACGCGTAGGATACAAAATTTAATCAAAATCGTTAGAGCCTTTTTTTAGATAAAATTAATTTGACCCGCTTTGACCCAAAAATGACCCACTAATCGAATGTTCTCGAACATGTGACCCAGCCCAATATTCTTCTCGTGCCCGAAAATAGTCGAATACAAAATTTCGTCAAAATCGTTTGAACCGTTTTTTAGATACAATTAGCTTGACCATGACCCAAAATGACCCACTAATTGAATTTTCTCGAACATGTGACGTAGCCCAACAGTCTTCTCGTGCCCGAAAACCATTGGATACAAAATTTAGTGTAAATTGAGCCGCTTTTTAGATCTTGACCCACAATGACCCAGAAATGACCCACTAATCGAATTTTCTCGGACATGTGACCTAGCCCAATGATTTTATCGTGCTTGAAACTCGTAGGACACAAATTTAATCAAAATCGTTAGAGCCGTTTTTTATATAAAATTAATTTGACCCGCGTTGACACAAAAATGACACACTAATCGAAAGTTCTCGAACATGTGACCCAACCCAATAGTCTTTTCGTGACCGAAAATGGTCGGATACAAAATTTCGTCAAAATCGTTTGAACCGTTTTTAGGTACAATTAGCTTGACCATGACCCAAACTGACCCAAAATGACCCACTAATCGAATTTTCTCGAACATGTGACCTAGCCCAATGGTTTTATGGTGCCCCAAAACGGTAGGATACAAAATTTCGTAAAAATCGTTAGAGCCGTTTTTAAGATAAAATTTGCATATATCTACCCTATATATATAAAATCCTAATGTAACGAATTTGTGAAACGATTTTATGAAACGACTGATTAAACGACTGATTATGTTTCAGGGCTATTTTTAATAAAATATTAAACGCTTGATGGTGAAATTAATACCAATTGTCCATAAAAATCCGCGGATGTCAAAACTGGTAATAGAATTTTGAAATTGGAATTAATTTTCGAAATATTAATTTTTTTGTAATTTTAATGACATTTCTGTAATGATGGCAACGAATTCGCAGTTTTTTTGTGACAAAAAAGGGGAAAAAATTGAAAAGGATCCCTATAAGGATTATTGATTTCTTTTTATTCGTCATTTTCAAATTAAAATTGAATTTATCTTTTATTTAAACCGATAATGAAGACAAGATTGTGATTAAATTATGTTTTTCAGGAAAAATTAAAAAAAAATCACATTTCTATCGTCAGGATTCAATCGTCTGTCAGCATTTAATTTAATTTATAAACTGAAAATATTTTGAATAAATTCGTCCAAATGACGTCATTTATGTAAACGCAAAAGATAGGGGGGAAAAGGAATTAATAGTAATTATTATTTATTGATATCATTTTATTTTTTTGTAAAATTTAATTAAACGAATTTATAAAATCACTAATTCGGATATTTGAAACGAATATATAAAATAATAATTGCCCAACTGAACGGAAGGAGAATAAAATATCTTGCTTCGTTTTCTATCCTGCTTGGTTTTTTCCGCCAAGCTTTTTAAAAAAGCGTCAAGACCCTTATAATAGAAAAGCACTAAACGTTCATTGGGTTTATTTTCATAACTTTTGGCAACAAATCTATGTATATTAACGAATCTATCCCTTTTTGAAGCTCGAATTACGCCAAACCTAAAAGCAAAGGATCCTATATTGGAAAAGTACCCGATTTTCTTATGGAAAATATTCAAGTGACATAACATGGTGTAAAATTACCGCGGATAGCAAATTTGTTTAAATATCTCATCAATTGATGCCGAATAAATGCAGGCATGCAGGCATGCATGCACAAAATATTTAATTAATTTTGTATGATAAATAATTATTAGAAAATTCGTATATACGTATTAATTAAAATAAATAATTTACATATTTAAAATAACATGAAAATATGCATGATGGTGCACTAAAATAGAGAGAAAATTAAAACCTGTTACTGAAAATGTCTATAACATAGTACTTTTCAATACCGTGGTTCCTAATGTTATTCACAAGCAGATGGAATTTTTCTCATCCTTAAACGCAAAGGAAGAATAGAATACAGATCGTTGTTATAAAAGTCCGAGAGGTAGCCACAATTTAAACCTAACCATTTTATACAAGCTGGTTTTCAAGTTGTAATTGATTTTACTTATCAATCCAGAAAACAGTCGTCAGTTGTCGCAACAGCTGTGTATGAGGCCATGAAATCAAAAAATGCCCCATTAAAACGTTAAAAGCATGGCAACCCAATTACAGATTTACCAATATTTTTAAAATAAAGCACGCTGTCATGTTTTTAGAGGCCTCGAAGTCTGAGTGGGGGTTGGCGAGCGTAGCTCGCAGGGGGTAGGCCCCCTAGTATATATATAACCACACACAAGATTTGCTCGTATTAGAATATATGATATACTTATCAGTGGTTTTTGGATAAATATTATCTATTAAATCTCCACACTATCTTATTAATGTAGCTGAATATATACATATACATGCATTTACGAGTATATATATGTATTTCCTTCAAAACTTTCAAAAATTCAAATTAATTTAGCAGTTTTGATGCAGAACATTTTTATTCCTTAATATGGTGTCGAAATAGAAGAAATTTATTCACATGAACAAATTATACTATATGAAACACAATCAAATGTATTTTTATTAAACGTATACCATTATATTCTAAAGATTAAGTTTTTTATCATTTCAAGTTACACTGTTAAAAATAATCTGAAATTCACGGGTTTTTTTCCCTGAATTTCACAGAAAAAGTCCCTTTTCACGACAGAAGGGCATTTTCCGTTAAAAAACAGAAAAATTCTTCATATTTCCTGAAAACAACGGAACAGAAGGAGAAGAAAGTGGCCAACGGAGATATTCCGTTATCTGCTGCATATTTATTTCCAATGTTTAAAAAACTGACATGTTGCAGCACAGAAAAACTAAAAATTCAATAAATTAAAAATTCGAGTTTATTTAAAAGAACAAAATAGTTCTTTCGAATTTAAAAAGCAACAATTAATTTTCCCATGCTTTTAAAATTATTAGCAATTTATTTTTTAAAGTTACAAAAAAATATTCACACTTAAAATATATTCTAAACAAATAGCTTAGTATATATATATATATATATATATATATATATATATAATAGTTAAATTAAGTGAAAAAAAAATCGATTTTACGCAAAAAAGCAACAAACAAAAATAATGCTTCCGAATAAAAAAAAATAACAAATAACTTTCTCATTCCTTTGCTATTATTCGTAATTTGCTTTTTAAAGTTATAAAAGACACTCTCAATGAAAATATATTCTAACAGAACACATTTAAAAAATATATAATAGTTGAAAAAAAATCGATTTTCTCAAAAAAGCAAACATACTTTATCGAATTTAATTCAAAATATAATATTCATATTTTGCATCTAACAATCAAATTAGGAATTAATATAATTCATGTTTCAATCCTCTATTAATACTAAATTTTTCAATCATAATCTTATAACAAAATATCCCCCCACTTAATTTCAAAGTTGCTAGGTTTCTAAACCCCAGATTGTTTAAGTTCCAAGCAGCGATTTGAAGAAATCCCCTATGATCCTTTCAAATTCCTATTCTAGCAAGGGCCCGCTGGTCTTGAGGTAAAACACTCGGCTAATGTCGCTGTCATCCCTAGTTCGAACCCCAAGGGCAGCCAGGAAATCTGTACCAGTGAGTATTAAAATATTAAATTAAGTACTCGTGTTATAGTCAACAGATGGCAGCACAAACAGATCGAGAATTGTTTTTTTTTTTTTTAAAACCGAGGTCATTCATAACAGAAAGTTACCGTTTCTTCAATCTTTCAAAACGGAAAATCTACTAACGGAACGGAAAAAGCCCGGCAACTTCGCTGCCAGTACTTTTCCCGTGAATTAACGGATTTATTTTTAACAGTGTAAATTTGATTAAAACCTGGAACTATTCTTGAGTAGGAAATTCATGTCATCCTGAATGCCTTGTGTGTCCAGGTAATTGTAAATTAAAAGACATTCCGTTCCCCCTCTTGTTCTGGTTATCAATATCAGTACATGACATTGCAATAAGAGTTTTATATACTCGTATTTTCGTTTAACCCCTTGAAATGCATTCATACAAGCAGCGTTTACAATGTCACTTGGTATCAAACCGGATTTACTGGACGTGTTAATATGCCGCTATCGTTCCTGCCGTTATCGTATCGCCGCTATCGTTTCATTTTGCACCCATTTACAAACGTAAGCATAAAACCCCTCCCCTGCAAAAATCCGGAAGCTGCGTAATTTTTCCTTCTGAATTATGATTGGCTGATTAGGACACTGCGGTACAAACATCCGGTGTAAACATAAACAGAAACCGTCTGTAGTCCTTTTCGCATGTGATAGTCTTCGTTCTTTTGATTTACTGGGAATTAAAATGTCTGACCGCTTTTTGTTGATGCAAACTTTGATTGACATCTTTGTAACACCAGAGCCAAGACCGCCGCTAGACAATTTTCTGCTTGAGGCGAGCATTATTTTGCCGCCCTTATGACGCAATCGTTTTTTCACCATTACTCAAACTTTTTTTAAAAAATAAGTAAATAATATGATAACTATAATTTTTTTTTAAACAAATATGTATAAAATTTGTTTACATTTAAGAAATTTAAAATAATCAAACTACGTAAGATATTTTGCATTTAAAAAAAAATACTAATAATACTGCTAACTTATTAATTGAATAAATCATATTCTACTAGTATTTACAAGAAAGCCTCATACAAAGAGTAAAACTTACACTTCAAAATCCTTTTTAGGTCCCAGAAAAGACTAAAATTCCATTTTATTCTTTAAACCGAAACTAAAATTTTAATTATTACAAATAAAACATTTTCATCTTAATTTTAAAACATTATATAGATGCTTAACAGTATCTATCTAAATGAAGACACATAATGCTAAGCGAAGACAGTTAATGGCAAGCTAATGTTAAAACTGTGGGAACAATTTTGACTAATTTAATTTTCACTATCTGTGAAAATGAAATTCTGGCGCCTGGGGCACAAGCCCCAACTGACCCTCTCTAGTTTCGGCCCTGACTCTGCCCGACTCTCCCCCTATGGGGTTGCTACGATATTTTAATGGAGGGGGGGGGGGACATTAAATTAGCAAGTGAAATTTCAGTATCTGCCAACCCATTGGCAAACAAAAATAGATAGTTCTCGACGTTTGCCAATTAGTTTTATAATTTTGCCAAATTACCACAATTAGAAAATATAAACAGTTTTTATTTGTAAAAAGCTTAATAATGTTCACAATTATATTTTTAATTTTTGCCAAGTCTGTCAGAAATAGAAAGTGTATTATATTTTTTATTAAAGTTTTAAACAAATTTGCCAACCAAGTTTGTAAATTCGCCAAGTGTAACAGCATTCGCGAGAGTTTGGGGGGGGGGTAGAGGCTACCCCCCCCCCACCTTAGCGAGGGCTGTGGCTAAGTTTAATGAACGGTATTGAGCCAAAATATGTCAAACATTTAATCAATCAAATTATGTGTAAAATTTGTGTATGAATTTCAAATAGCAAAATAATGATATCAGTAACAAGTTAAATATCTTTTTGAAATCGTATACACTAAACAAAATCCCATTATATGTTAATTTATATAATATGTTATAAAGGTCTACACGGGCCAGCCCGACCCATAGAAAGAAAAATTCGGCCAGGTATAAAAATTAAAAGTTCGGCCCGAGCCCGATTCGGCCCAGTATAAAAGTTAAAAGTTTGGTTCGTGCCCGGCCTGGTCCGTAGAAAAAAATGTTTCGGCCCGGTCTAATAGCTAAAAATTCGTCCCGAGACCGGCCCGAGCTTTCAGAAAAAGTATGGCCGGGCCCGGCCCTAGTGCCGTGAATGAAAATAGGCCCGAGTTCGGCCCGTGCAGATCTCTGCTATGCTACCGGGCTTTATTATTATTGTGGAGAGCAACATCAGTACAAACCCTTCGTTATATATTATATTTTTTGGTAATTACAAAGACACACCATTTCTCTCAAAAGATTCTTCTATATAGTCTGTAATAATTTAAATTTTTGACTCTCATTGAAAAAATATTTAGTTAAAAGACGAAGTGCCTGTACTGATGTTGCTCTCCATAATAACAATAATGCCTGATAGCATGGTATATCAATTAACATATAATTATAATACGTGCATTAAAAAAGCAGATTTTTCTGTTAATAAACTATCAAAAATCGCCTATTGGTAATATCTAAAAGAAAATAGCTATTAAAAATAAGGAAAATCTTTAAGATCTAATTTCCTTTTATTTTGCTTTGGGGAAGTCATTTATTACGATATCGAAATCAATATTATAAAGCAATCCGATTATCAAGCTAAAAAAATAAATAGATAAACATACTGGAGCAAACTTCACAATATATTATTGAAATTAAATAGAAAAATTATGATATGCAGAGAAAATTACCTTATCATTTCAAATTATCTATATGAAGATTTAATTTTACAATAGTAATACTATTTTCAAAAACACAACTATCAACAATGAAGTATTTAACTCGATAATAAATTCATCTTGAATTTTGTTAGTCAAAGGATTTTTTTTATATCGCACTAATCAATATAGAAAATAATCTTGAAACCAAATTACTCTTACGAACATAAAATAAATAAATAAATAAAAATATAATCGCCGCAAAACGCGGGGAAAAATTCCAAAAATCAATGTACGTAATTGCGAATAAACTTTACTGAAAAGAGATTTTTTTTTTTTTAACTTAAAGATTAAAACCGGATTCCTTATTATTAATAATTGTGAAAAATCGCCGAGTAAACAAAAAAAAAAAAAAAAAAAAAAAAAAAAAAAAAAAAAAAAGTCCTTTAATTTTAATACAGTGAAATTTACTACAGTTACTTTGAAATTTAGTACAGGGAGAGCTAAAACATTTTAACAGGAATTAGTTTTTGAATATAAAAAAAAATTCGCGCAACAACGCAAAAAATCATATTGAAAATCGCGGGAGACAAAATTTAATTTATGATACTAAATGTTTAAAACAGAATTCCTTTGTAGTTATCAAAAAATGATCGCGAAAAGAAAAAAAAGGGGAGGGGGGGGGGTAAAAATTGCAAAACCTTCCAAAATCGTGGCGGACAAAATTTACTATATTAAGCTAAAAGTTTAAAACTGATTTTTTTTCTTAACAATTCAAAAAAAAAAAAAAAAAAAAAAAAAAACCGCACCAGAAGAGAAAAAAACCAGTCAAAAATCGTATTGAATATCTTATTAAAAATCGGTAAAAAATCCAAAAAATTGGGGGAGGGGCCAAGTTTACTATATTAGTCTAAAAGTTTAAAACCGAGAAAAATCACCGCGGTACGCGAAAAAAGCTAAAAATTCAAAAATCGCAGACAGCAAAATTTTCGATCATCCATCGCGAAGAATTGACGTAATTTTGCATTTTTGAAAACAAAAAAGAACTTGAAATAAAGTTGTAAAAAGAATAAATAGCGCAAAAATAAAAGTACCGACAAAACTTTCAAACGATGGAGTCAACAACACGCTAACGGATGAACTGGCGCTGTTTGTTTACCCGAAAGGATTCATGGGTACTTGCTGGACTACTGCCCTAGGAGCTAGAAGGGGTGTAAATGACCTAGGCCAGTTTCATCTTCAAACCGGCTTTTTCATTGGAAACGGGGTCGGAAACACAATGATGGTATCTGCGTGGATTGAATCAGGATTAGAGTGTAGTATGTAAACGCTGCTACAGTTACAGTGTCGTCAAAATAAGTATTCGACATGCATGAAGTTTCCAATGTTCTGTCTTATATACAAATCGAAATGACGAAAACCTCTAAATTTCAGTTGATGTGCAGTAATTAATAATAACTGCTTTTTATTTCAATCAATATTATCTTAATAAATTTAATAAATAATGAAAAATAGCAATTAATTCATTAATACCTATAATTACCAGATCAGCAAAATATTCGACAGCGGTAATATTGTTGGAAAATTCTGGCTCTTTGCCAAAAATCAGCCTTTAATGTTTTGGAAATTACAAACACGTAGTTTGACAAAATTAATATGTGTTTGTTTGATGCATTTTGTTTAAGAATTTGTGAAAAATGGGGCGAAAAAGTAAAGAGACAAACCTGAATATCGTATATTTTTGTTCTAAAATAAGTTTTAAAAAAAGAAATCTTTTCTGAATAAAGTTCTTTGCTTATTCTTTTTATGTAAAAAATCCATTTAGTTAATTTTTTTCATATAAATTTATTAATATTTTTCACAATTAAAAATATGTTTGAAACTTAAAAAATGCCTAAATTACGTTTGGGAATTTTAGTATGGTAGACCCATTTCAATGGGATAATTGTTTGGAAAATTATAAAGTCTGTCACGGAGATTTTAAATTAGCATTCTTAGAACTTGACCTCTTCTAAACGTACGAAAAAATTCAAAACAAAGTGCGGAAACTATATGACTTTCCTGTCTGCTTTGATCCACGAAACTCAAATAAAGTCTTAATAAAGTCCACGCTTCACTGGCTTTACTGCAACCACCAATATCATCAAGAAAAGTGTCGTCCTGACTATCTGATTAATGGATCTCAATATATACATACACATCCATTTACGAGTATATAAATGTATTTCCTTCAAAACTTTCGAAAATTCAAATTAATTTAGCAGTTTTGATGCAGAACATTTTTATTTCTTAATATGGTGTCGAAATAGAAGAAATTTATTCACATGAACTAATTATAATATATGAAAAACAATCAAATGTATTTTTATTAAACTGACACCAATATATTCCAGAGATTGTTTTTTTTTTTACAATTTCAAGTTAAATTTGACTTAAATAACTATCCTTTACTAGGTTATTCCAGTCATCCTGAATGCTTTGTGCGTTCAGACAATTGTAAAATAAAAGACATTACTTCCCTTTCTTGTCCTGGTTATCAATGTCAGTACATGACATCGCAATAAGAGTTTTATATACGCGTATTTTCGTTTAACCACTTGAAGTGCATTCATACAGTTACAGTGTCGTCAAAATAAGTATTCGACATGCATGAAGTTTCCAATGTTCTGTCTTATATACAAACCAAAATGACAAAAACCTCTAAATTTCAGTTGATGTGCATTAATTAATAATAACTTCTTTTATTTCAATCAAAATTATCTTAATAAATTTAATAAATAATGAAAAATAGCAATTAATTCATTAATACCTATAATTATGAGATCAAAAAAAATATTCGATAGCGGTAATATTTGTTGGAAAATTCTGGCTCTTTGCCAAAAATCAGTCTTTAATGTTTTGGAAATTACAGACACGTAGTTTGACAAAATTAATTTGTGTTTGTTTGATGCATTTTGTTTAAGAATTTGTGAAAAATAGGGTGAAAAAGCAAAGAGGCAAACCTGAATATTGTATATTTTTGTTCTAAAATAAGTTTTAAAAAAAGAAATCCTTTCTGAATAAATTTCTTTGCTTATTATTTTATGTAAAAATCCATTTAGTTAATTTTTTTCATATAAATTTATTAATATTTTTCACAATTAAAAATATGTTTGAAACTTAAAAAATGCCTAAATTACGTTTGGGTATTTTAGTATGGTAGACCCATTTCAATGGGATAATTGTTTGGAAAATTATAAAGTCTGTCACGGAGATTTTAAATTAGCATTCTTAGAACTTGACCTCTTCTAAAAGTACGAAAAAATTCAAAACACTGGTAAAACACTGGCTCGACACTGGTAAGATTGATTGTTAAATTTCAGAGATAAATCTGTTGTTTTTAAAAGCCTGTGGAAGAAAATGTCATTGATTTAAATTGTAATATCTTCCCCACATATTGGCATGACGATTTTTCATTCACAACACCATAATAAATGATGTCCGGAGAATTTTATTTATTTTGTTTCAAAATATGATTATTTTATTAAAATTTTGTTTGTTTAATACTAGCCATTTAAAATCTTTTAAAAGGAAAATGTTAGTAGTAGTTGTTAGGCATTGTGTCCTGATATATTATGATGAGAAATTTTAAAATTCTATAAACTATAACAAATTGTCCAATTTACTAACACATATACAGGGTGTTCTAGAAAGGACTCCCCAACTTTTAAATGACATAACTTCGAAACAGTGAGAGATAGAAATGTGAAACAAGTTGAATGTTAAACAGATAGGTCTGGAATTTGTTATACATGAATGTGAAAAAATAGTTCCAATATTGGATAATAGGTGGCAGCACAAGCACATGGAACTTTAAATGGTACTCAGAAGGACAGAAATTTCATTCGTGCGTCTGTTTACAAGCTGACACGTGTAAAAAAGTTGTATAGAATTAGAGAATAATTCGGAATTCAAGAATATCATGCCGTATTCACCATATTCCCCGGATCTGAATCCATGCGACTTCTTTTTGTGGGGTTACTTGAAGGACGCTGTTTATTCTAAGAATCCCCAAACGTTGGAACAGCTCTAACAATTCATCTGTGAGGCATGTGCATCCATTTCAATAGAAGTATTGCAACAAGTGATTTCGAACGTTACCTGTAGGTTGCGTCATGTTGTTGCTGAAAAAGGTAACCATATCGAAACCATTGTAATGTGATTTTTATCTCAGTTCAAACAGCTCACTTTCAGGAACTATTTCAAAGACACAGCTTTGTGATTGCAGCGCCCTCTCGTGTCCAATATTGGAACTATTTTTTTAAATTGATGTATAAAAAATTCCAGACCTATCTGTCTAACATTCAACTTGTTTCACATTTCTATCTCTCACTGTTTCGAAGTTATGTCATTTCAAAGTTGGGGAGTCCTTTCTAGAACACCCTGTATATTGTAGCGTGTTTTGGACCTGTCTAGGCGTTATCTATCACCCCTTAAAGTTTTAACCACAAGTTCAGAATCACCCTGTATCTGTGTTTTTCTTTCACATATATTATATCCGTTCATTAAGATTTAGGTTTCACTGCAATAGAAGCATTATTTAAATTAATATAGTTCCACAGATGTAATGCACTTTTAAATAATTGAGTAATGATTAATATTCACAAGTAATACATTCATATACGTAATTAAGTTTTTTACATCACGTTTGAAAACTCATCTTTTTAAAGCATTTTAAAAATATTACAAAGAAGACAATATTATAATTTTGCCCTTAATAAAAACTATCTTCTGAAAATAAACAATTATTTTTAATAAATACTACAAATTGTTCCATCTTACCATTGCCTTATAGACTACAACGACTCAAATCGGATAATATTTTTATTCCGTTGCTAAGCAGCATCGAGACAGGCAGCTCATGCGTTGCGTATGGGCTGGAAGCGAAAGAGTTAATACAGGGTTATTACCAATTAATCATCGAGTTTTGATACGTTACTACGTGCGAACTAGTAAACGTATATGTTTCCATGACAACTAAAACGAGAGGGCGTTAACTACAGTTTCGCACTGCGTATGTGTCATGCGCGTGTGGTTGCCATGGTTGCTGCGCGAACGTTATATTCAAAATGGCGACTAGACAGCAGAAAGAGTTTTGCGTACTAGAATTTTCTAAGTGTGAATCGCTTATAAAATAATAAGATCATTTGTATCTCTTCAGCTAATTTTAAAACTAAGCTTATGTTCTTCAAAACAGGAATATTTTCCGTTATAATAAAATATTTCAGCTTAATTGACACGAAAGTTTGCTCTTCGATAAAAGATTTGTAGTTTCATGATTCAGAGAGCATTCCGAGCATTCGAGCAACGCGATTCCGCAAAAATCAATGTTTTTCGTGCAGTTTCTCGTAACAAGATGTATGGACCTTTCATGTCACCCAGGTCGCCCGATCTTTAGCCGTGTGACTTCTTCGTTTGGGGATATGTTAAAGACTTTGTTTACGTACCACCGTTACCTACCACATTGGCTGAGTTTCGGAACCGCATCACGACTGAATTCGCGACCATCGACGCAACCATGCTGAGTAATGTATGGAGCGAACTGAACTATCACCTTGACATCTGCCGTATCACTCAAGGAGCACATATTGAACATCTGTAGTATGGACGTCAATCTTGTATACTTTCGGTTTCTTTTCATTGTTGTAACCCAATTATGCTCCGAAATAAGCGCTTCGGAAACCCGATGATTCTTTTGTAATAACCCTGTATAGTTAACATTTCTTTTTCATTTATACATCTAAATTAGTTAACGATTAAAAGTTCAAATAATAAGATCATTTGTATCTCTTCAGCTAATTTTAAAACTAAGCTTATGTTCTTCAAAACAGGAATAGTTTCCGTTATAATAAAATATTTCAGCTTAATTGACACGAAAGTTTGCTCTTCGATAAAAGATTTGTAGTTTCATGATTTAAACAAAGTTTAATAGAACGTTTTTGAAATGAATGTCATTTCTGATGAAATAAAATACTTTACTTTACTTGTTATGAAAGTTTGTTGTCACTTTTAAAAGTTTGAGGTTTTATCTACGTTAACTCCTTCAAGGGCAAAGTACTCTTCGAGATAAAATATTGAAATGATTGATTGACACCAGGATTCATGAACGAATTTATTTTAAAATAAGTAAAATCTTTTCCTCATGTACCTTATACATTCATAATTTGATTATAAAATTCTTGTGTCATTGTGGGATTTTGGGATTAAAATTAAGTGGTATATATAATATACCGGGCCCTTCAAGGGGTTAAAGGAAGAGCATGTGAAAAACTTAATACTGGTCGTCTCTGGTTGTTAAACCTATTGTCCATGTTTTATTTATTTCCCTTTTTATCCTCTCATCTTTTATTCTCAGATGCATTTTTTGTAATATGTAACGTGAATTAGAAATTGTTTGCTACTGTTTTAAATATTTTCATGGAATAAGGTAGAAATTTCTACTGCTGAATAAATTATGAGTATTTTGAAAGCTTAAGAGGTTAATTGACTTCTTTCTGTATGCTTTAAGTTATTAATTGGCGTCCGCATTGTCTTTTAGAAAGCTGAGGTGTTAAAATAACATATTTTTGAACGCTTTAACTAACATTTTGGCGTGTCCGCGACAGGACTAGATTTATTGAAGCAAGATTTTTCAAGCCGTGAAAGGTTTTAAAAAAGCCGATTTAAAGTTTGTAGTAGAAGAACTTGGTGAAACAATTCCGCAAGATTATACGATTGCAACACTATAAGAAATGATTTTGAATAGTAAGGAATATAAACAGGATCCTGATTTTGTACAAGAAATTTTATCAACAGCCATTTCTGAAAGAAAGGAAAAGGAAAAGTTACAATTAGAAAAGGAGAAGGAGAAAGAGAAGTTGGATCAAGAAGTACAGTTTAAAAAATTGGAATTAGACTATCAATTAGAATTAGCAAAAATCCAGTCACAAGGGCGAATTCAAGGTGAGTACATTTCAACTGTTAATGAAACTAATGATTCTAAACGAAAATTTACGTTACCTAGGTTAGAATTTCGTCAATTTGATGGAGATTTAAAAGAGTGGCTACCATTCTGGAGTAAATTTGAACAGATTCATACGGATGAGAATATTGTGCCGGAAAATAAATTCCAGTATTTGATTCAAGCAACAGTAGCTGGATCTAGAGCGAGAGAAGTTGTAGATAGTTTTCCGCCAACTGGCGCTAACTATTCCAAAGCTATAGAGAGTCTTCAGGCTCGTTTTGGTCGGGAAGATCTTTTAGTTGAAGTATACGTTAGAGAATTATTGAAATTAATAATATCAGTACAGTCAAAAGAAAAGTTTTCTCTTACATCCTTGTATGATAAACTTGAATCGTATTTAAGAGCTCTTGAAACATTGGGAGTCACAACAGATAAATGCGCCTCAATATTATATCCAATGGTAGAATCTCGTTTTACTGTGGAATTTTTGAAAGCGTGGAACAGATCCTACACGTCTTCTGCTATTTCCGATCCGAAAGAACGCCTAGATAATTTAATGAAGTTTATCAAAAGTGAAGTTGAAGGCGATGAAAGAATAAATTTGGCAGTGGCAGGTTTTGGCTTCGCGAAAAAAGATGATGATAGAAACTTTAGAAAAAGGAAAGGTTACACCGATGTTTCTAAACATTTACCAACTGCTGCTACTCTATTAACAACTTCTTCAAAACAAGACTTAAGGAAAAATTGCGTTTTTTGTAACGGAAGACATCTGAGTTCAGAATGTTTCTCAGCACGGAAGATGAGTTTTAGTGAGAAGCAGAATATATTGAAAGACAAAAGGTATTGTTTTTTATGTTTGACGTCATGCCACACAATGAAACAATGTAAAGCTATCTTGAAGTGTTTCATTTGTGATAAGAAATATGCATCTGTGATGTGTCAAATGCTCGATAAAAATAAATTAAATGAAAGGAAAGGGGAAGAAAAATCGTCTGGAAGTGAAGTAAGTATGGCTAATGTCAGTAGAGGAAATGAAGTAAATATGGCTAATATCAGTAGAAATCCCAAGGTCTTTCTTCAGACACTCAAAGCAAAAATCACTTCAGATTACAAAAAGAAAGTTGTTCGACTGATTTTAGACTCAGGTTCTCAGAGATCGTATATTTTAAAACATTTAGCCGAAGAAATGAAGTATTTAACTCTTCGAGATGAAAAAGTCGCTCATTCCCTGTTTGGCGGAGTCATAACAAAATAATTTAATCATAACTACTACAAGATAAGATTAAGCGATTTGAAAGAAAATTTTAAATGCAATTTTGAGGTTTTGGACCAAAACATTATCTGCGAAAATGTTATGCCTGTAGGGAAAGGATCCTGGTATAAAGATTTATCGGAAAAAGCATCACTCTGACGGATATTGGTGAGACTCCTGAATCTATTCAAGTATTGATTGGAGCCGATGTAATTGGAAAATTACTGACAGGTCGCAGAGAAATATTGTCGTCTGGACTAGTAGCACTGGAAACACATTTAGGATGGACCTTAATGGGAAAAGTGCCTCAAGATAACGTATCTAAAGAAAACTTAGCTTTAACAGTTACATCTATGTTCGTGAATGAAGCAGAGATTAGTGATTTATGGAAACTAGATTTACTTGGAATAAATGATCCAATTGAAAAACAATCTAAAATGGAGATTGATGGTCAGGTAAAAGAGCATTTTTTACAGACAGTAGAAATGAATGAGGATAATCGTTATGAAATTTCTTTGCCATGGGTGGAAGATATACCACCTTTACCCGATAATTTGAGTTTAGCCAAGAAAAGATTAATTAATGTTACAAACAAGTTGCTTACCAATAACCTTTATCAAAAATATGAACAAGTGCTTTTAGGCTTGCTCGATGATAAAATTATTGAGGAAATTCCCGAGTCTGAAATGAATCTTTACGGAAACTATTTGCCTCATCGACCAGTAATAAAAGAAAGCAGTACAACTCCCATTCGTCCAGTGTTCGACGCATCAGCTAGAATACCGAACCATCCATCTCTGAATCAGTGTTTACATTCTGGACCAAATCTCATTGAATTAATTCCTGATATTTTCTTACGTTTTAGAGAAAAGAAATTTGGCGTTGTAGCTGATATCAGGAAAGCATTTTTACAAATCGCTGTACGGAAAGAAAATCGGGACTCTTTGCGTTTCTTGTGGTGGAACGATCCAGAAGAGATAAATATTAAAATATTTCGACATGCTAGAGTCGTGTTTGGAGTCAAAAGTTCCCCATTTCTTCTTGCTTCCGTCATAGAATATCACATAAAAAACGATGAAGAATACGATCCACATCTTAAACAGCAATTGCTGAGAAGCTTTTATGTTGACAATGTCGTTGCTAGTGTCCATACGCAAAAAGAATTAGAAAAGTTTATTGCTGATTCTAAGTATCTTATGGCTAAAGGTGGATTTGATTTGAGAGGATGGGAACATACAGAAGAAAGAAAAAATAGTGAAAATGGCGAAGAAACTGCTGTACTGGGATTACAATGGAACAGATTTCTAGACGTTTTGAAGGTTAATGTAAGCTGGACGAAATATATAAATTTAGAAAATATAAGTTAACGAATCATGCTATCAGTTGCACGTAAAGTTTTTGATCCTATTGGTTTTACGTCTCCTGTTATGATTTGTCCCAAGATGATGTTGCAGAAAACATGGAAAGAAGGTATCACCTGGGATGAAGAAATTGGAAGTGATCTAAAATATGAGTTTATTGAATGGTTTCGTGAATTGAATATTTTACAAGAAATTCAGATTCCAAGATATATTCAGTTCACCCCTGATAATGTAAAAGATTGTACTCTTCACACATTTTGTGATGCAAGTCAATATGCGTATGCTGCTGTTATATTTTTGAGGATAGCAAGTAAAGATCATGTTGAATTATTCCTTCTTGCTTCTAAATCCCGCATAGGTCCTTTAAAATGCGCAACCATACCTAGAATTGAACTTTTAGCTGCTTTGATTGGTGCCAGATTGGCTAAATCAGTAATTGACGCATTGGGCTGGGAAGATATGGAAAGATATTTTTGGAGCGATTCAACGACGGTTCTTGCATGGATATCCAGAAAAGAGAACTGGTCTGTCTTTGTTAGAAACAGAGTTCAAGAAATCAAAAATTTGAGTGATCCTGTTTTATGGAAACATATACCTGGTGAAATGAATCCAGCAGATCTGCCATCTAGAGGCTGTAAAGCAAAGAAGCTGGTACCTCTCAAATGGTGGGAGGATCCATCTTGGCTTCGAAATCCTGAAGAATATTATAAATATATGAATTTCACATGTCAAAACATAAATGAAGAAGAAATTGAAAAAGAGAAATTGAAGTCTACAAAATTACTGGTTAATGTTGATGAAAGTCCAGAGAAAACCTGGTACTACCGGTATTTTTCCAGTTAGGAAAAAATAGTGCGTCTTGTTGGTTGGATACTACGTTTCAGACATAATTCTTCTAATCCAAAAGAACAAATTAGAGGAGAATTGACAAGTCATGAATTTAAGAAAGCGGAAACGAAGATAATTTGGATGATACAACAGGAATGTTTTTCCCATGAAAGCGATGAGAGATTGAAAACTCTTGATACGTTTAAAGATCAACAAGAAATAATACGTGTAAAGACTAAAATTATGTATAGACAAGACAATATGGATTTCCTCACACCTATGGTTGTTCCTTCAAATCATGAAGTTACCAAGCGATTAATTTTACATTTTCACCTCAAAAATTGTCATGCAGGTCCTCAGATTCTTTTAAATTTGCTCAGAGAAAAATAATGGTTTCTGAATGGAAGAAGAACTGTGACTTCTGTTTTATCCAAATGCACCATTTGTAAAAGATTTAATTCTAAGAATTTGAAATCTTCTCCTGTTTCTCTACCAGAAAATCGAGTAAAAGATGCAGCAGTATTTCAAATTATCGGTCTTGATATGGCTGGCCCTCTATTTGTTAAAAGTAATCAAAAGTGATGGGTTATCATATTTACATGCGCTATCTACAGAGCTGTACATTTTGAATTTGTTACTTCAGCATCTACAGAGGCTTTTTTGATAGCTTTAAGAAGAATTGTATCACGCAGAGGAAGATGTTCTATTATATATTGCGACAATGGTCCGAATTTTATTGGTGCAGCTAATTTTTTGAAAAGATTGAATTGGAGTCACATAGTGAAGTATGGAGCAACCAATTCAATTGAATGGAAATTCAACCCACCGACTGCTGCATGGTGGGAGAGACTGATCAGAGTAATGAAAGATCTATTAAAAAGAGTCTTAGGACAAGCCTGTTTGAACTATGAAGAGATGATAACTGTATTGGCTGATTGTGAAAGTATTATAAATTCTCGACCCCTAACTTACATGTCAGAGAAAGAAGTTTTTGAAAGACATTCATGAGTGTGATTTACCAGACGTTGATGCAATCGAGGAAAACTCTCTCAATAGAAGACTTAAATACAGGCAAGAACTGCAAAAGTATCTAAGAAATCGATTTAGATCAGAATATTTAGGTCTACTTATCCAACGGCCGATCGGGAGACGATTCCAACGTTCAGTGGCTGTAGGAGATATAGTCTTGGTGGGAGCAGATAACAAGAAAAGAATTAACTGGCCATTAGGACTTGTTACAGAGCTCATTCCTGGTAAAGATGGAAAAGTTCGCCTTTTAAAGTTACAAACGTCTCATTCGCAGATACTTCGGCCTGTTCAAAGAATTTATCCTCTAGAAGTGTCATCGAGTGATTGTACCAAAATAAATTTTTCTAAACCAACTTTGAATGAAACTCAGGTTGAGCTTTCAAAGAACGAATCTCAAGTTAAAAAGACTAGATCTGGTAGATTGATAAAAATGCCCGAGAGACTTGATTTATAATGTTCACGTAAATGTATTTATTTAATGTGAAGTTTTGATTATACGACATAATCAAAAAGTGAGAGGATGTTAAACCTATTGTCCATGTTTTATTTATTTCCCTTTTTATCCTCTCATCTTTTATTCTCGTGATGCATTTTTTGTAATATGTAACGTAAATTAGAAATTGTTTACTACTGTTTTAAATATTTTCATGGAATAAGGTAGAAATTTCTACTGCTGAATAAATTATGAATATTTTGAAAGCTTAAGAGGTTAATTGACTTCTTTCTGCATGCTTTAAGTTATTAATTGGCGTCCGCATTATCTTTTAGAAAGCTGATGTGTTAAAATAACATATTTTTGAACGCTTTAACTAACACTGGTTACAATAAAACTTTAATACTTTAAACATTTAATTAATCTCAGTTTTGAGAGTGAAAAAAACAAACAAATTAATGTACATCTTTATAAATAATATTTTAAAACGCCATAGCACCACTCGTATATATTTTATTCTAAAATAAGCTCTAAAAAAGAAAAAACCCTTCCTGAAGAAAGTTCTACGCTTATTATTATTATGTAAAAATTAATTTAGTTAATTGTTTTCATATAAATTTATTAATAATTTTCATAATTAAAACTATGTTTTAAACTTAAAAAAATGCCTAAATGATGTTTGAGTATTTTAGTATGGTAGACACATTTCAATGGGATAATTGTTGGGAAAATTATAAAGTGTGTCACGTAGATTTTAAATTAGCATTCTTCGAAGTTGACCTCTTCTAAAACCACGAAAAAATTAAAAGCAAAGTGCGGAAACTACGGGGCTTTCCTGTCTGCTTCGTTTCATGAAACTCAAAGTCTTAATAAAGTCCACGCTTCTCTGGCTCTACTGCAATCACCAATATCATCAAGAAAAGTGTCGTCGACAATTAAAAACATAAGAGTCAATGCTTCGTCAATCTTTTTCCTCTCGTTTTCAGTCATTTCTATCCCATATCCGGGTTCTATAGCGTCCCAGCTATACAAGTGCGGCACGTGCGCTTACAGACCATGGAGGATAATTTTCTCCCTTTAATTTTGGCACTTTATAATCATCACCAGCCTTTATGCACATTTGAAAAAACGTATTAACCCCTTCGGCCCTGGCGTCCTACTATTAGAACACATCTTTACATGGCCCCAAATTATTTATTTTTAAGAATTATAAGTTTAAAACCCTGTGTCCTACTAATAATACATTGCAGATTAACAATTAAATCTCATTTTTGATCACAGATGGCAGCAGATGCACCTGTAAGCAAAATAATGGCGGCTTCTAACAGTTTACCGGCAAAACGTAAGTAGACATTTTTAATCTTCTCAATAAAAATATTATTTTTAATTTACTACTTTTTTGTTAATTATATTTTATAAATTGAAGCTTTTTCTATCTATATTAGTCATCTAACTTAAAAAAATAATGAGAAATTGCGTTGCAAATGATAATCAAACATTTGTTCTAGTACTAGGACATGAGGCCTTAGTGCTAACAAAAGTGTATTTTCATGTTTGTTATATTATTAGTGGATCAGACGTCTATAGCAGAAAACTAAAGAATCTGTTTTATAAATAACTGATTTTTGTCTATAATAACATTGTACTAATTTATATACAAATTATATTTGAAAAATATAATTAACCCTTAATTGCATAGTGATGTAAATTTCCATCACTGGTTATTTAACTTTTAATAAATAAATTAACTTCTTCGCCACCACTATATTTATATAGAAATATTAATCCAGTAAAATTCCCGTGAACTATGTTGCTGAACAAAGTTAAAAATCTATCTTAAAATTTCTGGTGTCTAATATTTAATATATGTATAAAAAATACAATTGTAAAAGAAAAACTCATGCAAAGAAGGGTTAATAATTATTCATTACATTATTTATGCAAAAAATATATCAATATATTATTTATTATAATTAATGTATTATTTATATGTAATATTTTACTGAATGCATATAAGTTTTTTTTTTTTTTTTTTCCAGGAGATTTCCGATTTAAAAAGTTATCTCTTAATGATGCTGTTGAAATTTTAAATAAACTGGCGGATTCTGACCTAGAAGATGTAGATTTAGAAGAATCTGATGACGAATGGTTGCCACTGTAAATGTGCACAGAAAATAAAATTGCTCATTTTGTTCAATTTAAGCCTGGTGTCCTATTATTAGAGCATTTTTTAATTAGTTTACTAATTATTAAAATGTTATAATACTTCATTTTATAGTTATTTATGCCTATTTAAGCTTATTTAATCTGCCATATAATTTTTATCTGTTTAAAAAAAAGTCAGGGCCGAAGGGGTTAAAAATCCTTACCGCTAAAATTCTTAACAACTTCTTCAAAACGTTAGTGATCAATGTACTACAGGACAGTTGCATACCTTCCAACAACGCACTATTCTGCGTAAAATGTAGATTAATTTGATCCACGTTAATCTCGTTAGAAACCAGAATTTCTTTTAAAGAAATTAAATTAAAAAGTTTCCAAGTAGAAGCACGAAATTATGCATTTATTATTACATCAAATTATTTTCTAGACCTGGTTTAACCTAGTGTTTAACCTGGATCAAATTAACTCGCATTTTAACGGAAGTTTAGTTGAATGTTGCCAAGTATGCAATTGTAAAACGAAATGTGCTACGATTTTTATGTAAAGAAATTATGTGTTTTATGTATGTTATGATTAAACAAACAACATACATAAGAAACATATACGAAATAGAACAGTACTTTTTTTTTCATTATTAGAACCAGGGTAATAGACATCGTTTTGGTTTTTCTAAGTACTGTATATTTAAGTGTATGTGTGTTATATAGTACCACAGTGCAATTACAGCTGTCTTCTTCATTAATACATTGAAATTAAATAGTCGTTAAAGTATATCTCCGAATGATAAATTACATTAAAAGAGGTAAGGAAATAGTCGCAGAACAATTTGTTGCATTTCTATATGTTAATAAAATATATCAGAAATTATCTTATTTTTTTTTTCATTTCGCTAAAAAGAGAAATATAATTATTTGTCTTATTCACGTGGAACTACAGTAACATCCGTTTCATGCCTGTGCGAGTACGTGTCTTTAGAAGATATAATCACTTAAGTTAATTAACAGCTATCAAATATATATTTTTTATTTTAACAAGAGGTTAAGGCTTCAGAGAAGATGGATTCGGCTGACTGTAAACTATCTAAATCTAGCAAGTTACTAAAACTAAACTTCAGAGAGGGGTCGGGGATACAGTATATTTTCGTATCTAGCCTATGACATTTTAAAATCTCTATACTAAAAGAAGTTAAAGTCATCTTGATCGAAAATTAATCACACTGATTTCACTAAATTTATCACAACACAAACATCTTTACTTTACTATCTAAATAAAGCTCTGTGAGCTACCGCAAAGCGTTATTTTAACCCCTTGAAGGGCACCGGTATATTATATATACCACTTAATTTTAATCCCAAACTGTCACAATTACACCAGAATTTTATAATCAAATTTTGAATTTATAAGGTACATGAGGAAAAGCTTTTACTTATTTTAAAATAAATTCGTTCGTGAATACTGGTGTCAATCAATCATTTCAATATTTTAGCTACAAGAGTGTTTTGCCCCTGAAGGGGTTAAGTAATCAAAACTTTTCAATCTTACCACTGAACCTACTTAATCCAGCTGATTTTGAATCTAGTCAACGCCCCCTAGATAAGAAAGCCGTGACACGCGTCACGAAAACGTCATACCAAGCAGGCTAAACAAAGAAAAAAAATCGAACAACTTTCATGTTTCTATTTCCATGGCTCGTGAAATTATTAACTATTAGTCGTAAACAATACTTATTAATTCTATGAGCCAATGAAATCGAACAACTTGTTTGTTCGAATTTTTTCCTTTGTTTTGCCTGCTTGGTATGACGTTTTCTTGACGCGTGTCACGGCTTTCTTATCTAGGGGCGTTGCTCTAGTCCAAGTCTTTCAAAATGAGACAATACCCAAATCCAGAGATTCTGGTAGCTAACAGACGCATGCAGAGTAGTTAATGGTTTTATAACAGCTAGACACAGCAAGAAATGCAACTTACACAGGGAAAACTTCTTATTAATTAGTCACCAATCAATCTAATATAACTCTGATTAACATAAACTCACATAGCACAAACCGTAATCGTACCGTGCAATTTTACATATTTGAAACTTGAAGATCGTAAAGAAAGCTCACGATTTAGTTCTTTACAAGAACAACACGTTCCTCACAAAGTAACTGTTCATCTTGAGTAGTGTACGCCATTGTCAAAACACGACTCAGACTGGGCCCACTTCATTCTGAACCCGAAATAAAAGACTAAAACTAAACTCGAAGGGGGGGAGGGGAATACAGATTGTTTTCGTATGTAACCTATAACATTTCCAAGCTTCTACCCTAAAAGAAGTTCAAATTATTTTGATCAAAAATTAATCACACTGATTTCACTAAATTTATAAAATCACAAAAAATCTTTTCTTCAATCTATACTATTATATAAAGAGGAAAAGGTGACTGACTGACTGACTGACTCATCAACGCCCAGCCGAAATTACTAAAGTCAGGGTCACGAAATTTGGACTGTAAATTGCTGTTATGGCCTAGGAAAGCAATAAGAAAGGATTTTTGAAAATTTACCCCCCCCCCCCCCCGAAGGGGGTTAAAGGGGGATTCGAATGTTTTAGATCATTTTGCCATATCTCAGCAGCAGTTTTAGGTAGGAGCGTGAAATTCCAGAAAAAAAAAATACTACAAAAATAATTGAACACATGTTTCAGCCATTTCAGAATTTCCCCCCGAAGGGGGTTAAAGGGGGTGGTCGAATGTTTTAACTCATTTCGCCATATCTCACCAGCAGTTATAGGTAGGAGCGCGAAAATCAGGAAAACGAATCTACTAAAAAAATGATTAAACACCTATTTCAGCGATTTTAGAAATTCCCCCAGAAAAGGGTTAAAGGGGGGTGGTCGAATGGTTTAGATCCTTCCGCCATATCTCAGCAGCAGTTATAGGTAGGAGCGCGAAAATCAGGAAAAAATATACTAAAAATGATTAAACACGTGTTTCAGCGATTTTAGAAATCACCCCCCCCCCCGAATGGGGTTGAAGAATGGGGTTCGAAACTTTTCGAAAAATTTCAGCGATTTTAGAAATTCCCCCAGAAAGGGGTTAAAGGGGGGTGGTCGAATGTTCTAGGTCATTTCGCCATATCTCAGCTGAAGTTATAGGTAGGAACGCAAAAATCAGGAGAAAAATATACTAAAAAATTATTAAACACGTATTTCAACGATTTTAGAAATCCCCCCCGCTGGAGGTGGTTAAAGGGGGTGGTCGAATGTTTTAGGTCATTCCGCCATATGTCAGCAGCAGTTTTATGTAGAAGCGCGAAAATAAGGAAACCAAATCTACTAAAAAATTGGTTAAAAATATATTTCAGCGATTTTAGAAATTTCCCCCAAAAAGGGGTTAATAGGGGGTCGAATGTTTTAGATCAGGAATTCTCAAACTATGGTAAGCGTACCTGTACTGGTACTCGAAGTTATTGCTACTGGTACGCAAAAGTCTGATACTGGTATGTAAAATGAAATACAACATTTTATTGTAAAATCAAAAACGACTTAAGTTTATCACCCAGGAAAATTTCGAAAGCTATTTTCATTTTTTTTAGCACAACATATCTATGTGAATGTACTTTTTCTTAAAATTTTCATATGAAAAACAAATACAGGAAAGAACTAAACATGGTATCTGACGTACAGCTAAAGCGAACTTATATTGAACCAGACAAGAGGAAGCTATGCTTGATAGAGCAAGCTTATCCATCTCATTAACGATATTAGGGGATTATTGCAATAAAGCTACTATGTATGAATCAGTAGGCCAATTCGTCATAAGTATTGTGGTTGTTTTTCAACCAAAACACTGTATTTTGGTGTTGTATGTATAATGTATATTAAAATGTAATGATGATAATACTTTTTATTTGAATGTCAATATAAAACAGTCAATCTAAGTGCCAATTTAGCAATATAATCATGCATTTTGAAGTACAGTAAAACCTGCTAAGAAGGAAGCATAAAAGACATAGGAAATATTCCGTTTTAAACAATTTTCGTTTTTGCAATGTTTTTTTTTATATATATTAGCTGTATATTTGTTATTTGATGGTACGCGAAAGTATGAACTTTGATTTAGTGGTACGCCTGTCTAAAAGTTTGAGAACCCCTGTTTTAGATCACTTCGTCATATCTCTGCAGCAGTTTTAGTTAGGAGCGCTAAAATCAGGAAAACAAATCTACTAAAAAATGAATAAAACACGCATTTCAGCAATTTTGAAAATTCCCCCCAGAAGGAAGTTAAAGGGGGTGGTCAAATGTTTTAGGTCATTTTGCCCTATCTCAGCAGCGGTTTTATGTAGCAGCGCGAAATTAAGGAAAACAAATCTACTAAAAAATTTGTTAAACACGTATTTCAGCGATTTTAGAAATTTCTCCTAAAAGGGGGTTAATAGGGGGTCGCTTGTTTTAGATCATGACATCATACCTCTTTCATCATATCATTGAACGTCCCTGCCACAATACTGTAGAATCTTGGGAGAGCAGGTTATACACGAAACGAACACGAAAATTATTTTTAAGTCTTGTCTTCTCAAAACACCCAAATTTGGCCCACTTCATTCCGAACCCGAAATAAAAGATTGAAACTAAACTTGAAGGGGGAAATGAATACAGAATTTTTTTATATGTAGCCTACAACATTTCCAAACCTCTACCCTAAAATAAGTTCAAATTATCTTGATCAAAAATTAATCACACTGATTTCACTAAATTTATAAAATCACAAAAAATCTTTACTTCAATTTTTAAATAAAGATCTGTGAGCTATCGCAAAGCTTTTATCTGTTATATCAAACAGATAAAATTCTGTATGTTAGTAAAATTATAGAAAGATTATCTCCAATTAATATCGAAAAAATAATATGTATATATATATGCTCAATAATGTATAAATCTATAGTTTTTTCATATGAAAAAAATATTTTAGACTTTATTAAAAAAAAAACGTGTCGACACGAACCCGACCCGCAACGGACCAGCCCAACCGGAATCTAACCCATCACGGAACGAAGAAAGTTAGCTTCAACCCGTCTCGAACCCCTGGTGGGTTTTGGGTGAAATCGTGTTACTTGACCCGATGCAGGAGTCTATAACCGTTTTGAGCCTTATACAAGTTTTTTTTAAGCATCTCTAATACTACCATACACATACAACCGTCAGATTTATTTGAGCCATGATACTCTATTTCACTGGTTTCCAACCATTATTTGACCACGCCTCACAGCGTCTTTAAGATCACAATGCCCCTCTTTTCCCTCTCTGACATTAATTTTTTATTATTTCAAAATTGAACTCTTATTCATATGCGGTAAACTTAAAACAGCTTTAATAATTACAAGTCATTTCACATTTTCTAGCTTATGATACAGATAAACGTTTTGTTAAAAAGTACGTTTTAATATTCATCTAGGAATAATGAGACCATACATCTTCAGTTTTATATCTAAATGAGTTATGTTGTTCTTTGAAAACATTCTTTTTCCCATTATATATAGTTAACCACCATGTGTACTCTGTATAGCTTTGCACTCGTACCACTTTTATTTTCAGTCAGCAATATTGCTTTTCCAAAAAACAGACAAAAAAATCTGTCTGAGAATGATACAATAACGATTCTGCTATTTCCTTCCTTACAAATACAATGATATAATAGGCTAATTCCATGCGTGTATGTAGTGTGAGTCACATACCCTGAAATGTTTACCGTTCTTGTCGACCGATATTTTTTTTTAAACTTCTTCACTATATTTGAATGTAGATAATATGGGATTGAAGAAGTCAAATTTTCTTTTACTATAATACTGGTAGTCAAACGCCGCAGCCATTTTCACCTCTGTGACTGACACCACATCCACGCATGGAATTAGTCAATAACGATTCTGCTATTTCCTTCCTTACAAATGAAATTGCCCTCCGGTAGAGTATACGCCCCAATTTCGGAAACACTGTTGAAACGCATGAAAAACATCTTTCTAGTGAAATAGTTTTAAATTTGTATGGAATTTATTTTCCCTCTTAATATAAATAATAAGAAAGAAAGTACAGAAAGTAAACAGCCAAAAACTATAAATTAGTACGAACTATGTAGAATACATTCACAATTCTTACTAAACTTAAGGTAGTTTGACGCCTACTTCAGAAAGTAATTGATTACATTTTATATGTATATATTCGTAAATTATATTCTAAGTCTCTAAATTCATTTCTTGTAAAATCCATCTCTCTCGAAAATCCATGTTTGGTGGATATTAAACTGTACGCATAAAATTTACCGTTTTCATGCCGACACATGATATCGGATTTGTGCTGGTTGGATAACATTTTGTCATTAGGAAATTTTAAAAAGTCATTTAATTATTTTTAGTGCTTTACTTTTAAGTTGGTTATTTTTTTTTTTTTTTTTTTTTTTTTTTTATTTATTTTTTTTTTTTTTTGTAAAAGTTTATTTTATTTTGCCTCCCCAAAAAAACTAACTATTGTTTTATGTTAGGTATATAAACATTTTACTTAATTCTTATCGTTTTGTATCAATCTACAATCTTTTGTTTTGATCTAAATATGTAGAATAACAGAAAAAAATGACGATGTGTGTTAGAAAAAAATACCTTGAAATTGTATATTACAAATTTTTTCATGTTCAAAAAAAAAAAAAAAAAAAAAAATCGAGATAGATAAATTTGACTTTGTGAAAAATAAAATAAAATAAAATAAAACATCCACAACATTATTTTTAATTTGGAATAAGTTTTATGGAGACTCATTTATTACAACGTTAAATATTTGCAGCTATACGCTTCTTCTAAAAATGAGCAATCATTTAAAAAATGTACATTTTTATGAAACTCCTGAATGATATGTAAAATCATAAAAAATATTATTTTAAAATAGAAACAGAATACAATCCCGAAAAATGTTAATCAGTATAAAATGATTAGGAGAATATATTTTTTCTAAGAATGAGGAATTTTCTCTTATATATATTTATTGAACTGCTAAATCATGTAATTAATAATAATCGAAATAATTACCATTTACTGTAAGTAATTATAAATTATATACTTAACAGTGGTTTTTGGATAAGTATTATCTCTTAAATCTCCATACTATCTGATTAATGGATCTAAATATATACATATGCATGCATTTACGAGTATATATATGTATTTCCTTCAAAATTCGAAAATTTAAATCAATTTAGCAGTTTTGATGCAGACAATTTTTATTCCTTAATATGGTGTCGAAATAGAAGAAATTGATTCACATGAACAAATTATACTATATGAAAAACAAAGAAATGTATTTTTATTAAACTGACACCACTATATTCTAAAGATTATATTTTATTTATAATTTTAACTTATTTTTTTTATAAAGTGAAATGAATCTGCAATAAAGAATCCATGTCATCCTGAATGCTTTGTGTGTTCAGGTAATAGTAAAATAAAAGACATTCTTCCTCTTGTTCTGGTTATCAATGTCAGTACGTAACATCGCAAAAAAGAGTTTTGTATAATCGTAATGTCGTTTAATCCCTTGAAGTGCATAATACAGTGGTCAAAATAAGTATTCGACAGGCATAAAGTTTCCAATGTTGTTCTGTCTCATATACAAATCAAAATGACAAAAACCTCTAAGTTTAAGTTGATGTGCATTAATTAATGACAGATGCTTTTTATTTCAATCAATATTAATAAATAACGAAAAATAGCAATTAATTCATTAATACCTATCATTACGAAATCAAAAAAAATATTCGACAGCCGTAATATTGTTGAAAATTTCAGGCTCTTTGCCAAAAATTCCAATCATTTTTAGCGAAGGGCTTTTCAACACACATTGCGAAGTCGAGTCTGAACCGATTCTTTTGCTTGATAAGTGGACTCTCAACTCACCCGAAGATGTAGGTTTCGTTGGAAAGTGATTCAAAATAATAATTATCATGGAGCAATATTTATCACAACTAAGAAAAACTAGCAAACGTATACTTTTTTTATCAGCAAAAACGTTTCTCACATTTAACATAAATAAATTCTATACAGATCATATTCTTTTAAAACAGTGATTCGCAAATAAAGCTCCATAGGCACTCTTGTGACATTCCATAAATAGAACTAAAACGTGTTCTAAAATAGAAAAATAAAGAAAGAAATGAAAAAATATCTCTGGTCGTTATTGCGGATTTTTCTGACACGTTTGCAAGATGAATTTTTTCCTCACATTCGATAAAATTTCTCAGTGCAGCAATAAAAATTCTAATAATATATTTTATTTTCTAATAAATGTGATACTTATTTCATTTTTTCGATTGTTTTCTTGTAATTACTTTGTTGTGACTGTCGTGATCTAAAAATTAGATTTAAACATCAAGTCTTTTAATTATTTTTTTAACTTTATTTTTAGATGCTTTGCTTTTAAGGAAAAATAAAAATAGCTCTTTGATCTGCTAAATAAAATGTCTGCATTTATGAATGAATATAATTTCGTATATACGTAAAAATGTAGGATAAAAAAAACTGTAAATGATTAATATAAAAATTAAAGAATGGGTTGCCCCTCGTCCCCTGGGATAGGGGTTACAAGTGAACGAAATAATTCTTCGTATCTGATGTTTATATTTTGTAATTCACTCGCTTTCAAAATTTTATCTCTAAAACCTTGATAAATGCGGAGATAATTTTTATGCCCCTCCCCCTGATCTTTTCCTGGCAGGTGAGAGGCTGAATTTAAAGAAAAAATTGTCCGAATCTTGCGTTTATATTCTGAAAATTAGCATGTAGTAAAATTTCATCACGAAAGCCATGATTTATTATTTTTGCCATTCCCCTAACACACGGGGGAGGAGGTAGCTGAAGATTAAAAAAAAAAAAAAAAAATTGCGTTGTATGTTTACATTACCGTAATTTCGTGCGTAAGCGCCGCAGCTTAGTTAAGTCTTTTTCAAACCAGAAATTTTATAAAAATAAGAAGTCAAATATGTGCTAAGCAGAAGTAAGTCACATTTCATTTAAAATAAATTCTGGTAGGAAATCGAATTGTCGGAGGTGCGGCGTATACGCGCGAAATTATGGTATGTGATTTTCAAAATTTAATCTCTAACACCGTGATAGATTATCATTTTACGACTCTCCTCCTTGGGGGTAGGGTCAAGGGACCAAGTTTGAAAAAAAATCATCCGCATTTTGTGTTTATATTCTGACATTGAGCATCTTGAAACAGTTTATGACGAAAGCGGCAAGAGATCCTGAGATGTGTTTTTGCGCTCTCCCCTCTAAACACAACCAGCACGGAGGCCTACTTTAAAAAAAAAAAAAAAAAAAAAAAAAAAAAAAAAAAAAAAAAGCCTTCATATATTGTTTCTATGTTTTGTGATTCACCCACTTTCAAAATTTCATTTCTAAAAGAATTATAGATCCTGATATGCGTTTTTACCGCCCCTACCCCTCCTAACCCTTCTGAATGAGGAAAAGAACGGGACACCAGAAGTCTAAAAATAACCTCTGAATCTGGTGTTTGAAATATGAAACATTAAATAAAAATCGATTGGTTAAACTTTTAAGAAATTATGTATGTATCGTTAATTATCTGCGAATATTTATATTTATGAAAATGAATTAAAATACTTATATATATGCAAATCAAATAAAGGATAACCATTTTTAAATAAAACACATCGATTATAAATTCAGTGACAGAACATATTTATAATAGCCTGTTATTAAAGTAAAATTTAATTTCTCTTCCTTCTAATTCTTTTCTAAATTACATGAATAAAAAAAAACTAGAAAACGTTCCTTCAATCCTACTTCCTCTTTTTTAGAAAAATCCACACATAACAACTGCTTGATCGCCTATTCGGTGTCTAGCATAAGGCAAATTCAATTAATAATTCAGAAAACACCTCACCTTTTTGTCCCGCCACTTCTATTCATACAATCATCCTCCTAATATCATCCCCGATATTGAGTCGAGGAGTCGAAATATAAAAGAGTCGAAATCAAACTCTGAGTTCAACTCTCGACTCTCCATGTGAAATACTGCGTTGAACTGGTTTCGACTAACTTTCGATTACGAATCCCACTCTGAGGTGAAAGTTCGACTCTTTAGATTGGAGATTAGCTTTCTAGCAATGAGTCGGCAGTTCGACTGACTTAGAAGGAGTCGAGTTTGAGAGTCGACTCTTCGACTCTTTTGCCATCTCTATTCCAAAGGGTATAAGCCAGGTTTCCTATTAAAATATGCCCTTAAGTCAACCAGATCGAGTCCAACATGAATCGATAGCCCTTGATGTGTTTTTGCCAAGTTTGAAGCATATATCTCAAACCCATGGGCAGTTATGACTCTTTATGTGCGTTTTGGAAAAAGGTGCATTGTGAAGAATGTAGTGATCGAATTTCTTCGAAAAAAATCAAGGATGTGTAATATTAAAATACAAATAGTGGATATTATTTTCAGATTATTTTCTGCAAAATAGCCAGTTTTATAAAAATTTTCTTGTTTTTAGTTTAACTTTTTAATTAAGAATATGTCGAAATTTTTCAGTGACCACCATCATGTTTTTACCAAAAATACTTATAACGGTATTTGGGGATCGCGATGAATATATAGGAAAAACATAAGGAAAAGTGAATCACCAGCGACTGGCACCGGAGTGATTCCGAGTACCAAGAAAAATTTAGACAAAACATATATTCAACACTTTCCCCAAACACCATTATAGGCATGATCGTAAGTAGCTAGCACACGTTGCGAAGCCATGAGAAGTAATAAAAATATTAAGTTAAAATTCATAGTATTACGTTTAACTACCTATTAAGCAAAGTTAAAGTTATATATTTAGCATATAAAATCAAAGACTAGATTTTACAGTACATGTACATCATAAAAATTTATTCTGAAGTTTATCTGCATATCAACTTGATCCTGGTGTAAAAGGAGAATATAAAAACAAAAGAACTCACCAGATGTAAGAAACACAGACTTTTATTGACATCTTCAATGCATTTAAATATTAATATTTGATTTGAATAAAATCACTTGTTTCACCATAAAAATAGATATCATATAATATTTCTCAAATCAATCATTTTTTTTTATATTTATAAGCATATTAAAATTTTGGAGTTTTCAGTTCACATAAGTAAGTTGATAATTTGTAATATTAATTTTCCAGTTAATTTAAATAATAATTTGATTTCTGCAAAGTTCAAATTGTTCAATTTATCGTGGAGGTTATCTATTTAGTTTCTGAAAATTGTAGCTGCATCATTAGAAGCTTTCCGAATGTTCATATGAAGAAAATTAAGTGCATAGGAGGCAAAAGTTATTATAAAAGTTAAATGGGTTATGTCGAAAGACATTTGTACGGATGGAGGATCATTGTAGATTAGACTCAGTAGAACCAACCATAACGTTGTTATTAGGAACTTCTAAGGAGAGTATCAACACACTCACTGGGAAATGAATATAGGCGTAGATGAGACGTTCAGAAAGCATCCAGAAAAAAAACTAACTCCTAATCATCTGGTGGCTATAAGCTGTGGACCCAATATCATCATCGAAAGCAATGCTGAATGACACTGAAAATGAATCTTGGTAGGATGATTGATATATAATCATTCGTCTAGAATAATAAAGATGAAACAGAGATCTTCTTAAATGTTGAGAATCTTAAAATAAAATGTTAAATTGACGCTCGCTGGATCGGCATTCTACGGCCCGCTGCGAGGCCAGAGGCCTGGCAGCTTAAAAAAAGATGATCTTTTTTGCTGGTGTTTCGTTGAGAAGTGAGTTCACACGGCACTTCCGATAATACTGGAAAACTTACGATTTTAAAAATCCCTCCAATCAGACAGCAGCATTTCCCAACGGTTGCAAATTTAACTGTCGCGCTCGTGACACCACCTGATGGATTTTTTGAAGAAGCTCACCCACGCGGTCAAAGTCAAATATTAACTGTTGACGACACGTCATTGCGAATGTTCTATGAGCTTCTATCTGTCACCTTGAATCGGACTGACAATGACCTTGCCTCTCGTGAGTCACTGACCCAGATACAAATGCGCGGGAACTAGGAAATAATGCCTGCTCGTTTACCCGAAACATCTAAATACTCATCAATGGCGTCTGATCGCAAATCTCGACGAAATTCAAAACAGAAAAAACGAAAGTAATTAAAAATCTATAACTGCCAAACCAATGGATGAAAACAAATGAAATTTTAGCAATCTAAATAAAATTAAAATTTCTTTCCACCAGATATGTTTTTGAAAGTAAAAATATTTAATTTAAGAAATTTTGAAAAATGATTATTGGACTTAGAAATTTTGAAATGATATATGGAAAAGTTCGTTATTCTGAAAGAATTTGCCTGAATTAAAATAATTAATTTGAACTTTCTGAAAAGAATAAAATTAACAATTAACCAATTTTTAATCAATATTATTAAAAAGGAAATACACTATATTTTAGAATAATTTATTAAATTTAGACTGTGTGTTATTTAAGAAAAATGGACATTATTTAAAAGTTAGAAAAAGTAAGTCAGAAATATTTTTATTTTAGATAATTTGAAATGAAGTTTAATTAATATTGCAAAGTGAATAATATGTAAATTAAATTGAATGAATAAATATCCTAAAACAGGGGTTCTCAAACTATGGTACGCGTACCAGTACTGGTACACGAAGCTCTGGCTACTGGTACGCAGAAGTCCGATACTGGTACGTGGAATAAGATACAAAATGCAGCATATTATTATGGAATCAAAGGTCTTTATTAACTCGAAAAATTGCAAAAAAATTTCGAATGCGATTTAGGATCTGTAAACTCTTTTTCTATTTTTTTTTTTTTTTTTTGCGGGAACTGTTAGTAAAACAGCAGACTTTCTTAATTTCGCATACACCGCTTATGATACAATCCGTTTTCCAGAATTAAAAACATACTTATTAGCAGTGGTGGCTTGTGGCTGTCTTTTTCGGGAGCATTAAATGCATGCCTGCACATTTATTATTTTCTTACCATTTTTAAAATTATTATTTGGTTGTTTAATAGCAGAATGTTTGCTAATAACACAAGTAAAGTACTTCTTTCTAATAATACTGGTAAGAAAAGAATAAATTTGGCAGCCATACATTTAGTGCCCCAAATAAAGCCAGTCACGAGACACCGCTTACTATTAGGTTTATTAATGATTGAAGTATTAGCGAAAAAACTGTTTTTAAACATGCTTTATAAATTGAATTATCTGAAGGTAAAGTCTGGATATTTGGAAGTAGGAGGAGCTTGTGAGAATAAGTGGAGTTGAAGCAAAATAAAATCCCAAGTGTAATTTATAACTCAATGTTCTCTTTGTACTAGAACAGCTGGTAAGAGTTGATGAAAAAAAAGTTTCATTTCAAACATTTTCTAAATTAATTAATTCTGTTGATTGGAATATATTTCTTCTCTTGTACAAAATGTTTTATAGTTTCCTCCTATTTCCTGGAAATCGGGTTTTAACAGAGAAAGGTTATTTAAAAGGGTGATATGAAATCAAACAAAAACTGTGGTCGTATGCAGTGTGGATTTCAGGTAAGGCATTGTGCATATGTATTGCAGTGGTATATACATAAATGTATGAAGAAACTTCCAAGTGTTTGCCTACTGCGCGACATTATTGTCGCATTTAAAGGTATGCGGATTATTAATGCAGTTGTACCCAGTTTATGTTAAATGCGCCAAGTTTTGGATAAGAAGTTCATTTCGCATTTGAGACACCTTACCACTGTATCTCACGATGGAGGAAAGAAGTGAACATATTCAGCTCTCCTATGATGAAATACTGGAGTCCCCATTCAAAATAATTTTAATAGAATTTTTACTGGCGAGAATATCAGAGTACCGTCTGATATCGTCAAAGTCTGGTTGTGTTTAGAACAACATATTTCTATTAATGTGCTTTTTCATCTTTGTTATATGAAAAACAAATACAGGAATAAACTAAACATCGAATCTGACTTATGACTAAAACTATCTAATATTGAACCAGATATGAGGAAACTGTGCTTGATAAAACAAGTCCACCCCTTTCATTAGCAACAGAAGCAAATTAGTGCATTCAGTCTACTATAACAGTAATCAATGTGTGCCAATATGTCATTAAGTATTGGGGCTTTTTTCCTATACCAAAGTACTGTATTTAGGTATTGTATGCCTTATTAAAATTTAATGCTGATACTACTTTTTACGTGAATGTTATTATAAAACAGTGAATCTAAGCACCAATTTAGTAATTTAATCATTCATTTTTAAATATAATAAAACCTGCTATGACGGAACCACAAAAGACCGAAGATATGTTTCGTTTTAGACAGGTTCCTTTTTACAGGTTTTTCTATATTAGCTTTACGCTTGTTACTTGGTGGTACGTGGAAGTATGAACTTCGATTTAGTGGTACGTCTGTCTAAAAGTTTGAGAACCCCTGTCCTAAAACATATGTAATGGAAAGATTCTGAAATTAATTTATATTCTCACCAAAAGTAAACAATTTAAAAAGAATGTTAGATTTAAAATGCAAAAATGAAATTTAGCTTAATTAATTTAAATGAATTTAATGAGTTTAATTAAATTGATGAATAAATTAAAGTTAAATGTAAAAATACTGAAAAATTTAAGAGTCAAATTTTTAAATCATAACAATACTAAGAGGTATGATGTATATTTGGAGTGAGTTTCAACTCCCTACGGTGGGTTCATCATAGAAAAAGAATTAAAAATGTGTTCCAGGGATGGGGGAGTTGCAAATTGCGTGTGTTGTTACAAGTTCATACACAGTTCTATGTACAGCTTACGTATGTACTTATGTTGGTGGTGGCAATCATTTGAAGGATACAATTGTGTTTTGTTAGTTGACAGTTGACGGATTTTTCTAATAGTTTTCGGCTCAGTTTGACTTAACACTGTTGTTGATAAATCTAAAACAATTTTTAACACACTGAGGAAAACACAATCAGGGAAAACTTCCACCAGTAAATTTTAGTAGATATTTTTGCCTTATTTAAATGCTCTAGTTACAAAAAATTTTTGCTGTCTTGAATAAGAACGAAATTTCTCTTCATTTTTACTGGTGGAAGATTATTCCGTTGGTAATCAGGCTCTGAACGGGAGACATGAATTCACGTCTTTTGGAGATCTGTAATTCAGCCCATGGGCGGTGATTTTGTGTTTCATATGTTACATTATTTCTCAAAGAAATTACACAAAATTCGCATTTTTACAATTAGAGTACTATGCGTATTAATTGTTCGATTAGAAACAATACCACTATTACATACATCTTTTCATAATAGAAACACATGGTGATAAAAATTTTAGTTAAATAATGGAAAAAGCAAATGTAACGCCCATAGGCGGGGATTCATATTTAAAATACGAAAAGCAATGTGTTAAGTAAAACTGCGCAGAAAAATAAAAACAAAATCAGTCAAATGTCAACTAACAAAACAAAATGCTTTCCTTCAGATGATTGCCACCAACAGCATAGCTACATGCGTAAACTGCACATAGAATTGCGCATGAACTTGTAATAACACATGCAACTTGCAACTCCCCCCACCCCTGGTAAACATTTTTAATTTTTTTCCTATGATGCACCCATCGTAGAGATCTGAAACTCATACCAAATATACATCATACCTTGTAGTATTTTTGGTAAAAATATGAAGGTGGTCACTGAAAAATTTCGATATATTCTTAATTAAAAAGTTAAATTAAAAACAAGAAAAAATTTATAAAACTGGCTATTTTGCAGAAAATAATCTGAAAATAATATCCATTATTTGTATTTTAATATTACACATCACTGATTTTTTTCGGGGAAATTCGATCACTACTTTCTTCACAATGCACTTTTTTCCAAAACGCACATAAAGAGTCATAACTGCTCATGGGTTTGAGATACATGCTTCAAACTTGGCAAAAACGTATTTCTATTGAAGGGCTATCGATTCATGTAGGACTCGATCTGGTTGACTCAAGGGCATATTCTAATAGAAAACCTCGCTATACCCTTTGTTATCATCTCTTTTCTTAACTTTACATCTATCCCTTTCATTGTAATTGTTCTTTCACCTTGTAGTCAATACTACATCTTAACAGTTCCCAACGGCTCAATTTAATACAAAACACTCTACTCACAAATAGACAGGGCGTAAAGTTGTCTGCAACTCGGAAGCACCTTAACTGACATCAACTGTTCGGCAACTGTTTGGCTGCTTAATACTCCGCTTAACCATTTCAGGATCACAGTACTTATGTTTTGAAATGTTGAAATCGTTGAATCCACCAGGATTTAACTAAAAAGAGATGTATGCATTCGTATATGTATATATTCGTAAAGTAAATCATAAGTCTGTAAATTCATCTCTTGTAAAAAATATTCTCTCGAAAATGTATGTTTGGTGGGTATTAATTTACCCTTTTATGCAAACAAATGATATCATATTCGAGTTTATCGTATAACATTTTGTCAATAGAGAATTTTAAATAATTATTTAATTATTTTTAGTGCCTTTTTTAAATTGTTTAATATTTTTCTGTAAAAGTTTATTTCATTTCCTACTTTTTAGTTTTTGATACAGTAATACATAATTATCCCGATTTCAGTAGCTGCTGAATAATTAAATATTTTTTAACATAAATTATAATTTACCAAAATTATTCATTAAATAGTTTTTAATAAAATCTTTGTATTTTCATTAGAAATATTGATTTTATAAGATTTAATATTTAAAATATAGTTCTTTTAAACAAATACATTTTATTCACACAAGTTTACATACTACAAGAATAATTATTTAGTAGAATTCCAGTGACAAGAAGCAAAATGTAAATATGTAGTAATTTTTGTAATGACTTTTACAGATGTTACACAGTGGTCCAGAATTCTACATTAATCTTTTCCGATAATCGCCATCAATTTTCCTCTTAGGTAGGACGCCTCTGTATGAGATTGGTGACATACGATGCTCAGACTGTGTTAGGCAGACGCGTTTGTCCGAAATAGGGCAAACCTAGACATTTTCTATTCCAAATCTTAGCGACACTCGGTTGGACAAGTTCGATTATACGAGAGTGGCAGACACATTAACAAGCATTAGCTTGGCGATAATGGTCGATAATTTGTCAAGATGCTTGCCGATTAGCTTTTGTCCAGAATCGTAACAACCCATCGATTTTTATTCCTTGCATGTCGCCACTTTCATATCGAGACTTCCTATCCTCAGGATATAACGGCATCGGAAATGCGCTGCACTGATTGGATGCTGAATCTGATTACAGAAGACATATAGTTGGGCACTTTACTGTGCACAGACACATGGAGTCATTTTACTGTGTACTGACTCATGGAGGCATATTGCTGTGCACTCATGGGGGTACGTTGCTGAACGTATACGGGCATTTTTCTGTTGGATTGTCAGCTTTTCGAAATCCGCTTCCGATGTCGGTTGGTATCGTTGTATATCTTTTGGTTTTCTCGATGCGATAACTTGTACAGACAAGATCTCGCACATCGGAAAATTTGCCGCATCCAGTAAACCTTAAGGTCCACATCGATACCAACAGACATCAGCAGTGGATGTGGAATAGATGTTCATCAGTAAAGTGCAAAAATGGCGAAAGTCATAATTTAGTTATTGTTCATTTTAAATGAATAAGTGCTTTCTGGTAGGTTAAAACAAACTCAGTACAGAAAATGCTGCTATATACCGAAACGACTCAAACCATTTTCACAAAACGTAATTGTTATACTAATTCGGGCACGCAAAAACTATCTAGATAGGTGTCAAATTCGGAAAAATTCGTTTTATATGGTTAAACCAAGTTTATTACTCAAAATCATTGTATTAGTCGAAAGCAATTCTGACGATTTTTATTAAATAGGTCTTATTTGAATACGAGAAAACAATCCAATTAGGTCTCGAGTTCGGGAAAAAAGTACAAAAAAGGTCGGGAAAAAGTTAACGTAATCATACATATACATCGATTTTGCAAGGCTTCAAATCCTTTCTCGGGCCTATACAACCCGAAAAAAGAATACGACGTTACTGTTCGTAAATGTCGTAACTGAAGTCAAAGATAAAGTTTCATACTACAGAAAGTATCTGAATCATATCTAAGTTGAATGATCCATTTCCCTTTAAAATCGGGGCCATAGACCCCTAGAAAAGAATGCGACATAACTTTTCGGAAATGGTGGAAACTGAAGTCAAGATAAACTTCCATGATGAAGAAAGTAGTTGAATTGTAAGTTAAGTTGAATGAACCATTTTTGTAATGACTTTTACAGATGTTACACAGTGGTCCAGAATTCTACATTAATCTTTTCCGATAATCGCCATCAATTTTCCTCTTAGGTAGGACGCCTCTGTATGAGATTGGTGACATACGATGCTCAGACTGTGTTAGGCAGACGCGTCTCAACGGAAAACCGTTGAGACCATAGAACAAAAGAAAAGTATGCGACGTTATTGTTCGGAAATAGTGGTTCATCAGATTTTGACGAAAAGTAAAGGGGACCACAATGGTGTCTTATACTTTCAACAAAAAAAAATCAAAATCGATGCACATTTACGAAAGCTATGCGTGAACAGAACCAAAACATGAGTATAGAAATATGAAACATGCTCTACAGAGTGAAAACTAACATGTGTGAAATATTAAAACGTTTCCTTCCTCAGGACGGAATTACAGAAAATTTGTTAGGAAGTTTCCAAATTTTCTCTCAAACTAATCAAGATGCAAATACACAAATCACGAATGTTTGTATACACATTTTTTATTATGTACTTGTGAAGCCTTTTTTACACTTTTGTTCAGAGGAACGAAGAAAATCTTTTCCTCTTCTATTTCTCTCTTTTTTTAAGTTCGTATTTTCATGTCATATTTTTTTTTCTTTTGGCTTATCAAATGCCTCAAGTTGGTGATTTTTTATTAGTTAAGAAAATAAAATATGCTCAGAAAGTGATAGATATTGAAATTTAAATTTTTGTGAGAATCTTCTAAAACATATAAACAGCATTCTAATAAAAATGTAAAGCAGCGCATGACTTGCATATGTCTCATAGTGGTTTAGGAATTAAATGCAAGTTATTTTCTCTATGTCTATTACTCTGAAATGGGAAATATAATATATTTTGAAGTGGGATAGTTAGATACAGCTTATTTCTCCTAAAAAAATATCAATTTACGCATTCACACATCATTTGCAGCTGCCACGAAATTTAATGTATAAATATAAATGTGTTATTGTGGTATATTATACTTTTTAACACTATAGCATGTAATGTTGTTCAATTTATATTTGTATTTCGTTGCGTATCATTTGTCTGACAACTTTATTTTACTTATCACTATAATTTATTTACTTATCACCATAGTTTCTTAACTCAGCTATAAATCACGTATAGTTACTCAAATGATTTTAAAATTTCCTTGTCTTATCATTTGCCTGATAATTTTTTATTTATTTACTCAACATAACAGTATGATATGTTGTTCAATTTAACTTTAAATTTCATTGTTCTTAACATTTGACTGATAGATTTTAATTTCTTCCCTTTTATCTATAGTACAGCGCCTAGAATACATAGCGTGGAAAACGGTTTTAGCTGAACCATTAAACCATCAAAACATTATCGTAAATAATTTTTGTGTAAGGTAAATCACACGTTATTACTGAATGGTGTATAAATATTTATGTATAATTAAAACTTAAAAATACATCAGATTGACGTTTCGGTCGACTTCTACAACCATCTTCAGAATATGATGTTAAATTGAATAAACTTAAAAACAAAGGACAACCATCTTGAAATACTACAATTCAAGATGCATTTCAAGATAGTTGTCCTTTGTTTTTAAGTTCATTCAATTTAACATCATATTCTGAAGATGGTCGTTGAAGCATAGAAGATGGACATGAAGATGGTCGTTGACCGAAAAGTCCATCTGATGTGTTTTTAAGTTTTAATTCTACATAAATATTTATGCACCATTTAGTAACAACGTGTGATTTAAATTGCACTAACATTATTTACGATAAAGTTTTTACCGTTTTTTAATTCAAACTTTTTTAATTCAAACCGGAAATTCTGAAAAGAGGAATTTTTACTTTAAGAAATCATGAAATATCTGTCATTAACTAACTAAAAGAAAATTATAGGGAATTTCTGGTATAAATGTGAATTTTCGGAATTTAACCCTCTCGCTCCGTAATTTTTTTTATCAAAATAGGTTCAAAAGTTGCGTATTTTTTTTTATTACATATTTCAAATCTATATATATATTAGAGTTTAAATGAGTAAACATTGTTTGTAAAAAAAAAATATATATAGATTTAGATCATAAAAAAAAAGATTGTCAGAAAACTGCATTTGAAGAATAATGATAAAAAAGCAAAATTCTGAAAATTAATCATGATTCAATTATGCTTAATTTTATGAAATAGAAAGGTAACACATATATTCTAATAAAAAAAAAAGGCAAAATACTAACAATTCTACTAGAAATGAAGTTTAGTGTGACAAACGTCAAAATAAGGTTCGAGGCAAGTCTTACTTGGCAATCTTTACACTAAATTCGCGTTTCTTTGCGAATTTTTTACTATTTTTATATTCTCGCACCACTATTTTAAAAATCAATTTCACAGTATATTTCTAGCGTAGATGGTGTTAAAGAGTTTTTGTCTCCTGTGCTGTGTGTTCGTCCGGCGGTGCTTGGAAAAGGGGCGTGTTATTCCCGCCCACCTGATCTCTGGTAATCTTCAGTGACTGCTCTTTTTTATGCTATGGCTATGAAAGAAAAACAACAGCTTGACGATTCGATGAATGGAATTATAAGCGGTTATGTTCCAGCGGACTGGCTACAAGAATTCAACGACTTCTCTACTCCAAATGACCAAGTAAATGAAGTCTTTCGGGAACTGCTATCCGGTTTAGATGAAGAAATACGGTCTCTTCAACAACAAAAGGACTACAACGACACCCACAAGGCTCAGGTAAAAGACCTCTGTCTTTTTGCTATATCTATTTTGGGGGAGCCATCTAGATTAGATTTAATTGATTTAGCCTGTAGAACTGGTTATATTAGATTTCTGGTGAATAACCAATGGGTAAAACTCCAAGTTCTAAAGAATTTTAGGTCACATTCTAATCCCCCCCCCCCCCCGTGTAGGAAAAAGAAAAAAATCTGAATCTGAAAATCCAATTCCCATCAAAAATAAATTCGGAAATCTAAATTCCGAAGCTAATCTTGATAACCATGATCTTATGGATCAAGAATCTACTCAAGAGGGTGCTGCAAGCACCGATGTTGAATGTTCAAAAAACGACAAGCACCCCTTCTTTATTGAATTCAAAGATATGGATTGGCGCAAAGTCGCCCAAGAGATAAAAGCCCTTGATTCTGATAATCCCCCTCAAGTCAGCCTCTCCGGGGAACTTCTAAAAGTTCTACCCAAATCTGTGAGCCAATTTAGAGAAATCCAAAGATACTGAACTGACAAACATATGAATTTCAACACCCTTAATTCAAAAGAACTCCGACCAAAAAAATCTGTATTAGGGGAATCCCCCCCAACACTGACCCACAACTAATTATCGAAGACCTTGGTAACCATGTAGTCTAAGAGCTAGCAACGTTTTCGTCACATGATTTTAGCATGGCTCATTTTTCTATATATTCTCCGTCTGTATTGCGCAGTATGAATGCGGCCGGTCTGGCTGGTGGAAGTGGTTGCGTTTACCTGTGGGGGGAGGGGCAATGCAGGTAAAAAAGTGACAAAATTACGTCATTTTAGCATGAATTAAAGTTTATAAAACTTGAATCTGCTAACTATTTGTGATATAAAGTTCTTAGTCTGGCACCGTTTTAACGTTGCCAACACCGTGCCAGACCCTCATTTATAGGCAAAATGAGGTGTCAAATTCACGTCATTTTAGCATAGCTGAAATTTTAGTATGTTATACTTTGGCTATCAGATAAGCCATAATTAATTTGCCAGACCGAAATTCGGTTGCTAAATTACTCCCAGAAGCCGATTTAAATCTGGCAGAGAAAGCACCTATTATGAGAGTTTGCAGCTTTTGTAGTGCTTTGGCTACTTTCAATACACAATAAAGCCGTAATTGTTGCCAAAGCAACGATCTTTGCTTTAGATAAAAGTATTTATCTCTCTCTCTCTCTCTATATATATATATATATATATGGATAGCCGCCCGTACCGACTTCGCGTGGGTGCACAATGTGTCGACTACAATGCAGGGTAGGTGGTAGGTAATTAAACATTATTCTAAATAATATTCTAAAATAATTCTAAATAGGATAGAAGTGGAGGTGAGAAAAAACTGCAGTACTTACAAATTTTAAACTTTAAATAAAAGCTTGTAAAAATGTGATAAGTAATGTTTTTCTATTTATGTACATAATGACAATAATAAATTAATTTTAATACAGCAGAACAATCAGGCTTCACCCGAGTTAACCTTGGCCTACCAAGTTACATAAGTAAAAATTCAATATTCTAAAAATACGCCGATCACAATAAGGCATCCGCGTCCATAAACCGTCAAAATGACATTCAGAAAAAACATATGTTATTTTGACGCAATCATGCTAAATCCCTCAGCTTTATAATTGATTAAATGAATTTCTTTTAAAAAATGTCTTACGCAAAATATCTAATAAAAAATCAGCAGTAGTTGTCTTATTCGTCTAATCTTCCATAATCGAGTTCATATCCTTTGTTTAACCCCCTTAGTGGGTGAATTTCTAAAATTGCTTTAAACACGTGTTTAACTATTATTCTTTAGTAGAATTATTATCCTAAATTTCATGCTCCTACCTGAAACTGCTGCTGAGATACGGTGAAATGACCTAAAACGTTTGACAATCCATTTAACCGCCTTAGTAGTTGAATTTCTAAAATCGCTGAAATACGTGTTTAACTATTTTTTTTAGTAGATTTGTTATCCGGAATTTTGTGCTCCTATCTAAAACTGCTGCTGAGATATGGTGAAATGACCTAAAACGTTCGAACCTGCATTTAACCCCCTTAGTGAATTAACTTTTTTTAATATTCTCTCTTAACTTTTAAATAATTTAGTAAATATTTTCTCTTAATTATCTGAATAAACTTATATAACCTTATTTGGCGGTCTGGCTGGCAGAAGATGTTGTGTTTACTTGTGAGAGTAAGGGCAATGCAAGTGAAAAAATTACAAAATTAAATTTTGATAACATGAGTTTTGTTTATAACTTTTGTTTCTGCAAACTATTTCTGATATTAAGCCATTAATGCCAGACGGTTTCAACGTTTTTAAGACCGTGCCAGACCATTACCCCCTATATAAGCAAGCCGCCCTGCTGGTTACTGTACTTTGAAATGACGTATCTTAAGTAGTCCACACTAGCTATTCAGCATGGTTGCCATAGTTTACCGTCTATCCTTTCCTTTTCCCCATAATGCATTTCACGTTAGCTTAGCTTTTTCTTGTTTCTTCATTCGAAGGCGAAAAAGCATGTAGACACGTGTTGTTTTGGTTGTTGCTTGGCTTTTATTATTATAATAAATACGTTGTTATATTTCAATTTTACACAAAATTTGTAGTGTGTGAAGAATGCCGTACAGGTGTTGTGCTATAAATTGTAAAGGAAATTATAAAGATAAAGCAAAAGTTCCCGTTTTTTTCGTTTCCAAAAGATGGCGACTTACAGCGAAGACGGCTGCAAGCACTTTGCCGAAAGGGTTTCATAGTAACTCCAATCTCAAAAGTAAGTTGACTTCATTTGTAACTTATCTTTTTTTTTTCTCTCTCTTTTATGGTTCGTAATTGTTTATGCAAAATATATTTGGGACTATTCAAAGCAAAAACGTGTCTTAAGTTACATTCCATAATTTATCGTATTTGTTTACTGCCGGAATCTAACATTAAAAGCTGAACTATCCCAAATTCCACCAAAAAAATAATTTTTATTCAATATTCACCAAGCTCTTAAAATACATGAGTAAATTCTTTAATTTTCATACATTTAAGCAAATTAGTCATAAAATTAACCAAATACCGTTTCAATTGTTAACCGATTGGCGCTTTTTGGCGAAATATCCTGTCAATTAAATGTTTGTTTACAATTACCAAGTTTATTGTTTTTCCTTGTTCAATATATCTGTTGTTTTAAAATACGTTAAATTTTTTTTAATTGCAATTTTATTTAAATCAGATTTTTAAAATTTAAATTTGACTTTTTAAATCATTTTTTTTAATGCTATATGTACAATTATTTATTGCATATACATACAGTGTAATTTATGTACAGCGTTGCCCAGTTCTGCCACTTTATCAGAATTTTCAAATTTACATTAATTGATTCTGCATTTTATAAAAGATTTCAGAATTTTAAAATAATTTTTAGAATTTTAAAAATCTTATATAAGTTTAGATAATATATAATTCTAGGTTTTTTTTTAACCAATTGTATGTGAATTTTATTAACAATTCATAAAACTATGCTAGATTAGCTTTAAACTATTTTTTATATGCTTCTACTGATATACAAATTTGCCAGCTCTATTTTTTAAGGGGGGGGGGGACGGATTACATGTCACTTCATTCAGTCATTCTTTTCTATTATTACGCATGTATTTTTTTTTTCTTTTAATGAAATATTATTTTTAAACTTAGTTATCTGTTATGTAAGTCATGTTAATTCTTTTTTTTTTCTGTTAAGTATTTTAAATTTTATTAGCTTCTAAGAAATAAATAATTTAAAACACAAGTTTTCAAAATTGCATTTGTGTTCAAAAATTGACAATAACATTAATTTGTTTTACTGCAATAAGATTTATTTATAGTGATTATTCCTTGGGTATTTTGTATTCTCTATGTGCAATTATTTATTGCATATATACATTCTAATTTAGTTATAGTGTTGCTGAGTTCTGTCACTTTCAAAACTTTCTATTTTATATTAATGTTATCCTCATTTTATAAAAGATTTCAGAATTTCAAAATAAATTTTAAAATTAAAAAATTCATATATAAGTTCAAATAATATATAATTCTAGGGTTTTATAACCATTTTATGTGAATTTTATTAACAATTCATAAAACTATGCTAGATCAGCTTTAAACTTTTTTTATATGTTTCTACTGATATACAAACTTGCCAGATCTATTTTTTAAGGAATGGGGGAGGGGGGGGTGCATTTTTGCTTTGAATAGAAATATTTTGCATAAACAATTACGAACCATAAAATAGAGAAAAAATATATATGTTACAAATGAGGTCAATTTACTCTTGAGTTTGGTGTTACTATGAAATCCTTTCGGCAAAGTGCTTGCAACCATCGTCGCTAAAACTCATTTAAATGTATTTGAAATTTAAGAAAAATATAAACTCATTCACTTGGTTAATATGAAATTTTGTAATCATATAAACAATTAAATATATATATACAGTTAAAAGAATGGAGCAATAGAAACAGCATTGGAGCAATATAATTTGAAAATGTATTCCTTTAAACATATATCTATTCCAGATTATATACAATATTCTGGAATACATAAAATATTCATTAAATGAATTTGGAGCATGTATCACTTATACTTAAAATGATCATGATTTTTTGTTATAAACTTCAATGGATCTGAAAAAATTATTCTTTGTTATTAAAATGTTTGAATAAAAAGAACCAATTTTCGAACTTTATGAGTTCCTAAGCAATTACAGAATTTAGAGTGAATTGAAGTTGGATTTATTTGATAATAAAAAAAATCATTTTTTTAAGTCTTTCAAAAAACCACATTGGAATATTGAACCATTTGATTTACATGTGCACAAGGAAGAATAAGATCTCTACATAAATATCAACAAAAATACTTTTAAATAACCTATATATTTATTTATTCTAACATTTTCAATATCTTCATAAGTTTCCATGTTTCAGTATTATAAAAATTACATATAAAATTACAAGATTTAGATATATTTTCAATAGATAATATAATCATTAATCTTTTAACATTTTTCAGCTGAGATTCTGTATTTAAAAATTATGATTTTTATTTTAAAGTGGGATACTTGTTTAAATGAAATTTAAAAAGCATGGATTTTGAGTTCTCAATCTTTCTCACTCATTAAATTTCCAATGTATTTTTATTAAAACATAATATTTATTACTAAACATCTTGACCTTAATTTTTTTCTTTTTTCAAAAAGTTTATTTAAATCAATGATTTTTTTTAAAAAGAAATCATGATTTAAATCAATGAACCCTCGCTTCAGTCATAAGACAAAAATCATCTATAGAGAAAAAAGAAAGCTAAACACAAACTATTTCCTAGCCAGATGTGCCGAACATCGGCGCAAATTCAGCGCTGACACCTACAATGGTCTACTTCAGCGACGTCACTGTTTCCGTGCGGAGGCTTGCTTATATAGGGGGTAATGGCCAGACTCTGATTTATAGGTAAAAAATAAATCATCTACACGTCAAACACGTCATCTACACACAGTTCAAATTTAAATATGTTATTAGTTGGGTATCAGGCAAACCATAATTAATTAGCCAGACACCAATTCCGTTGCTAAATTAATGCTAACATCTAGAAAGAAGTATAAGCAAGCAATAAAATTAAGTATGAAAATACGTCGTAGTTGATAATAATAAATAATTAAAAATAATATAATAATAGGCATAAATTAGCAATAACAGGTCAGCGAACTGTAGCGAACAGGTAAACGAAAAAAAAAGTGAATACATTCCATTTTGAGTTTTCAAAAAATATATTATAATGAAAAGTAAGTGCTATACATAAGTGCTATATATAATAATGAAAAATAAGTGCTATATATAATAATAAAAATAAGTGCTGAATATAATGAAAAATGAGTGCTAAAAAGTACATTAACTTAAAATATTATTTCAAAATTATTTCGCCTTGTGCATTTTCAAGGTCTTCATCTTCGTCACTGCTGTCATCATTATAAGAATTATTGTTATCTTTATCATCATTAACATTGCCTATTTCTTTCTAACCACTATAAGTTTATTTAGAAAATTAAGAGAAAAAAATATATGTTGTATAGTTTAAAATTAACAGCGAATATTAATAAAGATTAATTATAATATTACTTAAAAATTAAGACAGAATTTAAAAAAAATGGTTGACAATTTACGGTGGAGTTTCAGTTTTGCTCTTTTTTCGTTCCTTTTTCCTTTGGCGATTTTATATATCTCTATTCTTATAAAAGAGCATGTCCTCATGACTCAGAATCAACGCCGAGTCTCAACCGCTGCTCCTAGGACTACGAAATTTGGAAGATATGTACCCACTAAGAAAGTATTTTTGAAAATTCAGCCCTACGGGGGTTAAATTGGAGGTTCGAAAGATTTAGGGCATTTCTCCATATCTCTGCAGCAGTTTTACGTAGGAGTATGACATTCAGGATAACAAATCTACGAAAAAAATAGTTAAACATTTATTTCATGGATTTTAGAAATTCAATCACTAAGGAAGTTAAATGGGGGTGGTTGAGAGTTTAGGTCATTTCCCCGCCATATCTGAAATACAGTTTTAGATAGGAGTGTGAAAGTCAGCATACCAATTCTACTAAAAAAGGAGTTAAACATATATTTCAGCGATTTTAGAGCCAGCGATTTTAGAGCCAACATCGACTATGAACTCGGTTATGAAAGACTAAACGAATAAGACATCTATTGCTAATTTTTTATTAGATATTTTGCGTGGCATTTTTCAAATCATAAATATATGTACTTTTATAGAAAGCAACAATCATTGCTTTGGCGACAATCACGGCTTGGCTGTGTATTGATAGTAACCCACACGAAGTCGGGACGGGCGGCTATTCATATATATATATATATATATATATATATATATATAGAGAGAGAGAGAGAGAGAGAGAGAGATACTTTTATCTAAAGCAAGGATCGTTGCTTTGGCAACAATTACGGCTTTATTGTGTATTGAAAGTAGACAAAGCACTACAAAAGCTGCAAACTCTCATAATAGGCGCTTTCTCTACCAGATTTAAATCGGCGTCTGGCAGTAATTTAGCAACCGAATTTCGGTCTGGCAAATTAATTATGGCTTATCTGATAGGCAAAGTATAACATACTAAAATTTCAGCTATGCTAAAATGACGTGAATTTGACACTTCATTTTGCCTATAAATGAGGGTCTGGCACGGTGTTGGCAACGTTAAAACGGTGCCAGACTAATAACTTAATATCACAAATAGTTAGCAGATTCAAGTTTTATAAACAAAATCCATGCTAAAATGACGTAATTTTTCACTTTTTTACCTGCATTGCCCCTCCCCCCAGAGGTAAACGCAACCACTTTCACCAGCCAGACCGGCCACATTCGTACTACAGAATAAAGACGGAGAATATATAGAAAAATGAGCCTTGCTAAAATCACGTGTTTTCCGACGTTGCTTGCTCTTAGACTAATGGATTTAAGGCCACACGAGCCGCCATGCTCAAGAGTCGCAAAACCGGCAGAGGTATGCCAATTTACATGGTCAACGTCCTCCCTTGCACTAACTTTGAGAAAATCTATAAAATTGAGGAACTTTGTGATATAAGTGTTCGTATTGAATATTTCAGAAACAACAATAACCCAAAACAATGTTACCTGTCAACGGTTCGGACACGCCTCCGAGACGTGCAGCCTAACACCAAAATGTCTTAAATGCTCAGAAGAACACCTCACTGATAACTGCCCCAAGACAGGTAAAATAATTCCAAAATGTTCCAATTGTAACGGTGCCCATCCGGCCTCATACAGAGGTTGCCCAAAAAAAATCCAAACAACATTAAGAAAAAAAATACCCCAACACTCAACACCAAAAAAAAACCCGCAAAACCAAAAACCAAATCTAATTGCTGACATCGCAGACATTTTCAAACCCTACAATTACACCATTAATGATAAACCAAACGATATTAACAACAGTGAGACCACTACTGGCGTTAATAACGATATCCAGGAAGCCCCAGTTGAGGACACTTCCAGTTACACCAAACAAAATAAAACACCACCTGTTATACAAAATAATTATACAAACACATTCAAAGATATGTTTGACACCTTCAAAGACATGAAGGAACTTCTCCAAATTACCAAACTCCTAAAACATTTAAAAAACATCGCCATCAAATCAAAAAATTGCAACAACCCATTCGACAAAATGTATATCATAATAGAAGAATTAGACGCCTTTTCTACGGAGCTCAACATTCCCAATTATGAATAATTACAATAACAAAAATTTCTCTTCTCTTCTTATTTTCTCTTGCAATTGCCAATCATTGCAACCCAGGATTAATGAACTCCGCTCCTTTATCTCCATTAATCCACAAATCGATATACTCTTAATCCAAGAAACACTTAACCCTTCCTGCAGTTTCGCCATCCCAGGTTACAAACTCCATCATACACCACGTGCCAACTCTCACTGGAGCGGCACAGCCATCTACATCAAAAATTATATCCCACATCACACAACTCAAAATATTCCACTCCCAGGCATTGACTACACCAGTATTGTCGTCAACTTGCCCCATGCCAAAATTAACTTCACATCTTTTTACGCACGACACGGGCGACGATACCCCATAAACGACTTGACACACATCATTACACAACACCAACACGCATTTATCGCTGGTGACTTCAATGCACATAGCAGGCAGTGGAACTGTCATTCCACCACTACCAGAGGTAGATCTCTCCACAACTTGCTTAGCCATTTCAATCTCAGTCTCCACGCACCTACTACACCGACACATATTCCAGTTGCTCGCAACAAGCATCCCTCTATTATTGACTTCGCCATCACCAAAAATCTTACCTTTCCTATTACCACTTCTGTTATTAATGACCTAAGCTCTGACCACCTTCCTGTCTTCTTCAAAATTGATCTTATCAACCCTATCTCTCCTCCTCCTTCAGTAGCAATTGACTGGAATAAATTCCAAAATTACCTCAACAACACCGACCTTACCTACCCCACAATCAACAACACTACTGACATTGACAACGCAGTTAATAAACTCAACAACATCATTCACAAAGCTCAAAAAGATGCCACTTACACCAAATTCAAAAATAATAACTCTTACATCTTACCCACTTACATACATAATATCTGTAAACAACGCAACACACTCCGTCGACTCTACCAAAATACCAGAGATCCCACCCTCAAAACAGCTGTCAACAGCTGTCAACAGGCTCAACAATAAAATTAAAACCCTTATTCAAAAAGATAAGCAAAAAAACTGGTCTAAATTTCTCGAAAGTCTTACTTGCGAGGATAACTCTCTTTGGCAAATCAAAAAGAAACTCAACAATAATTACACCCCTATCCCTCCCCTTACTGTCAATAGTCAAACTGCGTATACTGACGAGGACAAGGCAGAATGCCTAGCTGGCTCATATGAAAAGCAATTCTCTCCGAATCCCTTCCTCGCAAATCAAGCACACTTTAACAATGTCAATGATACTGTTAATGACTTCCTCTCAACCCCTCCTACCCCATCCCCGAAATTCAACCCATCATGATCAACAATATCATTCAAAAACTTAATAATAAAAAATCTCCTGGGTACGATAAAATTTCAAACTATACTCTTAAACAACTTCCTATCAACTGTATTCTCTACATTACGAAGCTCACTAATTCTATCCTCAAACACTGTTATTTTCCTAAACCCTGGAAAACCTCTATCATTTCTCCTATTCCTAAACCATCCTGCAATCTTAATGATCCAACTAATTTCCGTCCCATCAGTCTTCTCTCCTCTCTAAGTAAAGTCATCGAACGCGTCATTAGCTCACAGCTCAATGACTATCTTCACAACAACAACATTCTTATGCCCGAACATTTCGGCTTCAGAACCAAGCACTCCACCCAACACCAACTTCTTCGATTTGTGGAATTCTTAACTGAAAACTTCAATGAGAAGAAGCCTACTGCTGCCATATTTCTTGATGTCGCCAAGGCCTTTGACAAAGTCTGGCACGCGGGCCTCATTTACAAATTAATTCGGCTTAGGTTCCCATTTGGACTTATCCATTTAATACACTCTTACCTTGGGGATCGTAACTTCTACGTCCGCGTAAACAACTCACTTTCTCTACTACACATAATACTCTGTGGTATTATTCAGGGTTCAGTCATTGGCCCTATTTTATTCATAATATACTTTAATGACATTCCACGCACACTCTTCACATCACTCGCACTCTATGCGGACGACACTGTTCTCTATGGTACCTGCACATCACCCATACAATCTTTACAAAAATCTACAACATCACCTCAACATCTTCATGGATTGGTGTGATCAATGGCGCATTAAAATAAACGAATCTCATGCTACTGCTGTTTACTTCTCTAGAACCTTTTCCACTTCTAATAGATTAACCCTCAATAATACCACCATTCCCTGGTCTGACGATGCCAAGTACCTGGGGGTTACCATTGACAAACGCATTACCTTTAAAAAGCATATTCTTAATATCCGCGGTGAAGTCGCCGGGATTTCCAAAACCCTCGCCCCACTTCTTCGCAACCACTCATTCTCCATACACAACAAACTCTTAATTTATAATGCTTGCATTCTCTCTGTTATCACATATGCATGTCCAATCTGGGGCTTCACTTGCAAAACCAGTATGAACAGTAGGGTGGATCGAAAAGTATACGAAAATTTTTTTTTTCGAAATTACTTTTGGCGTGGGGGACAAAAGTTGCCTTTTATGTATATTAGTTTGCACGTTTTTTTTTCATTGAAATCCATTCATATCTTCCGGTGCCCCAAGCGCCCCAAAAATAGTTAAAAATTGAAATTTTTATGAAAACTTATATTTTTTTTGTTTTTTTATTTGTTTTAAATTACTTTAGGCGCGGGGTGTGAAAGTTGTCTTTTATTTATATTAGTTTGCATGTTTTTTTAAATCGAAATCCATTCATATCTTCCGGTGCCCCAAGCGTCCCAAAAATATTTAAAAATTGAAGGTTTTATAAAAATTTATAATTTTTTTTTTTAAATCTATTTGGCGTCGTGTGAGAAAGTTGTGTATTGGGTGTATTACATAATTCTGTAGTTTACATATGTATATAATATTCTTTTTAATCAAAATCCATTCATATCTGCCGGTGCCCCAAGTATGGTTAAATATTGAAATTTTTAAGAAAATGTCTTACAAATTTGGCAAAGTGTTTAATTAATAAAGATAAACTTATAAATAATAGTAATTTTATAATAATACATGAAGTATAAATTTAAAAATCAAAGCACTAAATCATAAAAATTATAAAAATTGACCTTACGTAGCAAATTGTTTACTTCTTTTAATTTGGAGATTTACATATTTCTAAAGTTTGTAATTCTTTTTGGGATTAAAATGTTTGATATGGCGTCTTGATTTTATTCAATTCAACGTGAAACCGAGTCTCTTTTCTTGTGCAGATACACTTTCTGATGCCTCAGGCACTAGGTGAATGCATCTTTTATCATCTTGTGTATGGCATTGATATTTTGACCATTCCTCCGTTTTTCATACATTTACCATAGCCTCAATTTCTTCGTAAGGCACATTCATCAAAAGAGGTGGTTCGAAACGTCGAACTCATTGCCAGTCAATCAGTTCACAATAATACTTTGCTTTGAAGTGTATTTTTGGTACCTTTAAAAATTCTTACTTCTGGTAATCCTCTATTTTCATTTCTAGCACAAAATAGTTTTCGTATTATTAAATACCTGATAGGGTCTGTGTTATCTCAGAGCATAGATTAAAAAAAAATCAGTATGACAAAAGAAGCTATCTAGTTGAACAACAGCGTCTACAAACTTTCTTAGATTGGGGTAAAATGTGATAAGTTTCCAAATATACCGCTGTCCTTCTATTATGGAGGGCTTTGTTTTGATATGGAGCCATATAGGTCCATACTTTCATAAGATATTTTCTAAGAATAATGAGATTCTCAGATGGATTTTCTGTGGCCATCTACAACCTTAACTTTCTACCTGCAGTCGTTAGCCATCTTGAGTAAAAAACTGGAACAGGGTTTTTAAATGCCCGGATAATTTCTACGCAAATATCATATAAATATTGCTGATCATTGCTGAGAACCATTCTACCTATGTTATCTAGCATATTATCCTCACTTATTGAAGAAATGGAAGCTACAGGTAGTTCCTTGCAGGTTTTGATTGCTGTACCAATTGGCCCACAAAAAGGCTTTAGTACCAGTTATTGCACATCTAAAGAATATAGTAAATGTCGTAAAGACCTTTAGCTTCTTCTGTTATAACAAATATGCAACACAAATATGCAACACACATAACAAATTTGGAAAATATGCAGTGAGTCAGGTTCCTTTACAAGAGAATAATGTTCCTTCTTTGTGATCTTTGTGTAGCACATTGTGCTCTTCATCACTAACATTTTTGTATTGTCCTTTTTCCCATCGGAAAATAATACGGTTAAAATAGACAGAGACACAGCTAAATTGCTCGTCTCTGCAACTAAATATCGAGCCTTTGTACACTATCGACGAATTTTGTTGCAATCTACTAAATTCGAAGTCCCTTTATTGTGTACAATTCCAATATCTTACAGCACTGGCAAATTGAAGCAACTGCTCTGTTCAAAACTTCGTATATAACAGTATAGTATTAAAAATTATACATTTAATATAAACGATAAACGGTTTGTCATCCCCTGGATCTAATAATTACGCTATACAAAAGATTATTTAACTCTTATTTTTACTTATAATTTTAAGTTCAATATTTGCATAAAAATCGATTTTCGGCAAGTATTTAAGTGTCTTGGGACACCCGGAAGACATTGATTGAAGTTAAAAATGTTTTGCATGTCTGCTAGTAGGCTTAAAAGACAACTTTCGCACCCCGCGCTAAAAAGTAATTAAAGAAATAAATAAAGAAAAAAAAAATAAAAAAATTATAAATTTTCACAAAACTTTCAATTTTTAACTATTTTTCGGGCACTTGGGGCACCGGAAAATATGAATAGATTTCAATTTAAAAAAACATGTAAACTAACATGCATAAAAGATAACTTTTGCACTCTGCGCCAAAAGTAATTTTTAAAAAGAATAAAAATAATAAAATATATAAATTTTCATAAAAATTTCATTTTTTAACTATTTTTGGGGCGCTTGGGGCACCGGAAGATATGAATAGATTTCAATAAAAAAACAGATGTAAACTAATATACACAAAAGGCAACTTTTGTACCCCGCGCCGATTCGATTATCCACATTTCGATTTTTCGATCCACCTTAATGAACAGCCTCTTTAGTACCCATTGCAAACAGCTCCGTTACATCAGGAACGGGTCTAGATACCTCAAAAACTCCACAATCCTCAAGGATCTGAAAACGACTTCACTCACACATCGCATTAAACACCTTGCGAAAAAATTCTACAATGACATTAATCACATCCCAAATGAACTCATCTATGAGCTACCTGACTACGATGCTTGCAGTCCATCCAACCGGAAAAAACCAAGGTACTCCACTATTCTTGATGTGTGATGTCCTTCCGAGCTATAATTCTTATTTTCTCTTTAATTAAAAAAAAAATTATTATATGTTTATTTTATCAAATAAAATAAAATTGACTTTTCTCTTAAACCTCTCCTAACATCTTTACTTTACCCCATCTGGCATTATTTTTGTTTTTTTGAACTATGAACTATTTTTACTTTTATACTTTAACTAGTAAATTTTCATTATTTTATTGATATACTTAACATTATCCTATTTTCATGTAGTCAATTAGACTACGGCTAAACATTTCTTATGGCTCTCTCAGGATTTGATATACACCTACTCAAAGCCAGGGCGTGCAGTTGCTTCGCAGCTTGGAAGCCCATTGAACCTATCACAAGTTCAAGTTCAAGATGGTGTTAAAGTGTATATGGGATTTTTTGTATTTAAAAAGTGGTCCGAGTTGAATAAAAAAATATTCGCTAGTGGAAAAAATGAATCCCCCGAGGAAATCTCAGGTTACGCAAATTTTGCTACTTTTACGTTGCCCGAGGAAATCTCGGGTTGCGCAGCGAGAGGGTTAAAAAAAGCCAAACTGGTAATACTTTAAAATAGTGCTAAAAAATTGTAGCCGATAAACGTACAACGATGCGGTACAATAATAGAGCGATCGCAGCGACATCCGCTTTAAAAATAGATTCTCCTCTAGCAAAAGTAACCGTTTCACTATTGACAACATGAGCATAATTTCTGTTAATAAAATCTTCTTGTAAGTGTATATTTCCGATGTAACTGATTTAGAAGTTGGTTTTTTATCATATCAGGGAATTAATCTTTTCCCCTCTTCTAACAGAGATTCATCCTTTGGTATGCTAAATAGGGATAGTTTCTAGTTTGCTGTCTTGTATCGAGTACTGCAACCGAGCACAAAAGAATGCGTATCACGTTTTATGGACATGCTCAATATCATTAATATTTTCAAAGCTTACGAAAATTACTATCAAAGTTAAAGGAAACAGGGTATAATTTAATTATTTAAAATATTTACCACCAGCAGAAACGTTTTCTCAGTTCGATTCTTAAACAGTGTTCGCGTTGAAAAGAGCTAGCAGACAGTGACGTAGCCAGAAAGTGGGGAGGGAGGGGCAAATGCTCTGGAAACCAGTAATATTATAAAGTATCCTTCGCCTTGAATATCGCACAAAATTCTGCTATTAGATAAGGCAAAAGTATTTTCATAAAATTAGTGGTATCCAAACCATCTGGACCTTTACCCTGTCTAAGTCACTGCTAAAAGATGTCGCTGCGATCGACCCGTTGTATTTTCATCATCGTTCTACATTTATCGTATTCAAATTTTTTGTACTATTTTGTAGCCGTTTTCCACACTATGTATTCTTGGCGCTGTAATTATTGTCTGTGAATAAAAGAAATAATTGTTTTATTACACTGACACCGCTACTTTTTATTGTTAAATCCATATATAAATTTAATTAGTCTTCTACGCTCTTACTAAATTTTGTTTTAGAATGCCTTCCTGTAAATCTGAATGCATTACAACGTTCAGGTACATTCAAATACTTGTTACGTACTGTGGCTTTTTTTAATTCTGATTTTTGCTTATGATATCTGTCATAATTACCTGTCTACATTTATAGAATTTAGTTTTTTTGTACTATTTTGCAAATAATTTTCCACAATATGTATTCTAGGCGCTGTAGCTGTAGTATGCAATGTTGTTCAATTTATCTTCAAAATTTATTGTCTTGGCATTTGACGGATGCATTTTAATTTCTTCACTTGTAGCTATAGTATGCAATGTTGTTAAATTTACGTTTAAATTTCATTGTGTCATAAATTTTATTTTCTTCGCATGACTAGCGTAGGCTCTTAAGTTCAAAAAATATTATTAGAGTTAGCGACTACCCAAAGCTATTTAAAACTACAATAGCTTTATAATCAAGATTAAAGTAATACTCTGACCATCGTTTGAACTTACAAGAACTATGCACAGCTTCCAACTTTTACGTTTTTTTGTTACCACTAAAAATTAATAGAATATTTTACCTTTTTGAATCAAGTGATTTCGCAGATTTAATAAGTTAAAATTTACTATACACTTTTAATGGTAGGATACAAGCGTAAAAGTTGACAGCTATGACTATGGAAGATCTATTCAACGCACTGACTTGAAATTTACTATAAGTCAAAAAATTAAATGCCAGCTATTGTCCATCGATCTCCAATAATTAATTAAAATGAATTTATTGTTTAGTACGGTTACAATCACAACTAGCAACATGAAAATATAGTTTTTCAATAAATATTGAATTTTTTCATCATTTGTGTCTTAGCTATTTACTTTACCATAGCGAAATCCTCCAATGTCGTCGATCAAGTTACAGTGGTTGGTGCATGGTATCTAAAACTTAAGTAACTTTAACCCCTTGAAGGGCACCGGTATATTATATATACCACTTAATTTTAATCACAAAATGCCACAATGACACCAGAATTTTATAATCAAATTTTGAATTTAGAAGGTATATGAGGAAAAGCTTTCACTAATTTTAAAATATATTCGTTCGTGAATCCTGGTATCAATCAATCACTTCAATATTTTAGCTACAAGAGTACTTTGCCCCTGAAGGGGTTAAGTGAGTCATTACATTGAAAATAGACTAAAATGCGTCACTTTAGATGTGTGTCACTGTAGTTTCAATAGAAATTATTTATAGTATCTAAAGTTTTTATCATCTAACGCTAATTTGGATTTCCTTGCCGGAACTTTTCCTGCATACTATTTCGTTATGAATCCTCTTTCTTCCGTGACTCAAAATGTACTTTAATGTGAATGTAACGTGACCAAAATGTGACTTTCACTTTACATTATAGTGTCACACGTGTAGGAAAGGTGTTACTGTGAATACATTGTAAAGTCGAAATGTTGCATTTTGTGGCGAGCTGCTGACGACTCAGAAACGATTTTCCATGACACGGGCGTCACGAAGTAGTGCTTGCCTGAGAATCCAAATGTAACACATTAAATTATCAAATGATATTTTAGTCTGTGAGTACTTGTAACGTCACAGTGGCGTCGCGTCAACTGTCTGTGCTTTTACGATTCTATACAGTACAGTTTTCCGAATATAAAGAAAAGTATAAAAAATTACCTTGCTGAATAAAAACTAAGACATGTCATTCAATGAAATTTCGTCAAATTCAATCAATTTCATGTTTCCGTTTTAGGTAAGTACTTATGATTAAATTTTGTTAGCTCTTTGTTGGAATGTTTCGTATTTTACATAAATGTTTTCATTTTTATAAATTTCCTCATGTTGATATGAAATTTTAAAAGATTTTTAAAAAATTATAAAGATTTATTAACTTATATATATTAATCACGAATGCGACTCTTGTAAGGTAAACTATGACTCGCAGCGTTCCTAAAATTTCCTCACTTTTGTTTCCCAACTGTAAAACAATAATCTTTATTGTTTACTTCTATTGCAGATGTCATAGGATCTAATGGCTGTTGCAGCGTAAACAAAAAAAACTGCTTTGAAAAGTATCTTTTTTTGTTAGTCCTACGTTTTTTGCCACCTCCTTTATTACTAGCTTGTAGTTGGTTCAGGTTTACATTAATTTTTCTCTGTTTCACTTCTTATTAATTTTAACTTTTAAATTTTTTATTCCTCTTATTTCTTAAAATTAAGGCTCTACCATAATTTTACTTCAGTTATTAATCGCTGTCCTTAAAAACTTAACAATAGTTCATTATAACTGAAACCGTACTTTCTTCCAATGGCTACATCTATTGGAAGACATATCACTCAAAGACTGAGCGTAAAGTGCAACGAGGAAATTATTCGATGCCGTCCACGCTTTTCAGCACTGTAAAGGAATCTACCACGAAGATTTCTGTTTTGAAATAGTGGTAGGAAATGCAGAAAAGTTTACGAATGCTGCGAGTCCGTGAATAAACTTTGTCTTGCGAATCAGTCACGAATGTGACTCGTGGTAAATAAGGTTATAATTAAGGTCCCTGTGAATTAATAACGAGTGTGACTCGCGAGTAATGCACAAGGGATGGGTTAAATATTCATTCTAAGTACATAACTAATTTCGACTAATACTAATACATAACTAATTCGACTTTCATTGTTCTCCCCCTCCCATTACACCAATCTTTAGCTATGGTTTTAAAATTATTACTTTCATTTTTCCTCAATACACGGTTGCCAAACGATACCATGCCTCTCCAAAATGGGACTGTCTTACCAAATTTCGGAAAACTGTACTATCTTTTCCTTTCCCCCTGTCCCTTTAGATGTATTTTTATTTCGTTCTTTTAAGAATAAAATACTCAACATACTCAAATTTCCTCAAACTTTGAATGTCGTCTTACATAAAATTGAGAAATGGGAATTCCTCGAGGCGTATGAGAAGATAATTCTAGAAAATATTTGAGATAAAAGGTAAGTTAGGTAAAAATGTGTTTTTTTTTAAAGCTCGACACTGTGATTGATTGTTAAATTTCATAGATGAATCTGTTGTATTTAAAAACCTGTGGTCAAAGATTATGTCATTGAATTAAATTGTATTATTTTTCGCACATATTGGCATAACGATTTATCATGCACAACACCACTAAAAATCATGCCTAGAGAATTTTATTATTTTTTGTTTCAAAATGTGATTATTTTAACAAAATTTCGTTTCTCTAATGCTGGCCATTTAAAATATTTTTAAAAGAAGTTGTTAGTAGTAGTTTTTAGATATTGTGTCCTGATATATTATGATGAGAAATTTTAAAATTGTATAAACCGTAACAAATTATCTTATTTACTAACACATATATATTTATTTTAATCTTGAAGTGAACACTGAACATATCCATCATAATCAAAATGTATAAAATTGTGGAAAATACTTTGAATAACGGTTAAGAAATTTAAATATCATTGGCGTAGACAAGCTATTTCACTACATATTTCATGTAAAATTATGTCGGGCAAGAGTAGTCTTTATAAGCTTATTTCGTAAGATTGACTGTCAAATGTGATAGATGAGTCTACGGTCTGTAAAAACTTATGAATGGTTGTATCTTTGCATTGTTAATCATTCTTTTCCCCATAGACTGGCATGACGATTTGTCAAGCATGACAAAGTGATAAATCATTTTCTCTAAGCAGATGTTTATTTGTTTCAAAATGTAGTATATATTTTTTAATTTTACAATGCTTTGTGTTTGTAAGATAAACGCTTATTGCTATTTCTCTCCTGATTAGGTTGTTTTTAAAGAAACAATATTGTGAGTGGCGATGTCTGAGACAATTAGATTTTTTTTTCACAATTATGTCGGAAGATTGAACGTCATATGGTATAGAAAAATCTAATATACGACAGAATCTGTGAAAATGAATATTGTCCAGTGATTGTAGACGTTTTATTGTTAGGGATTTCTTTTACAAAGTAATAACAAAAAAATTATTGAAGAACAACACCTTGATTAATCATGTTGGAAAGATGCCTGTTTATATAAGTCAGTGTATGAATATTTTTCTGTTTCTTTTTTTTTTTAACTAATCCTTTTCTGTTAACCCATTACCGCCCAACGATCTATTTTTAGATCACCTACAACCGAACAAACCTTTTAAATTTTAATACCAGTATTTTAGTACGGACATTTTCTCATTATGTAATCTCAAATTTTGAGTCATTAAATAACTCAGAATTACTACATGGTTAAAACTGATGTCGAAGAATAAAAAGAAGTGTAAAAAGAGTTGGGCGTTAACGGGTTAATTAAACGCTCATTGGTATTTGTTTCTAGTTAAAGGTATTTTTAAAGATATTTGTTAGTGGCAACGTGTGAGATAAATAGTGTTTACTAAATAATTTCATGATATTGAATGTCATACAATGATGTGTCTAATATTTTTAAAAACCTATAAAAATCACGTGACTCAGAAATCGAAAAATTTTACATTTCTCATTGAAGATTTTACATTGAAGATTTTTTAGTAATATTTAATGTCATCTGTAACAGAGGAACACTATATTTAAAAGCTACGGGTTAAATTAATACAAGAAATCATACTAGGTTTTTTCTTCAAGGCGTGAAAATACTCCTTGACTTATTTTGGATTAGCGAACTGAGCGTTATAAAAGTAGATAATTAATCTTTTTCTGTGTCATAAGACCTCATTGCCAACCTTTACGGATGATAATATTTAAAAAAATGATTGTGAGTTTGGTGATATCTGGAATAAATACATTTAATTTCAAGATTATTTTCTGAATCTGAATGACATGTGTTATAGAACGGTATAACGTATTTGACAGTCTACAGTGGGGCGTTTTGATGATCTGGGTCAGCGCTTCCCGACCTTTTTTCCGTCACGTACCCCATGCTTAGGCTATTCATTTCAGAGTACCCCCTTTAATAAAACATATCCCCCTTCCCTCACTCATATAACGCAAACATATGCCTTTTTAAAATTAGTAATATACTTAACACGTTGACGTACAGTAGGAAATATTGAAGTTCGAAAATTGACACTATATGTTTTTGTAATTTTTAGAATATTAGAAGTATAGTTTTACGCTTTCTGCTTAAATAAACTTAATTTTGATTAATTAAGCACCTTTAATTAGGTTGCCCTACTCCCATCACAACCACGTCAGGGTGGCTAGTGGTCAGGGAAAATACAGTCAAAAAAAGTGTTAAACACCAGTATATTCTTATAGAAAAATTTATGTTGATTATTCGATCAAATAATAATTTGTATTTTTCTATAAGACTATACTGGTAATTATAATTTTTTATTGTATTTTCCCTGACCACCAGCCAAACCTGCACGTGCAAACTGAAGCTGCAACTCGTATAACAGGTGGAAAACGAACTTCAACCTAAAAAATTGTCTCCAAAACATGACACTGGGCTTCTACTTGTACGCCGCACATACGGGTATTTGCGTTATCTACGCGGCCAAAATTATTTTATGTTATATATCTATTCTAAAGAATACAATTGAAAAAAAAAAACATTTATTAAATTTATAAAGAGGATATACTAAAATAAAACACAAACTTAAAAAATATATATATATATTGTTCATCTTCGTCACTATCTGTAGACTCATCATGAACATTGGGCTTCGCAGGCAAAAGAAGAGAAATTCTCTCTGGCAAAAAGGAGTTCATCCTTCTTCCTTTTACATTTCTCATGCTACTTATAACAGGGTCTGATGTTAAAAGCAGCCTATTCAAAATATCTCGGTTGCAATTTTCCCTCGAGAATTTTCTCGCAAAGTCTTGGCGGTAAAACCTGAAATGCTTATTGCTCGCTTCTGCAGCCTCTTCTAAAATCTGCCCAATGGGCAACAATGCGTTTTTAATGATAACTGCACCATGGATTAATATTTTGTGCATTGTTGGAGTCATTGGATGCCACTGGTACAAATCTACATATAAGCGAGCAGTATCTAATGCATATTTCTCGTATTTTTCCGATATCAATTATGTGTCCGCTTGAAATTGTCTCCAGTATGACTTTTAAGCGGTTTCTGTTTTCCTCCTCTTAGTTCTCTCTCTTGATTCTATAAATAATTTAGATGGTCGTTCAGGCCGAGGGTGTGGTATCACAGGTATCTCAAACGTTCCTTCTAGCCAAGAATGATTGTTTTTGAGAAATACGTCTTCTTTCTTATGGGCTTTTAACCATCTCTGCTTAATTTGCGATTTAAAGCGTGCGAAATTGCGTTTTAAGCTCTCAATTTGATCTTCTGTGTAACCTTCACCCGACATTAGTTGACCTTTTAAGAAATTTAATTTATCTTCTAAATTGGGAAAATCAAAGCCTTGCATTCAATCGAACAAATATTTACGGGTCACAATCCTTACTCCCGAGGCACCTTGGGAACCTACAATAAAAATATTTTCTTTTAGAATGCTATTTACGATAGTCAATTTTTTTTTCATATTTGGTAAAATAAGTTCAAACCACCAAAACATACACATCCGCGCTTTTCCGCGGCAGTTTTTTTAATTTTTCACTACTCAAGGCTTCAAACCTTCGATTCAGTTAGAAATTGTAACAGGATCTGACTGGATAGTACAACAAACACTCGATTAAATAAAATATTTCAGAAATAATCTTACTCTAATATGAGGGTACCTTCAAAGTACAACAACTAAACTTCGAAATGATAAAACAACAAAAAAATACATGAAAGTTGTGCATTATTACCTGTTGTATCAGGATCCATCACAAACACTTTCAAAATAAACGTAAAATAATAAATATTTCACTGCAAAGTTAATGTTTTTACACGAACGTCGAGAAGAGACACAAACAACAAGTTGAACGATCGCATTCCGACTAAAGTTGAACGGAACGCATGCGCGGGGGAAAGGTGGGAGGAGTTGGAAATTGTTCTCGAAACTGTCCTCTAACTCAGGTGGTCATTCTTTTTAACGGCCTTAGTACTTTAATAATTTGACTTTTGGCCGCGTAGAACGTTCAAATACCCGTATGTGGCGCCGCGCCGGTAAATGCACATTTGTGCTGCTATAGCCGTAGTGTCTAAAAACGACCGTTTCGGTTTGGGCGGCTATAGCCGTCATGCCACATTGTGAACTTCGCTTTGACGGCTATAGCCGCAAGTGTCCGTCAACGTGTTAATACCAAATACTCATTAGAAAGCTTTGCTATTAATAAATATTAGTCACATAACCCCGCCTATTCGAAAACGAAAATAAGGGCCAGCTTTTCAAGCGTTTTAAAATAAAGCAGTAACAATAGAAGCTCTAACATAAATAAGGCATTCTACAATTATTATTAAAATCGGAACAATAAGATAAATATGGTGGGAAAGTATAATATTGTATAATAATTAAAGGTATATTTGCAAATTTGGGGTAAATATATAAGTACACTTGCAAAATGATTATCGGTGGGCGGAGCTAGTGTACTGAATTATCCAAGACTCCCTTATCATAGATCAGACTTGACAATCCGGAGAAAGTCTATGGGAGAAAATGTCCGCGGTAATTGCCAACTTATTAATTGACTTTCTCCGGAAAGTATCGCCGCCTGGTGGATACTACCGCACAGTTGCCATGTTTCGGGCTTTTTGAACACCAGTATATTTTTAGAGAAAATGTTGTTCTTTTAAATCCCAGAATTCTCCGATCAAAGAAAACAAAATTTTCTCTACTAAAAAACTGGTATCCAAAAATATAATAGAAAAATCTAGCTGGTCTGCTACCGTATAGCTGCCAACTCTTACGCTTTTTTCTTACCACTAAAATTTAATAGAATTTTTTTCGTCATGTAATCACACGATCTTGTCAATTTAATAAGATAAAATTTACTATAAAATTTTAGTGGTAGGAAAACTACTAGTTCATAAGCAAATGCATAGAACAAATGGAGTGGTGAAAAAATTTCGTGTGATTTCGTGTCGTAAATACTATTACTGACGTTTGATGGCGCTAGTAGCAGGACAAGTATAGCGGTCAAAGGCAACTTGCTGATTGAGAGGTCTGATACTATGATAAGGAGATCTTGGAATTATCAATGAATTTTTATGTCTAGTGGGCATACCCCTCATTTTGAGTGTAATATATTTCACTTACACATGAGACTAACTTTGTAATCCAAAAATTATCAACTTTATGTGTTTTTAGGGAAACAATTTTTGTGATTTCCGCCATTACCGATATTATTTTTACGTACCCCCAGCAGACCCGCCACTTACCCCCAGGGGTACGCGTACCCCAGGTTGGGAACCGCTCTTCTAGGTGGACAAAATTCATTTTTCCGATTATCTCAGAATTTAATAAGACCGCGTATACTGGTAGCTGAATGTCTCTTTTGTCGACCTCTGTACGAGTTTTATTGTTTATTGAGAACCTACATCGGACTTGTGTACTTGACATCAAGTGCCCGCTTATAAGTCATCGTCAATATGCAGGGACGAAATAACCACAAGGAAATTTACAACACCAGAGAGTTACATCCCGGAGATCCACAAAGTGTGTGCAATGGAGCTGGCGGGAGTCGAACCCGCCGACCTGACTCCTACGCTCTCAAGCGATTAGCGGAATGGTGTCTTAACCACTCGGCCTCGGAGGCCCCGACCTCTGTACGAGTTTTGGCGAAAAAATCCGTGGTGTCGATTAACTATGATCGTAAAGAATGTAGTTGGTTTGAGGGAGTTTCAATGGTTGCACTGGTTTCCTGTAAGTTCGAAAACACGTCGTGACTATTCTGTTTTATTTGAAAGCAGGAGTTTACTGACATATGTCACATGTTTGTCACAAGATTTAACCCATTGTTGTTTGAAAATAAGCGACATCTTGTTTACACACTTTTTCTTAACTTTTAACACAGTATTAAGATTATTAAGCAATAAGCCATTTTAAAAATCAATGTGCCATTTCTGAAGTATTGGAATCTTAAGAAAACTCCTGAAAAAGTTTGCAAATCATTATGTTACATTAACTTGAAGTGTATATAAGAATGCTTATTTCAAATCTTGCAAGTCAATTTTAAACCACTTTTAATTATTCGATTGAGCTGAAACTTTGAATACATGTGTAGTTTCAATGGCAATATAATATTATAATATAAATAAATAATAATACAAATAATAATAATATAAATAATTGTAATAATAGTATAAATAAATAAATAAACCAAATATTTATCACTGTTTGAGTATTTTATTAGGGGTACATTCGAAAAACCAGCAACACCTAATTAAACTTCAACGCAATAATTTTGTCCACCGAGATCATCAAAACGCCCCACTGTGCAGTCTATGAAAAATGATGTGATTTAATTATTGTAATCGTTTGCCTTTTTGATCGAACAGTAATGATTTTTCGTGATATTTGATGTCATATGTGATAGAGAAAAACATACTTAAAATTTATAGATTAAATTGGAAGAAGATGTCTTGCTAGGATTTTTTTCAATGAGTGGAAATACTTCTTGACTTATTTAGGAACAGTGAATTGGGCTTTACAAAATGTACAAAACTAATCATTTTCTGCATGGCAAGAACTCATTGGCATTTTCTTTTTAATAGATGATAGTATTTTTAAAGATAGATTTTCATCTAAGGGATATTACATGAGTTTAAATCTCATATGTTACACAAAGGTGTTACATATTTCTATAAAAAATGTTTCGATTCAGTGATTCTAAAAATTTGCATATTTGTTCAACAATAGGGGTGAGAAAGTGCCTTTATATATATGTATATGACTATACATACATACATATATATATATGCATATACATATATCTATCTATCTATCTATCTATATATATATATATATATATATATATATATATAGTTACAGATTTTGTTACCAGAGGTCACATGACTTCAAACGGTATATATTTCCCTTTTAATGCTGTTTTTCCCATGGTGGTTAATCGTGCATATCTTAATGAAAATTTTAATTCTAATATATTGAATATAACCTAATATTAAGTAAATTGCATGATAACTTAAACATTATTTTCAGAAATTTTAATTATTTGAACACCATTCTACTTATTGTCTAACATTAACACCTAAAATAAGAATTGCTTATAGCAGAAAATTAGTTCTTTTACATAATCTGACGATGATGTATTAATAAAAATCTATATAAAGAACCTATAATACTGCATAAGATTTTCCATATTGTACGCTAAAAACACATGAACACATGATATATTTTTTAAATTTAATAATCCGTTAACAGCTTTTTTCGATTCTTATAGTGCAGGAAAACATAATTTTCTATTTAAATACCTCAATACATAACTTTGAACTGTGTACATCTATCATGATCAAACTTTTTCAATTTTAAGAAAACTCTCATTATAATGTTGAGAAATTTTATTATCGCATTCATTTTAAACAATTTATCCTCAAAATATTTCAGGTAATTTGTACTGGACGTACTAGATTTTTTAAGCTTATTTCAGGTAATATTGAATGTCAAATGTGATAAATGATTCTACCATCTTTAAAAAATCTACGGAAGACGATATCTTTGCATTGTTAATCATTCCTATCCCCGTATATTGACATGACGATTAGTCAAGCACCTCGCCACTATAAATCATGCCCGCAAAACTTCTGTTTATTTAGTTCAAAATGTTATTTTCTTTGCATTTTTTTTATTCTGTACAGCAACAACTTGCTGTTTTTTTTCGCTGAAAAAAAAGTTTTTAAAGATAATTCAGTGACAATATCTGGGATGAACAGATTTTTGAAAATTCGTGAATATGAATACCATATGTGATAGATGGGGATTACACATTTACAAGCCTATAAAAGTTGATGGATAGATGGGGATTACACATTTACAAGCCTATAAAAGTTGATGGATGCTATTCATGGCAGGTAAAGGATGTCTTTTGTAATCATTTCTTTCATCGCATAGTGACATCTTTTTTATTATAGCACTGTGATAAATCATATTTACAAGATATCCATTTATGTTGTTCAAAATGTAATTATGGTTTTTTCCTTTTTTTGAAATTTTGATTTTTTGTATTTTGTCAGGTACTATGTACTTACGGCAATTTCAGTCGTTTAAAGAAATTTTTACCTGACTTAAATTAGGATTATATTTTTCTCGAACATACACACAATCTATTATTACGTACATAAACATCCACATACACACGCATCCCATACACACGCATCCCATAAACACGCAAATACACACACACATATACGGAGAGAGAGAGTAAGAGAAGGATAAATAGACAGATAAACATTAGGTACGATTACGCATACCTTTAAAAATAAAGTTCAGTGATAATTCTTTTTATTAGTAGTAAAACGTCTTATCACAGCTTCGAAAAACTTGCTAAGTATAATAAATAACTTTTTTTAACTGCTTTCAACTTATTTTTTCTTTAAAAATGTCTGAACATCATAATATCTACAACAATTCAATTTTTGACCGTTTAATAATTTTCTTTGGATATATATTTATATAATTAATCATGTTTTTCCTCCCCTTTCCGTTTCTGACTTATTGTACCATTTGTTTGACCAATTAAAATAGTAATTTATCTTTAACTGGTAAAGAAGCAGGATAAAATTATTTCAAACCGTGTTGTGATTTTGTCATTTTGTATGATGGATCTTTTGTATTAATCCTTTTCACTTTGAATAAGGTTTGTTTTCCTGTTTTAAGTTCTAGAATGACTTTAATTATCTGAGATGATTTATTTCTCTAACTGGTAAGGTTTATTTTAATATTGGTCAACTTCCTGTATCCCTTAAGAAATTTTAAATGTACACTCATATTTACAGATTTTGAGTTAGTCTGTTTGCTTTTGTCCATACAGACTTTCTCTTTCGCCAAAACACTTGCCCATAAACAAAGGACTTAAATTGACTATACAGTAGAAAGTAATTTGATTTTGCAGAAAAACTGTCAACCAGGACACCAATAAAAAACTGTTTATTTTACGAAAATAATCTGTATTATTACAAACTTACGGGGGAAATCTGTTTCTGGAGAATGTTTTGGAGAAAGTTTGTAGCAAATACAAATTATTTCTGTAAAATACACATTTATTTACTGGCGTCCTGGCTGACAGTTTCTCTTTCTTTAAATTTTTACATTGTACAGAATACATGTTCCATGAAGCAATGCTCTTAGTACCACTTAAGAGCCTACATCAGTCATGCGACAAAACGCGCAAGCTAATGTTAAGTCTATGGGAAGGTTCTTGTGCGATTTCTCGCTCGCATTTTAATATTTTTAAATGCTTTTTTTTTTGCATAGGATAGCTGAGGTTGATCTCTAACGTTGTTAGTTTTTACCTTTTCGATTTTGGTTCCAGTGTTTCTATATAAGGGTACTTTGACTTTCAGAACCGGTTCCAACTGGTTCCAAAATTGAAAATGTCCGCTTATAAACAAACTGTAACCAAAATCAAAAAAGTAAAAGCTAACAACGTTAGAGATCGACCTCAGCTATCATATGCAAAAAAATCATTTAAAAATAATAAAATGCGAGCGAGAAATCGCGCAAGAACCTTCCCGTAGTTTTAACATTAGCTTGAGCGTTTCTTCGCGTGACAAGCATAGGCTCTTAACTAATGGCACAGTTATTCAACAGGACGCATTGTGATGTCAAAAATAATTACAAGTTCCACAATTACGATGACTATATATTTAACTAGCCGCCACTGGCGACCATTTTGGTCGCCCTTAAATGTATGTTAAGCATTGTAACAAATTATTTTTATTCATAATTTATTTTTTTCCTTAATCCCTCGCATAACTGGAAAAATCTAATAGATAAATCAAGAACTTTTGCGATCGCGGTAGCATTTCGCATATTTTTTGTTGTTATGTATTTCATCTTTCTTGACAAAAACCGCTTAACCCACTTAAGAATTTATGCTTCATGTCCGTTTGCTTATCACTTGCAATATGTTCGCTAATGCGGAGATTCTTAAACATATTTGGCGCAAAACAAAAATCGCGCCAGCCCCGGTGCGTCCGTGACAGCTGTTTCAATTTAAAATACATGACGTTCACATTTTTCATTTAAAATAGAAAATAGAAAAATAATAATTATCATAAATCAAAACATTTGATTTCAAATTAAAGTATCGTTTCTAATTTGCACGCGCAAAAAATAAAAGCTGACAATTATTTTCGAAATTTGATCCATTAAATATTATTACATGAGTTCAACTTACGTCAAAAAGTATCCTGAAGTTGAGTTGTATGGAACAGAATTAAGGTAAACTTTGACTGTCTCACTGGTGCGGATTATTTTTTTTACGCCAGGCAGCGATCCAAAAATTCATGGTTTAATATTTTAAACATTCACAACGAATGAATCTTTTTTCTTTGTTTACTTTCATATGTAGAGAATTTTAACTGCGAACCTAATTTAAACTGAAGTTATTGCAGAATGTATACATAATTGAACGTAAGTCATCTCTCAAATATTAATTTATTTTGAACGATCTTTCTAAAAATGTAATTTTTATGCAGTTTTATTTGCAAAAATAATTTTGAATAAAAATAGCCGCCTGGCATATGAAAAAGTCAAACGGACATCCCGGAACTGTTGATGACAGTCACATGACTTACGGTTTTATTATATAGATTGATCTTGTGACACTCAATGACCGTCACTTCGTTATATGTGAACTATGAAGTCACGCTGCCCGATTTTGAAATAACGCGTCACAAGGCGAGTACAAAACAATGGGACTTACAATTCGTCATGAAAAGAAATATTATCGATGTTTCAGTGGCATCACAGTGACACTGTTTCTGCATCACGTGACTACAATTGTACAGTAAGATTTGCATTTAGTTCATGTTGCTTTCACATTCTTTACACATTTGGGTCACCGTGCTTTTACGGTTATTGATCGTTTTTAAAGCGTCCAATTAGTCACCGAAGATTAATCGTTCTATGCTGGAAATTTATAATTTTCGTGTCAAATATAGGTTAAGTTTATTTCCCCTTATGCTTTAAGATTTGAGTTACTAATTTTTATATTCTTAAAGAAGACTTGCAACGCGTTCTGCAGTAAAATATTATTAATAAAAGCTGGCGTAAAACTGTTTATTTAAAGAGCAGGCATTAGTAGAAAATATTCCATTATATATGTCCGAATAATGATTTAATTTAACTGTTTATCAAGAATTAAATGTGTGCTATAAGTGCAAATAATTCTTCTATTTTGACTTTAATTGAAAATTGTCCATTATTCATCTTAATATGAAAAACCTTTCTGGAAGAAATGCTGAAGTACTTGAAGAATCTAAAAGATAAATTATTCATCATTTCAGAGCAATTTTGTATATCATTACTCATTCTATTCTGTTTCTAATACGGGTGTTTATGAGATTATTTTTTCGAAGTAACACATAATTTATAATTGACTATTGCGTGGAAGATTTACGTCTTCTTTTGAAATGCAAATAAACAATTTTCTAATTGTGTAAATTTCTTTTTTGAGCTTGAATAAATAATAAAGGTACTTTTTGATGTAAAATGTGTAAGAAAAAATTTTGTATTGTTCCGCGTTTCGTTCTGCAATTATTGGTTTAGCAAAGATTTTCTTTCTTTATTTATTAAAAGTAATTTCTACGTTGTTTCTACAGTGGAGGAACATATATGTAGTGTATTTAGAAGCGTTGTGGAAGTAACATCCTTATGAGATTGGTGTTGTATCTAAATTGTTACAAATGACATTAAAACATGGAAACTGATAGAAGCGATATGTGCAACGAATCTTTAAACTTCCACTCAATAAATCTTACATATGTAAAAACTCACATATGAAACTACTCAAATGCGAATATACACATACGAAAATACGCACAGACACACCCACACATTTGCATTCACAAATAAGGACACAGAAATGTATATTGAATACATATATAAACTTATACACACAGACACACATTTCTTAAATACACACACATACACAAGAACCCCGACACATATATGTACACACATATACACACTTGCATATATTTACACGTTCAGAAAGCTCACCGCCGTCAGGTGCTTACGCTAAATCATACTCACGCATACATTCACTTAGAAATTCCATTTGTACCCTATGTACCGTACACACATATTTTTTAAAATATATAAATGATACTCCAGGTCAGATAACCTCAAACATGTTAACGTTACTGGCACTTGGTTATCTGCTAGAGCCATTTTTGGTGATTAAATAATGTGGTTTAGATGCACAGAAGCTTGTTACATACATTCAGTTATGAGTACATCATCATAGGAAACGATTACTTCGGTGCAAGGAGCTTATTCATTTTGGTCAGAAACAATGGTCCAGACTCACGTTTTCTAATGAATCCCGCTGTACCATAAACAATCTGGGCACCAGCTAGTGTGGTCTTTTGATAGCTAACGGAGCTTTTGATAACTAACTTTCCGATAACTAACGGGAGAGAGGGGAATCCATTCCCGTCACCAGAATTTCCAGAAAACTGATAACTATGGCCAAAGAGTGATTGTGTGATCGGGTATCAGCCATAATGGCAGAATTTTGCTTCACATATTTGAAAAAGGCACAGTACCATCGCAGTGTACAGTGGTATTGAACAGGCGTTCTCCAGGGTTAAATACATATTTCCCGTAGTCAGTAGTTTCCCGTAGCTAGTCATGATTTCTGTTCATGGATAACGATGCCCACACACATAAGACATCTGAAGTGTCCCCCACACTAACAGGACACAATATTGAGCATGATACATGCCTTGCTCATTTTCCGGATATAAATCTTATGCAGCACGCTTGTGATGCAATCTGTATTGCTAAAAGACAGAACTCGTCTCAAACCGTGTAAGAACGGAAAATCTTCCTGTGAAACAAATGAGATGGACTTCCCTAAGCTCTCCTCAACTGTTTATTGAAAAGCAAACATAAACGATGCAAAATGTGTGTGCATCAGTGTCGGAGGTGGTCCTACCCCATACTCACCAACTCATATGTATGTGTTCGATTTTAGGGCAGAACAAGTCTTTTTCGTACCTGTTGAAAAATGCTGTAAGAAGCATATTTTGTTTTTTTTTGCGCATCTTGCTATGTGATAATATCTGAATCATTTTGCATAATAAAAATCTAAGACATAAGGACCTATAATAAATATGTACTAAGTTTTATTTCTTTAAACGACGTCTATCATTTGTTATGACAAATAATGTCTCTGTTCCTTAGCAATTGTCAAGCAGTATAAATCATATGATGCAAATTTAAGCTTAAGTTAAAAGTATATTTTATCGTAATATTTTAAATAATAACAAAATATTTGAAATAAAGTTTAAAAGATGAAAAACAATTCTCATTGAATAACTGATAACTCATTACTAATGTAGAAAGTAAAAAAAACATTTTTATAGCATAAATTTTGATTAAAATATACAAACAATTAATAAACTAAAAGAGAAAATATAACTTACGATATAGTTTAATGTAAATAAGAGAAAACGTGATTTTCTTTAAAAAATCCATTTGCGATTTTGCATATAGATTAATAAAAGCATTGACTGCCTAAAATTGAAATATAATAATCGAGCTTCACTGTCAAAAATATAATACATCACCGAATAGATTGTAGATAAATTACTCAATTTTTTTTGTCAAAATTAGACTTTTTGATATAAGAAATTTAATCTCAAGTTTTTTTTGGTGAAACTTGTAAGTCATGTATAAGTGCACATATCATACGTGTGAGTCATGGTAAACTCGATAAATATTAACTATTTTTGACAATAATGGTTAAGTTTGTTTTGATAAATCTGCTCACCCAATCGATTTTGTTGAAAAGTTGAATAATACTTTTGACTGGTCAATCTCGGAGAAATAACTTTCAGCCATTCAAAGAACAGCAAATCCAATGTTAGATGGAAGTATAATAAATATAATGCATACATCACCCATCAAGTGTACCCCACGCTTTATTATTCTTAGTCTAATGTACTAGATTAATTTTATGAACAGTATTATTATTTTGTCAATTAAACTAAGTTTTTTCTCCTCTTACGTAATTTATATTTATTCATTTCAAATAAAGAGTACTTTAACAAAAAATGATATTATCTTTTATTTCTTTTCATCTTCTGAACTACATTGGTATGTAATACATGAACGAATTATCTTGCAAAAAGAGGTGAACTCTCATCGAAATGACATAGTTTTTATATTTATAAGACGCATACAATGACGTCTATCTTTCATATGATGGCCGAAATTAAATAAACTAATCGATTGTTCAAACAGATAAATAAGAAGGAGCATTCATTAAATTTATGAATATTTACGGGGAAATTTAAAATGAAGTTAAATTGAGTATGCATACAAAGGGATAGCCGCCAAAAACACAATCATACGCACTCACATGTACGATACTTGCCTGCTGGTCGCCAAGCCGTTTTCCTTAAAATTACCATACTCCGAGGCATTTCCAACAATTATGAATAGTGATAGATTTTCACATGGCACTCACACGAGATATCACTTCCTTTTATGGTTTGTGGAGACCATTTGTAATGAGTTGTTATTGATGAGATACACATTTCCGCGTTGATTTGATCCAAGGAACTCAAAGAAAATGTTGAAAAATGGTGTTATTACTGGAAAAATGAAAGTAAGTACAATGTTTAATATGTAGAAACCCCTGAAGAATACTTTATGCACGTATTTAATAGAATTTCAGTTAATAGCCCATTATTCACATTCCTCAGTCCCTATACCTTTTTTACACGATTATTTGCTCAAGAATTGTAAGGGTGTATTACTTTTTACACAGGACCTTTACAAAAGTTTGTTTCAATGTTGCATGACGCTAACACACCTTTATAATAAAATATACTACAAAATATACTTTGAATAAAAATAAAATAAATTGTTCTTTCAACTGATGAATCAACTGTCACAACACACCTAATGTCACAACACACACCTGTCACAACACACAACTGTTACAACACACGGTAACACACTTTTCAACTGTCTCTTAAATTGGTGAAAGTCGTTGAATCATGGTTGTAGATATATAAGCATATTTAACACATTTTCTTACATTTATTAAAAATGCTAATTTTACGAATTTTAATATTATTTTTCCAAAAGGTACAAAAACATTTATGTCCATTTAAATGTTGCGTGTGTTGTGTATAGCCTCAGAGATTCTATTGTATTAAAAAAAATTAAACTTCGTAAATTTCAAGTGTTATTTAAAATTACTGAAGAAAAACGACTTAATGAATTTCCTTTCGCTCAACAAACTGCGCTGTCCACTTTTTTAATATTTCCTGATCTCTTCTAGTTTTCGTAGATTATAATAACGCTAGACTATTTGAAAGAAATTATTTTTCCTTTAATTCTTTGTATTTCAGAGATGTTTAATGGATGTTAAAACACTTCCCGCTGATAACTTTAAGCCGAAACAAAGCTTTGTTCAAATAAACTGTGCCAAACTTCTTTTTTACTAAAATGTAGTTTTTTCTTTTTTCATATTTCAAAAGGCTGTGTCAAAATTTTCCTATTATAGTATTAAATTACACTTCGTTGTTGTTATAAACAAACCTACTTAAATAAAATGTTTTTATCCATGTGATTTTGTAGTTAAATCGACGTAAACACATTGCATACATCTGTAAACAAGTACAGTGGAACTCCAGATATACGTTACCTGAGTTGTACGTTTCCCTCAGTTATACGTTTCAACTCAGCGGTCCCGGCCGCTTGCCATTAAAAATTAACTGAGTTATACGTTTTGAGTTGTACATTTCCCTCAGTTATACGTTACGTTTTTGCGTCTCCGGCCAAAATTTTGTCTCATTTATGCATTTTGTAACCGGAAACACTGACGACGTGTCAGATGAGTATGATTTGAAAGATCTCACTCTAACTTTGGAGCTGCTCTGGGATTTTGACTTTGTAAAACGGTTCGTCAGTAGTAAAAACAGTAACGGTAAGGCGGCTGTATTATTTACAGAAATGTAAAGTTTGCTGTTCAATATCAGCACTGCCGAAAAGAAAAATTCGAATATTAGTGATTAATTCTACAAGATTTAGTAAATTACTGAAATGTCTTTTGATAAATGATTTACATGCCAAGGCAATTCCAATAATTTCTTTTAAGTACACGATGTGTATTAAAAATATTATTAATAAAGCTTTTATGATAAAATAGCTTCAATACTTTTCTTATGTACTTTTTTCTACTCTGTTCCATTTCCGAAACTTTATGTCATGGGTGCAGTAATATTTAGGAAACTTCCGTTTTTGATATAAAAGGTAACTGGAACTTCTCAGCGGAACAAAGATTTTAGGATATATTTAAAAAATGGTTTCGGTAGACCATTCATTGAGTTGTACGTTTTACTGAGTTATACGTTTTGTTTTCCGGTCCCGAGCAAAACGTATAACTGGAGTTCCACTGTATATACAGTAAGAAAAAAATAAGACATCAAACATTTACTTAAGTATAACAAAGGCATTTAAATAAAACTTGTTATTTTTATGTACGTTGTGTTTGCGCCTTAAGCTTTGGGAAAATGTGTTGTAATATTTTAAATGTCGTTTACATTGAGATTGCCGTAAAGGACAGAAAAAAAGACTTGGACGTATTGGAACATTTTATTTATAGCTCATGCTAGTAACGCGAAAACACCCACAAGCTAATGTTCAACCAATGGGGACCTTCGTTTGAAATTCCTCTTTCACAATTGAAACTTTCGGATCTGGTTCCGAAACTCTTAAGTTAAATAAGTACTTTTTAATTTTTCAATATATTTCATGCTCAATACTCCATAGTTAATATCTCCATTCTTTCTTTCCTTATATGCTTACATATATTCATCTTTCATATTTATATAAATCTTACAACAGGTATACAGAGATACGTGGGCAATGTAAACTGCAAATTGCACAAAATAAGGTAGGGATAAAGATTATATTGATGAAATAGTCTTGACATTAATTATCAAAATGTTACTCATTTAAAATTTTAATATGATGCCCAAGACCTATGAGTTTTATTTAGAATTTTTTTATCCTTGTTCCGACAAGGAAATCAGTATTAATTATAGTTTTCTACGACCAAAACTCACCGTAAACTTTATGGTATTAATGAATTTTATTGAAATTCGGAAAAATGTGGCACTAAAGATGGACAAACGCGTTTTAACCATTTCCGGCACAGTGGTCCCACTCCGGGCACACTTAATTTTAATTCCAAACTTGCATTCGGCGCCAAGAATATTTTAATAAAATTTTGCTTCGATAATGAAAGCTTAAAATAAGGAGTTCTTATTTTCTAAAAAAGTCGTTTGTAAATTCCGGTGTCAGTCAGTACTTTCGCATTTTACGAACAGAATTTTTTCTGTGCCGGAAAGGGTTAAGTGCCGGAAAGCTCCGAAATTCCATAATTGTATTTTAATATATTAAAAATAATTAATTGTTTTTTAAATTTAATTTTTTATTATTACTATATTTTGTCTTACAGCTCTAAAATCTGTACACGTAGACTAGATGTTATTATTATAAACTATGTATTATATCTACCAGAAGAAGGTATCTTACCCAAGTTTGGATCATAAATAGGGGAAAGAATTCTTGGAGTTTGTTAAATTTCTGTGCTCTAGAAAGAAAATGAAACTGTGCCTTGGTTAAAAAAGTAACGCAAAATTAAAAATATATGCCGTCCCTGGCCAAATTATTAGACGCAGTCACTTTTTCTTGTATAAAATCATATCACTAATTTCACAGAGATGATACTATTGTGTTAATAATTAAAACTGATTATGAACATTAATTGTAGGGTTATAATAAACTAAAAAGCACACCAATGACTAATTTGTTTTGTAAAATAAATTAAAAATTACTGAATTTGAAAAACTTAAAATATGAAGTTCGAAAATGTCAGTCCTACCAGCGGCCGAGAGGTTCTGCTATCAAAACTGGTAGACGGGAGGTACTGGGTTTGAACCCAATCGCGCTCATTGGCCTAATCGTTTGGAGTTTTCCGTGGTTTTCTTCGAACCTTGGATAACCATGTGTCAATACGGGTTAGGCTCCCTTAGATTGACTCCCACGGAGGGCACTCCCCCATAGGGCCGAAATCCCTCGTGTAGATAATCGGACGTCACTAGCGCTGAACACTTTGATTTTCTTTAGATGCACGAGTTTCTATAGAAAGTTGATATATCTATCACATTTGACAATCAATCTTACTCAAATCAAGCTTTAAAAAATATACTCTTCCCTGACCTTCATTTTAACTCAAATATTTTGTAGGATTTTTTGAGGTATTTAAATTTCTCAACATCGTATATGTAGTTCCAAAGGAAATTTGATTATGTTGAAATTGTTTTTCTTTCAAGAAGGAACTATATATATATACATGAAGGCTCAGAGGGAAAATACAATGATAGTCCAGTTTTCTGAATTTTGATAGGGCTGTATCATTCTTTAGAGGCGTATTATCGTTTAGATAACTTGGGTCTAGGAACAAATGAAAGTACTCATTTGAAAACCACAATTGAAGGTGCCCGCAGTTGGACAACACCATTGTAAAACATAAATCGATCTAGATTATTTTTTAACACAATTATTTCAAATTGGTAAAGTAATCAAGTTGTAAATTTCCAACTGGACGAAAAATGTCCGGGCCAGGATTCGAACCTGGGATCGCTCGGCTGAAGCCGCCACGCTCTACCACTGAGCTATCCCGGTTGAATCTGGAGGGCATAATTCATCCAGTTAACCTTATTGATTAAAGCATCTGGTCTGATACTTTGATCAATAAGACCAGATGCTTTGATCAATAAGGTTAACTGGATGAATTATGCCCTCCAGATTCAACCGGGATAGCTCAGTGGTAGAGCGTGGCGGCTTCAGCCAAGCGATCCCAGGTTCGAATCCTGGCCCGGACATTTTTCGTCCAGTTGGAAATTTACAACTTGATTACTTTACCAATTTGAAATAATTGTGTTAAAAAATAATCTAGTGTATTCACGTATCCAGCGTTTTCTGGAGTTCCTTTACCTGCGATCTTTTCTGTTGAGCTGATTAAAATATCAGACCAGATGCTTTGATCAATAAGGTTAACTGGATGAATTATGCCCTCCAGATTCAACCGGGATAGCTCAGTGGTAGAACGTGGCGGCTTCAGCCAAGCGATCCCAGGTTCGAATCCTGGCCCGGACATTTTTCGTACAGTTGGAAATTTACAACTTGATTACTTTACCAATTTGAAATAATTGTGTTAAAAAATAATCTAGTGTATTCACGTATCCAGCGTTTTCTGGAGTTCCTTTACCTGCGATCTTTTCTGTTGAGCTGATTAAAATATCAGACCAGATGCTTTAATCAATAAGGTTAACTGGATGAATTATGCCCTCCAGATTCAACCGGGATAGCTCAGTGGTAGAGCGTGGCGGCTTCAGCCAAGCGATCCCAAGTTTTAAATCGATCTGTCAACAATAGAAAGCGGTCAACGTGAGATTTTGTGCATATTTTGATAAAATGGTATCAATAAACTACCCTGCAAAAATATAAGTAATGTCCTACACGAGGATACTTGCATGCGTAAAAGTTTCATGATTTCACATAAATGGTCACGTGCAGTGCATTGTTTCGTGATTTGCTGGGTAATATTTTCTTTGAATATTTTGATTAAAAAAAAAACCTTTATTTCATAAGTTAAAATTTCAGAACCGAAGGGATTAGTGAAAATAACATCCCTTTGAACTTTGTTATTACAAATATTTGTATTTTATGAATCAAAATTTATATTTTCTTTTAAACGTGATACTCATACCGATGAAAATATTTTTCCAAGGCAACTAACTTTATCATGATAATATATAATTTAGCCTTCATTTTTTTTCTATCAAAATTTTCCAAAAATACGTTATTTTGGTTCAATCACAGCACTTAATTTTTTTCGAGGCTTCAGTACCCTTTGAAATGAAACAACAATGAAAATGAAGCTATTTTACTGAAATCATAATAACTTATTTATTGTTCACACGTTAAAATGCATGCTTTTATTTGAATAAAGTTTCCATAAGTGAAAAAAAATGTTTTTTCAACATAATTCACAAATATTTATTCTTATAAAGGAGTAGCTTGATTTTCTCATGATCAACGCCGAGCCTCAACCGTTTGTCCTAGAACAATGAAATTTGGAAGACATGTTCTTTACAAAATGTACGCGCGTACTAAGAAAGGATTTTGAAAATTCACAGCATAAGAGGGTCAAATGGGGGGGGGGGTCTAAAGGTCGACATATCTCAGCAGGAGTTTTAAGTAGGAGCATGAAATTCGGGATAAGAATTCTACTGAAAAATAGTTAAACATGTATTTCAGGAGATTTTAGAAACTCAACCATTAAGTGGATTAAATGGGGGTTCAAAAATTTTCGGTGATTTCACATTTTCTCCATATTTCATCAGCAGTTTTAGGTAAGAGCGTGAAATTCAAGATAACAAATCTAATAAAAAAATAAACACGTATTTTAACGATTTTAGAAATTCAACCACTAAGGGGGTTAAATGGGGGGTCTGAAGTTTTAGGTCATTTTGCCTTTTCGCCATATCTCAACAACAGTTTTACTTAAAAGCGCGAAATTCAGGATAACAAATGTACTAAAAATTAGTTAAACACATATTTCAGCGATTTTAAAAATTCAACTGCTAAGTGGGTTAAATTGGGGGTCGAAAGTTTTTAGTCATTTCTCGTTTTCGCCATATCTCAGCAGCAGTTTTAGGTAGTGACGGGAAATTCAGGATAACAAATCTACTAAAAAAGTAATTAAACATATATTTCAGCCGTTTTAGATATTCATTCATTAAGCAGGTTAAACGGGGGGACGAAAGTTTTAGGTCATTTTGCCTGTTCGCTATATCTCAGCAGTATTTTTAGTTAGGAGCTCGGAATTCGGGATAAAAAATCTACAAAACATATAGACAAACATGTATTTCAGCAATTTTAGAAATTCGGCAACTGAGGTGGGTTAAATTCTAGGTAAAATATTTTAGGTCATTTTACCATATCTCAGTAGAAATTATAGGTAGAATCATGAAACTCAGGATAACAAATCTACTAAAAAAATAGTTAAACACGTATTTCAGCGATTTTAGAAATTCTGACACTAGGGGGTTTAAATGAGGGTCGAATGTTTTACGCCATTTTGCCATATCTCAGTAGAAGTTATAGTTAGGAGCGGGAAATTCGGGATAACAAATCTACTAAAGGATAGTTAAACATGCATTTCAGGCGATTTTAAAATTCAACAACAAACGGGGTTAAATGAAGGGTCGAAAATTTTGGGTGATTTCGCCTTATCACCATATTTTATCAGCAGTTTTAGGAAAAAGCGTGAAATTCAGGATAACGAATCTCCTTAAAAAATAGTTAAAAAAGTATTTCAGTGATTTAAGAAATTCGGCCACTAGGAGGGGTTAAATAGTGAGTCGAATGTTTTATGTTATTTTGCCATTTCTCAATAGAAGTTATAGGTAGGAGCGTGAATTTTGATATAACAAATCTACTAAAGACTAGTTAAAATGCATTTTAGGAGATTTTAGAAATTCACCTACTAAGGGGGTTAAATGGGGGTTTGATAATTTTCGATGATTTCACCTTTTCACCATATCTCATCAGTAGTTTTAGTTAAAAGCTTGAAATTCAGGATAACAAATCTACGAGAAGATAATTAAACATATATTTCACAGATTTTATAAATTCACACTCTAAGGGGGTTAAATGAAGGGGGGTCGAAAGTTTTAGGTCATTTCGTCTTTTCGCCATATATTAATAGCAATTTTAGGTAGGAGCATGAAATTCGGGATAACACATCTACTAAAGAATAGTTAAAGATGTATGCGATATTAGAAATTCGACCTGTAAAGGGGTTAAATGGGGGGTCGAATGTTTTAGGACATTTGATATTTTTGCCATATCTCAACAGCAGTTTTAGTTAAAATCGTGAAATTCGGGATAGCAAATCTACTAGAAGGTAGTTAAACACGTATTTCAGGCGATTTTAGAAATTCACCCTCTAAAGAGGTTAAATGGGGGTTGGGGGTCGAAAGGGTTAGGTCATTTCGCCTTTTGGTCCTATCTCAGCAGCAGTTTTATGAATTACTAGCCGGTCTTCGCCCGTCTAGCCCGTCGCTTTCGAGTGGGGCCCCAGATACATAGTGCAGTGTACCATCCTGACTTCGCTTGGGGCTCAGAAAGTGCATTTTACATGCAACGAGAAAAATATAAATAAAATAATTTAAATTAAAAGTATACGAAAGTAATTTATATGAATATAAAAAAGCACTTAAATAAATACTTTTTTTCATGAACCCCCTGACACAGTTATACTGGGCCCTACCCGTGATTATTTAGGGGTTGGGCCCAAGTAGTACTTTGTATCTGGGCCCCACTCGGAAGCGACCGGCTAGTATTTTAAACAAGAAAATTCTTCGTTACCACGTGTGTGTATATTCTAAATTAATGTATGTAGGAATAGTTTTATAATCATCAGTACTTGCTTATGTAAAAAGATACAAGCGATACATAGTAACAATTTATATTTAAAGAATTTTTTATCGTTTTACTAGTCTTCTATTAGTAATATACATATTATCTGTAACAATATAATTTTTATTTTTTGTTAGTAGGAACACAAATACTACCTTGTCCATTTTAAATATCCCACGTGCAAAGCCGTGTGTTTTGCAACTTATTACATAAAGTTTTTAAAATGTTTATTTTATAAATTCTAAATCTTTCACTAAATTTGAAAAGAAAGGTTTCTTTTATGCAGATTAATACTATTTCGATCACTAGATGACGAAAGCCGAAGCATATTTTCCCAATATTTAATCAATAGTTAACCAATATTTTTATTTCATTAGAGTATTTCCAATGATAGTAATAATGCCGCACTTTTCCTTCACAGCATAGACAATATTAACATGCTAAAAATGAATAATTTGTGTCATCAATAGGGACGAGTTTAATTTATGCATAAATTAATACATAAAATTTTGCAAGCATTGTTTTAATTATTGTATAAGTTGCATTGGAATGAAAACGAATTAATTCTTTTTATTCAAATAAACACCATTTCATTCCCTAGAACTAGGTGACGAAAGCAGAAATTTCATTAGAATATTTTTGCGGAAGAAAGCAAAAAGGATGTTTTGCTCCCCTTACTAAATTGCAGAATTTCCGTGTTTTAGTATGTAGAACTGAAAGAAATTATGTGTTCAACTCTGGTCATATTTATACCCCACTGTTTTACAATATAGATACGTATTTATCTAAAAGTTCATTTCCCTTGAAAATAATTGAAAATTAAAATATGTCATTTTTTAATCAAATTTAATGATTTTGTATTTTATAGACACATCTTTCCAGTTAATTGTCACTATTTCCCTATCAACTTAAATATATTCTTGTGTATATATGTGTATATATATAAAACTTTTTTTCCAAATTGTACAGTAGGTGCGCTTTTGATACAAGTGAATTGATGAAGATTGATAGGTGCACGTTTTACCCGGATATAAAAAAAGTGGGATTAAAATTTGAAAAAAGTTGTGTTAAAGACTTAAGGTTTCTACATACAAACTACCCTAGATTTTACATGTCCTCTTTATGTCCATAATAGTTATTATAATTTTCAATATTTTGTCTAGTACACTGTGAAAAATGACACTTTCAAATCTGAGTAAATCGATGTTTCCATTTTGTTATGAAACTTTTTGTTTCAAATAGGACGACACAATGCTTTCAGTTCTGAAATACCAGAAGTACTCAGAATATTGAAACATTGGACATACTCAAAACTGAGCACATTAGAGGTCAGTTCATACTCATTTTTGAAACATGGACATACTCAAAAATGAGCACATAGAAGTCGGTTCATACTCATTTTTAGGGTTTCGTTCATCTCACGAAACCCTATTACCCCCGCTCCGTTGTCTGTCCGTCACAGAGCCATTCTCAGAAAGTATGTAACTTATACAGAGTTGAAACTTAGTGTATAAATCTGAATAGCAGCTGTAAAGAGGTCAAAATATTAAAATTTGAAAAATTCGTATTATTTTAATAAAGAGAGATAAAAAACCAAAATTCTAACAGCCTTTTCCTATTAAATTGAAACATTTTTCGTTATAGCAGATGCCAAAGATTTAAAATCCACAATGAAATTCTTTCTACAATAATTAATTTTCTATTAGACGATTTTCACGTGAAAAATGAAAATGAAATAAAAAGTTTCACCGATTGAAAAAAAGATAAATATGAAATGAAATTGATTGACGTCATAGTCATAATAAAACGGAAAATGTCTAAGATTTCTCAATAATACAAGGAGTATGAGTATGTGTAAGTGGACAAAGCAGATTAATATCACGTCATTAGAGAATTAAAAAGAAAATCTGACGTCATATAGGAAGTTTAACTAATTTTTCAAATGTTTGAGAATAATACAAAGCGAGTATCAATATAAATAATAGAGAATAGTAAACATATCAGTTTGAGAAACATATTGAATCGTGATAAAAATCCGATTGTGGAAATATTCGCATATTTTAACATTTTAATGGTGTACAATTTATTTAATTTTGATTTTTTTTATATTGCATTTAGTCCGTATGACGGATATTATTATGGCAGAATATAATAGCGGGCTTGTACCGCTATCCGGCTGATTTAGATATTCGAAAGAGGAAAAAATAGACCGGTAAATTTTTACTTTATAAAAATCATGACTTTTTTTGTTGTTGTTGCTAAATGAAATTTGTTTGAATTTATTAAAGAAAGGATAAAGTGTTTTGAAAGGAATATTAAACGAAACCCTTTGATCGATTTTCGATCACACTTACCCACTTGTTTAAACATGGACCTACTCAAATATGAGCACATGATGTTTTATTCTTGAGTGTGTGCATGTTTTCAGAAATGAGTATATACATGTTTCAAACTTGAGTAATTTTGATTCGGAGCCATTTTGACTATGCGACATACTCAGATTTCAGTATTTTTGCTCAGTTTTGAAAATGTCGTTTTTAGAGTGCATATTCGTGACATATTGCATTAATGTTTCTTTACATGAAGGTGTGCTCATAATACGCCGATTATACGTAAAAATAGAAAATTATAGACTCAAAGTCTAGGGGCCCATTTTAAGCCAGAATAGACGTTATATAGAACGTACAAATTTATTTTTCAGACATTCAAAAATGCATGAAAGGTGTTTATGATTTCGGTTTGTCTGTCCGTCTGTGTGTCTGTCTCTCTGTGCTCTAACACACATAAATAATCGCGGATGGCCGTGAAATTGATACATGTTATAGAATTTCCTCACGGCATGTTTTGTATTGAAGATGAAGTCTGTAGTATTCATAGTTCGTTTACTTGTACATTCAAATTGTTATGTTACATTTCGATCAATCGGGAAAAATCGTTTGCAGTTCACTTTAATTATGTCACACTATTTCACATATATTGAAATTCAAATACATCACTGAGATGCACTAGAAGATATTTACTATAGAATGTGGTGTACATAACATTTATCGTTCATTTACAGGGACACACAAAAATATCCTGTTACAGGACTGTCTATGAACGATAATTGTAGGAAGTGCATTTTCAATGAGATTACGTTTTTAAATTTAACTACTTTTTTACATATTAATTAGGACTAAACTAAGGACTAAACACTATGGATCATATACAAGTTGTACAAAATAATTCGAGTACATTTCCACTTACTGATGGAAATTGCTGAAGGATAATTTTCAACTGTGTTTTGCATTTCCTAACTGAATTAAATTTTTGAATACTATGTAGTATATATACAAATCTATATATCATACACAGGGCTGCTCAAAATAATAAGAATACTTTTCTGACTGCAGATGATAATTGTTGAAATGGGGTTTTCAAATGTGTTGTGCGTTTTCCAAAATTATTATCTTGTAAAAGCTCTACATCTCCTTACATTTATTGACAATCACAATTGTTCATTTATCCCATTGTTGTATCTAACTTGTCTCGTCCAGTACAATTGGATAGTGTTTGCGATTTACATTGTAATATTTGACAGTTAATTTTCAATAGTGAAGGCACCTCTTCCTGGGTCGTCCTCGCTCCCTGGGCTGTGGCTTTGCCACATAGTAAACAAACCTTCGGGGCTAGTTGAGCTTAAGCGGAAAGATAGGCCTCCCCCCCCGGTTTGACTTTGCCTTTGCTTACTTGGATATCATTTTTTAGCTTATCAGATGATGAAGTTTTGTTACAGAATTCTGAATTTGTTGGAAAGTGTTTCTCAATCTGTGCTTGACACATGATTTTTCATTCTTGTTTGCTTTTGAACTGGAGTGAAAAATGTTCTTTTTTATTTTAATTTATGATGGACTTGGAAAACTTACATCATTTATATTTTTAATCGACAGAATCGATATTCTCGAATTTCAAAGTATCCATTTACTAGGCAATATATATACATATATTATTCAAAATATTTTACTGAAATCTAGTGAAGCAAACATAATGTATCGAAATTTTATGAACTAGAGGATTTCTTTTCCAAAACAAGACACATTTGCGTAATGTCTCAGAAGTGTTTTCATAGAGAAACTTTCTGTAATTTGCTTTTTCAAAAGAAAAAAAAACTTTGAAATGGTTTTCTAAAGTAACAAAATATCCGGTTTACTTTCTTCTGCAAAAATATTCTAGTGAACTTTCGGCTTTCATCACCTAGTTCTAGTGAATGAAATGATGTCATCTGAATAAAGAATTATTTTGTTTTCATTTCAATTAAAGTTATACAATAAAAATAACCATTCTTGGAAAATTGTATGTATTGATTTATGTATGATTTAAACTAATACTTGATGACTCAAAATATTCATTTTTAGCAAGTTAATATTGGTTCTATTGAGAAACAAAAGTGCGGCATTATTGCTGTCATTGGAAGTACTCTATTGAAAAAACTGTATTGGTTAACTATTGATTAAATATTGAGAAAATATGTTTCTTATTTCGTCATCTAGCGATCAAAATAGTTTTAATCTGTATAAAAGAAATGTTTAGTTTCTATTTTAATGAAACATTTAAAATAATTAAAATAAATATGTTTAAATCGATCTTTACAACTTTATTTAATAAGTAGCAAAGCCAACGGTTAGCACGCGGAGTTGTAAAAATGGACCGAGTAGCATTTGTGTTTTTACTAATATGAAGTAAAAATTATAGTGTTACTGATAATATATATACAGGGTGTAAAATGTTATCTATCGACGAATTTAATTTCTCAACTGATAGTTGTAGACATATAGTTCCAATTACAAAAGCGTTTAAAATGAGGTAAATATTCATGTTGTAGCGTTAATTAAAGTAAAAAAATCAATTTTATAAAAATTACGAAATCTAACTTTTTATACGGTCCTCCGGTCCTTATAGTTATATTTAGTAAATGTTTGCACATATCATAATAAATACAACACAAAATGTTTGACTTCTGTACAACAAAAATTGACACAGTTATTAAATTTCAAAGTTTGAGATTTTTTCACATGATTTTGTCTTTTATTCAGGGATCAGTTAAAGATGAATTAGAGTTATTCGAGATCGAAATCAGGGTGCTATGTCTTTTTACGCAAAACTACCTTCGGCCGGTATCGCTAAATCAATATCATCAAAGAGGATTATTTCATCTAAAAATTTGAGCTGACTTTGAGGGGTCGTATACAAAGCGAAGAATGAAATATTAAAATTAAACAGAAAAATAAATATCAATTTATTATCATATTAGAAAACAGTCTACTATAAAAAATAAATACATAAAATACCGGAATCTACTAGAGATACTGCTCAAAGTGTTCTCCATTGGTGGCAATGCACAACTGAATGCGTGACAGTACTGAGTCCTGTGCACGTTGAGTCCAGTACACATAGCAGGTGTAACTGTGCGACAAGCAAGGATGATGCGCTGCTACAGATTAACCAGGCTCAGTCACATACTGGGTGTAGAAGTACGCACGGCCACATGTACCTTGATGTATCTCCAGAGGAAGAAGTCAATGGAAATCAAGTCCGGTGAAAGCGGTGGCCACTCTATCGGACCACCATATCCAATGATCTGTTGACCGAATTCGTTGGCCAGATACGCACGGACGTTTGATGCTTTATGTGGAGGGGTCCCATCATGTTGAAACCCCACCCGGCAAACATTTTGGACAGGCATCTCTTCACACCAGTCACGTATCGTGTTTTGTAGTACGCGCAGGTAAAGCTCGCCCGTTAGGGTTCCCTCGTAGAAGATGGGACCAACAATCTGAGTTTCCAATATACCGCACCACACGTTCGTTGACCAGCGCACCTGGTGTCGTACTGTACGGGCGATGCGAGGATTTTCCAAAGACCAGTAATGCACATTTTGCACGTTCACAATGCCACTCCGGTTAAACGTTGCCTCATCTGTCCACAGAATGTCACAAAGGAACGATGGATATTTCTCTATAGTGTTAAGCATGAAATTACAGTAATCAAACCGTCTTTCGTGGTCACCCAACATCAATGCTTGCACCAGTGTTGAATGTTATGGATGCGCACCATGTGCATGTATTAACTGCCAGACACGCTGACGCGAGTATCCACATGCCTCGCTTATTTCCGCCGTGCTCATTTGTGGATTTAAGAGGGCGAATGCCAGCACTTCCTCCAGTGTCACTCGAACATTATACCTTGCGCGTCTACTTGTTCTGGGTCGTGGTGCAACAGAGCCGGTCTCTCTAAGACATTGCAATGCATCAGTTATTGTTTCATGCGTTGGATGTCGATCTCTAGGAAAACGCTCTGAATAAACCCTCGCAGCCGCTCTGGCATTCCTTTGACATTCACCATAAATAAGTATAATTTCGGTATACTGCATGTACGTATAGCTTGCCATCACAATCTCTGCGCTGACAAGCATGTCCACTGCTAGTGGCTCGTGTTTTATCCCGAACGCGTTGTGTTGCGGTACTATTGTAATTTGCATAATCTTGATTTTCATGCTCGTTATATTTCGGTTGGTCATTTGCATTCTGCTGCCATTTATCAAGTTTTTAGTGAGTATATTTTATTTTACTGATGTCGATTCTATTATTCGTTTTTGAAAACTGCGCTTAGCACTCTGGGACGATTCTACAATCGAAAGGGGTGTTACGCTGATATGAGTGTTTTCCGAAGTTCTAGTTTGCGTTCTCTTGTAGGCGGTCACTAAGATTGGCATTCAGCCAAACGCAGCCAAATAAACTCGACTCAATCCCATTTTGATAAAATCAAAACAGACTGGACGCATTCGCAAAAGAGCGGAAGGTTTTATTTTCCGATAACAAACAATACCTACTTTCAGTGTTGAATTCAGACACTTTTCTCCGGTGGTGAGACATTATAGCGTTTCGGTAAGAAAATGCACTTTTTGACCATTGAAAACACAAAATCTCACATGTTCCGGAGGGATATTTCATTGCTCCAGGGGAGGGAGGGGGAGAATGTCCCTTCCGGGCCATTCCCTGTATTCAACACTGCCTAATTTGACTTTTGAATGTTGTTTGACCCCTAAAAGTTAGCCTAAATTTTTAGATGAAAAAACCTCTTTGGTGACACCCGGTTTTAGCGATACCGGTTAAAGGTGGTTTCACCTGCTATGCTCCGTGTCCAGGACTCAGTACTCTCACGCATTCAATTGTGCATTGCCACCAATGGAGAACACTTTGAGCAGTATCTCTAGTAGATTCCGGTATTTGATGTATTCATTTTTTATAGTAGACCGTTTTCTAATATGATAATAAATTGATATTTATTTTTCTGTTTAATTTCAATTTTTCATTCTTCGTTTTGTATACGACCCCTCAAAGTCAGCTCAAATTTTTAGATGAAATAACACTCTTTGGTGATACACCGATTTAGCGATACCGGCTAAAGGTAGTTTTGCCGTAAAAAGGACATTGCACCCTGATTTCGATCTCGAATTACTCTAATTCATTTTTTAACTGATCCGTGAATGAAAGACAAAATCATGTGAAAAAATCTCAAACTTTGAGATTTAATAACTGTGTCAATTTTTGTCGTACAGAAGTCAAACTTTTTGTGTTGTATTTGTTATGATATGTGCAAACATTTACTAAATATAACTATAGGGACTGGGTTAGCGTATAAAAAGTTAGATTTCGTATTTTTTATAAAATTGATTTTTTACTTTAATTAACGCCCCAACATGAATATTTACCTCATCTTAAACGCTTTTGTAATTGGAACTACATGTCTACAACCAACGATTGAGAAATTAAAGGTTGGCGATAGATAACATTTTGTATCTTATATATATTACTAATAGAAGGCAAGTAAAACAATAAAAAGTTTCTTAAAATATGCATTGTTTCTGTGCATCTCTTATATCTTTTTAAAATGCGAAAAAAAAAATTTGTAGCAAACTGACAAAAAAAAAAAAAAAAAAAAAAATTATGGGCATTGCTCTCAGATGAAAATTTTATCCCATTCACATAATTCATTTTAACGTGTGAACAACAAATGATTTCAGTAAATTAGCGTCATTTTCAATGATGTTTCATTCCAAAAAGTACTGAGTCCTCGAAAACAAGTACGTACTGCGATTGAACAGAGTATTCTTTTAGACGTTTGATAGAAAAAATATCAAGATCAATTTACATATTACCGTCATAAGTATGTTTTGATAAAAAATATCTTCATCGGTTTGAGTTTCACGTTCAAAAGAAAATGTACATGTTTTTCAAAAAATCTATTTATGTTGCCAAAATCCCTTTTTTTATTCATTTACAAAACATTCAACAATGAACGTGTTATCATTCGAAAAGTTTTTGAACCGGCTTCTGTCATAGTACACTCACATTTCTAAGGCCCCCTTCCAGCAACACGTGTGCAAAATTTCGCAGCCCTGCGCCCTGTGGTTTCCGAGTTTTTGAGGTTACATAGATACGCGAACGGATTTTAATTATATAGATTTCAATACTGAACAGTTATTGTAAAGAAATATTAGCCTTTCTCATTATTAAAAATTTCAATATAAAGTCAGTATTACTTCCAGTGTAATATTGTGTTTCATTTCAAATCCTTCCAATGTAAAGACAATATTTCTATAATTATATTTTTCCAATAAGTCTAACATACTGTATTAATTATGTTTTAAAGTCACAAATAACTTTGTAATTTATAAGTTAATTAAGTATAAAGTTGAGTTTTTTTTATCCCTACACTGTAAAAAAAAAAGACAGATGTTTCTTAATTTATGAAAAAAGAATATTATCACGAACGAAAATATAAAATAACCTCTTTCGAGTTACCCATGATTACAAAAACTGTTATTTATCTTTAGAAATCTCAAAAACCAATATATTTTCGAGATTTCAAGAATCATTTATAAAAATAACGTTCTTTTTGCTGCCAGTGATTTTCGGAAACGTTTCCGAGTAATTATTATGGTGCATTAATTTGTTTTTAAAATCCAAATATCGATTTTTGGGATACTATCAACTCTCAATTAAACATTTTCAGCTGCGTAACGGAATTTATACATAAAAAGGTTACACAATTTTACTGTTAATGTTAGGGTAAAGTGTCCAAATATGAACCACTTTTTGTTGATGTAATTTTTTTTATTATTTTCAAATGCTCTTTTTTGACCAAAAAATTGCCAGTTGTAGATCCATTTCCACACTATAAGATTCTGGGGTCAAGTTTGTTCAAAATTTAATACAGCTTGAGAAAAATAAAATGTGTGGTGTGTCATTTAGAGGTTTCAGCGAAAGGGGTTCTTAATATGGTATACATTGGGTCCCTAATAGGGCACCCAGTGCCGTATTCGGCACCCACACAAAAAATGTCAAAGAATATCAAGATTTCAGGGTATTAAAATAAAACGACACATCTTTCACGTAAAATAAATTTATTAGACTAGTATATTTAATCGCAATAAAGGTATTTTTCTCAAATATAAAATAAAGCTGGTGCAAAGAATCGCATAAATAATTTCCTAACTTAAGGTAACTAGCCTAAGATAGGTAATTAAAAATATTCAAATGAGTAGTTATGAAGAAATAAAAGTAAACAGAAGAAAACAAATAATTGACATAAAAGTAAAAAAATATATATATATACGTATATACGAAAGTATATTAGATAAAAGAAAGTTCAAAACATGGGGTGCACAGAAATAAGTCAGTTTTCTTCTCCCTACAATTCTTGTGAGACCACCTAATACACTAGGTGCATCTAGCCCACTTTTCTCCCATGCAATCATCAGAGAATTTTGATGCACAAAGGGGACACTCAACATCTTCTTCTGTTTCACTGAACGATTCCGGGTCCATGTCAGAGTCTGTGTTGATCAGCGGAAGGTCATCCTCATCGGGACTATCATCAGATGATTCAATATGAATAGCTTTTCGGCGTCTAACTAGCTCACTGACCGCTAACTCTGCTCCGCTTCCATATACAGTGGAACTCCAGATATACGTTACCTGAGTTGTACGTTTCCCTCAGTTATACGTTTCAACTTAGCGGTCCCGGCCGCTTGTCATTAAAAATTAACTGAGTTATACGTTTTGAGTTGTTTTCCTCAGTTGCATTTCCCTGTTATACGTTACGTTTTTGCGTCCCCTGCCATAATTTTGTCTCATTTATGCATTTTGTAACCGGGAACACTGACGACGCGTCAGATGAGTATGATTTGAAAGATCTCACTCTAACTTTGGAGCTTTTCTGGGATTTTGACGTTGTAAAACGGTTCGTCAGTAGTAAAAACAGCAACGGTAAGACGGCTGCATTATTTACAGAAATGTAAAGTTTGCTGTTCAATATCAGCACTGCCGAAAAGAAACAATCGAATATTAGTGATTAATTCTACAAGATTCAGTAAACTACTGAAATGTCTTTTGATAAATGATTTACATGCCAAGGCAATTCCAATAATTTCTTTTAAGTACACGATGTGTATTAAAAATATTTTTAATAAAGCTTTTATGATACAATAGCTTCATGTATACTTTTCTTATGTACTTTTTTCTACTCTGTTCCATTTCCAAAACTTTATGTCATGGGTGCAGTAATATTTAGGAAACTTCCGTTTTGGATATAAAAGGTAACTGGAACTTCTCAGCGGAACAAAGTTTTTAGGATATATTTAAAAAAATGGTTTCGGTAGACCATTAATTGAGTTGTACGTTTTACTGAGTTATACGTTTTGTTTTCCGGTCCCGAGCAAAACGTATAACTGGAGTTCCACTGTATATGGGAGCGAGAGGATGTTCGAGAACATTCCACGATTTTATAATGCTAAAATTTTCTGGAATCCCCTTGAAAAACATGGAACAGCATTTAATGCATCTCCATACCTATAAGGAGGGTTACCATGGGGGTGTTCTGTCTCCAAATGTCGCCAAGTTTTTCGCCAACTTGGCGATATATAATTTGGCGATATATCGCCAAATTTGGCGATCAAAATTAGTCGCCAAAAGTTACACCAACTTAGCGATATCTCTAATATTTCACAAATTCCCACAGACTTTCATTGTAATCCAATAGTGTTTACTTGCTTGCAGAAAATCAACAAATTGAGATATTTTCATGCAACGAAAACTAATATTAGCTTATAAATAGAGCTTAATTGAACTATTTACATTATTTTTGAGCACAAGCACTAACTATTTATAAAATCCGTAACAATATGTAAAGATAAAGTAAATAGGTAATACATGAAAAAAAGCATGTCTAAATATGGCACTCTACCCCTATTTGGGGATCCTTGGTAGCCATTTTGGGAATTCCACATGGATTGCTAATACTAGTTACTGACAAAAATAAAATGAATTTCAGCCCAAACCAATAATTAGCAAGCATTAATATAAGTAAACTGAAATTACAGATATGTTTAAACATTTCAAAATCACTTCCCTTCTTTGAAAAAGTTACTCTTGAAAATGTAACCTTAAAAATATTCAACACTTGGAAACACAACTGGTGCAGTATCAATACTAAAATCGATAGAACGAATGCGAACTCACTGCACCCTGTTGAGTAAACTTGAAAAACTATTGTTTGAGAACTTTGTCACGAGAGTGCGACATTTCCTCTACAAGATATAAGGTAGTGCCATATTAGGCGACTATACCACATTTGGGCACTTTATCCTAATACTGTTAATTTATCATGTTTGTCTGACAACATGATTATTGAACATGAAAATATTTACTTGAGAATAGATAGCATCCTGAAACCCAATATTGCGGTTTGAGAAAACTGTTAAATATACTATAAAAACTACACAGAAACATTTTCGAAAATCAGTTGCTGCAAAACAAACTTTGTTTTTTAGGTACTTATCCATTATCCTGTCGACTACTTTTTATAACAAAAAACTATTGCCAAACTGTAACGCCAAATAAACAAATTGAAGAATGTTGTCATTGGAATCTGAAACAAAACAAAATAAATTAATTAATAAATACAGGGAATTTGCAAATGCCCCATTCACCAATGTGTTAACTTAGAAAGCTTAAATAATAAAATTTATAATATATTTATGAAAACCGAATAAAAAATCTTGGATATTTATTTATTTATAATGTTTTTTCTTAATTACATCCCTTTCGACTGGTGAATAAATGTTTGTGACGTCAGTTGAAACAGATCTATTGTACGTAACTATACATCGCAACATTTTTTTCAATGCCGTTTTCTCTTTTTAATATCATGACACCGCCGTTTAAGGACGCAATTTTTATTTTAAAACGAAATAACTAATAAATCAGCAAAACATAATAGAAAATACAAGTAAATGTCGGATTAAAAATAACTTGATGGCATAACAACCCGTGTAATGCTTCTGACGTCAAGTGAATGGGACTGCACTTTTGGCGTTAAATCCTATAGTTTGGCGATAGTTTTTTATTTTGAAAAGTGGTCGACGGGATAATGGAGAAGTACCGTTTTTTGCCGAAACGTCAGTTGAGGTTCACTGTGGAGACGCGAAAAGTTTTTGGTTTATGTCTATCTGTTTGTCTGTCTGTTCCGCGATAACTACCGTAAAAATGATCCGATTAGGTTGATTTTTGGTGGGTATGTTGGTGAGGTACCTGGAATGAGCTGTATAGTTTTTGGGTACATTTGCTTCATTCGTTTGAAAAATACAGAACATTTCTTTTTAGGTCATAATGCAGGTCGTATAGGAATGCAGAGATTTTTAAATTTCATGTTTAACTGAAATGAAAATCGCATATTTGAATAATGGATTTCAACGTAAAATTATTAATGCTAAATTTTCGATATGGAGGTTTTAAATATATCCAATAGCTTTGAAAGTTTGCTGATACATTCATTAGAATTTAGAAATTAATCGTTTAAATTATTGGAAAATGTTTTGCATCAGTTCGGGAAATATAAAAATTTTATTTTCATATTTTGTACGAATTTTAAAATGCATTTCTTTTTACTTTGCTCTTTAATTTATTAGTTGCTTAGCAACCCTATTTCAAAGAATATCAAAATAATAAAATTCAAGCAACTCGCACTATTTTGCTGCAGTATTTTATTATCAAAATAAATTATTTTTATATTCTATTGACATAAATGAAGAATTTATTTTAATACAAGTTTAATTTTTTTTATCTAAAAAGTTACAAGGATAAGACGTTTTTACGAATTTCAGAATATCATTGTATAAACTGTGTTTAATTTAACGCTTCTAATAATTTCTGAAACCTCCGAAGTATTTTATTTGCCTATAAATATGTATGTAATATAAAAAAAATATGCGGATTGTAAAATGCTAAATAATATGAAAAGTGAGATAATAATGACTTTTAGAGCTGACGTTGAGGCTCCTGATCTGCAGATTTACTAGTTATAAATGCCTTTTTTAAAAATCGGTGGAAGTTGTGGTACATTTTTGTTCACTATTATATAAAATTTTCTTAAATTAAGAAACATTTTTTTAACTGTGTGAATTACTTAAATATCATCAGTTTGTCAGTCATTTTGAATACATTTAAAATAAAAACAATAAAGATGTTTCTTATTAATTTTCTTAGATAACTTTATGCAATAATCTGTAAACAGTTAATTTATTTTGCTTTAATTGTTAAATATATCAGTGAATTAGACTCAAAAATCGCCTGAAGGATTTTTTATTCAGTTAAAAATATGTAAAATATTCACAAAATTACAAACTAGTTGAAAGAGAAGTTAAAAGTTTATAATTTTTTAATTGTCTTAAAAGATATTTTGAATATTTTTAAAATAAAAACATTAATAATAATTATATATTATTATATTATATAACCATTATTAATTTTCTTAAATGACTTTATTATGCAATGACCTCTAAAAAGATAATTTTTTTTTTTTTGCTTTGGTTGTTAAATATATTAGCGATTTATACTCAAAAAATAGCCTAACGGATTTCTTATGCACTCGAATAAATATGTAAACTACTCACGAAATTTCAAATCAGAATATCGATGAAAAAATAAGTTAATTTTTTTTAAATGGTCTTAAAAGATACATTTTTAATTTTACAAAAAAAATATCACGTTTATAAGAAATATTTAATTTTCGTTAACAGTTTTGGTCAAACATCTTTTGGTCTTAATCTTTTTATTTATTGTTCATTTATTTAAAGCGATGTTTCCTACATTTAAATAAATTACTTTCCAAATGAGTATTTTTGTGGTATAAAAGGTTAAAATACTCTTCGACTGAAAAAATAATCATTTAGATAGCGAAAAGACATAAAAATTATGCAAAATATATGCATGCACAAATGCAGTAAAAAGAAGTTGTGGACCTAAATTTCACGACTGAAGGAAATGTTTTCTAAATGTCTGCATTTGCGTGATGTTTCAAAAGTATTTTCGGTACAGAAAGTTTCTTAATTTCACTTCTCATAGAGAAGATAAAAAGTTACTTTATCAAAGCAGCAAAATATACTACCTATTTCTTTCGGGAAGTACAGTTTGCTGAAAGTTTTAATTTAGCAAAGCATAAATAAAGTCATATAAAAAAATATTCTTCCGTTTTTATTTCGTGAAAAGTTTAAAAATAATTACAAAGCTTTTATTAATCATTTAACTCATCAATTATATATTACGTATTGTTGCTTAGTGTAACGTTGTACAAATATTTAATGTATTTATATAAATAAACTTTACAGTTTTAATTTAGAAAAGCATAAATAAAGTCATATAAGAAAGTATTCTTCCGTTTTTATTTTGTGAAAAGTTTAAAATAATTACAAAGATTTTATTAATCATTTAACGCATCAATTAAAAATTACTTATTGCTGCTTAGTGTAAAGTTGTACAAATATTTAATGTAGTTATACAAATAAACTTTACAGTTTTAATTTAGAAAAGCATAAATAAAGTCATATAAGAAAATATTCTTCCGTTTTTATTTCGTGAAAAGTTTTAAAATAATTACAAAGCTTTTATTAATCATTTAATTCATCAATTAAAAATCCCTTATTGCTGCTTAGTGTAACGTTGTACAAATATTTAATGTATTTATACAAAAAAACTTTACAGTTTTAATTTAGAAAAGCATAAATAAAATCATATTAGAAAGTATTCTTCCGTTTTTATTTCGTGTAAAGTTTAAAAATAATTACAAAGCTTTTATTAATCATTTAACTCATCAATTAAAAATTACTTATTGCTGCTTAGTGTAACGTTGTACAAATATTTAATGTATTTATATAAATAAACTTTACAGTTTTAATTTAGTAAAGCATAAATAAAGTTATATAAGAAAATATTCTTCCGTTTTTATTTCAATAAAGATCTTGAAAAATTTAAAAATAATTACAATGCTTTCATTAATCATTTAACTCATTAATTAAAAATTACTTATTGCTACTTAGTGTAACATTGTAAAAATATTTAATGTATTTATATAAATAAAATGTATATCAAATATTTTCTTTTGCTTCCATTTCAAGGATGATCTCGAATTGTTTTGAAAATTAAAAAGCCGTAATTGAGAATTAATTCTATCTATGAGAAACGTGCGTATTATTATTTATATTATACTTTAATTCAAATTAACGACAAATTTGTGGGATATTTCAGAAATTTTTCAAATAAATCTATTTTAATTTGATTTTTTATCTTAGGAAGAAACGATAAAAATTTCTTCATAAAAACAAAATATATACAAAGGCTATTTTTTTGCCAATGCATTCTTCAGAACGTGTGAGGATACGAAAACGTGTAATCTACATAACTTAACTTCTTTGGGTTTAATTTCCATCCATATTTTTCATAGCTTCAAATGTCTAATTTCTGAGACATAAATAATTTATTTCCTCACTGAAAAAAAAACAACCTTGAAATAATTAGTATATTTCGATCGAAATTACATTTTAATTTGAATGGACAACACTGTCACACATTATTTACGTGCTAAAGTATTTAAAAGTAATAAATATTTTGTAAGTTTTAAATTAGTTTCATGGTCATCTATACTTCAAGCATTCCATTTTTACTTATAAACTTAAATACATACATTTTACATACTTAGAAATATCTTACAGAGAATACCAATTTTTACATGCAACAACTAATTATACATACAATGGATATAACGATAATATTTTTCTCAATAAATTAAAGGAATACTGAGTAAGGAGATATCTTCCGTAATCCCGGTTCCACTAAATATTGAAATGTGCATTTGGATAGTGGAAAATTTTGTAGCCTTTATTTTTTTAATGAGATGAACAGCATACAGGAATGGATGAGTAATTCATTTAAATTTATGAGTAATGAATGAGTAATGAATTATTAATGATTCTCCTTCACACTGCAATAATGTTAAGAAAATAGTTTATTTGATCCGGAGCTTTTATCATAAATTACGTGATGATTTTTCTGGCGTATATTAGTATCTCTGTCTCGGGAAAAATCTGTGAAAAACTTTAAAATCAGCAAGTAAATTTAAATTCTGCTAAGAATTCAAAGTTAATCAAAGTTTTTTCTTTTGGTATTTTAATACTAGCATGTGTTTTACAATTAATTAAAATTGCAACATCTGCTCATACGACCATATTTGTGGTAAAATGTAAGGAAAAACAATTAAAAAAGGTAAGAAAACCCCTTTAATATATATCGTACGATCAAATCTAAAATAAGAAATGATTAAATATAAAAGATTTACACTTTTCAAAATATCCTTGAATTCCAAGAAAAAGGCCTAAAAAATATGAATTTCATGTAACTCACACCTATCTACAGTAAAGAAAAAATAATGCATGAAAACTTTATAACTTTAGAAAATATTTTTCCAAAACGGAATACATTTGCATAATGTTGCAGAAATATTGAGCACAGACACTTTCTATAATTCACTGTTCAGAAATAAAGATAAGAACTCTCAAAGTTACTTCATCACAGTATATGCAAAATGTAATGCGCATTTTAACAAACTAAATTTTCCACTGAAAGTTTTACTTTGTGCTTCTTCATCTACTGTATTAAAAAGTAATAAAGTTTAAAAGTGTAATCAGCATAAAATAAGTTTTGTAGTTTTTTATTTCACTGAAAATTTTGAATAATTAAAATATGTTGAAGAAATTTTCTGCACAGACACTTTCTATAATTCACTGTTCAGAAATAAAGATAAGAACTCTCAAAGTTATTTCATCACAGTATATGCAAAATGCAATGCGCATTTTAACAAACTATATTTTCCACTGAAAGTTTTACTTTGTGCTTCTTCATCTACTGTATTAAAAAGTAATAAAGTTTAAAAGTGTAATCAGCATAAAATAAGTTTTGTAGTTTTTTATTTCACTGAAGATTTTGAATATGACAGTACTAATTAAGTGGCGGTCAAATCTGGATATTTTTTTTCAACAGTGTGAAAAGTGACAAGGCCAGGATTCGAACCTGGGACCTTGGCTATACGCACCAAGCCACTGAGTTTAAAATTGCCACTGTTATCTATGTTTGTTTAAAAACGTTGTAAAACTTTAAACCTGTTTTTCTCGAATTTCTGTTTTACTAATCGGTAGCAGGTAGAACTCGATATTGATTCGACCGATTTGGTGGAAATTTTCATGCTTTTCTAGTATATACTATTTTGTAGTCCCTAACGGACGCATTTTTCAATATTCGATTTTTTTTTTTTTTTTTTTTTTTTGCACCATTTAAATCCAAAATTTTTTGTCTAAAATCAACAACTTGGAATTTGAACACCGCCATTTTCTTTAGGATCAAAAAATTGATAAACCCATCCGAGATGGACTACAAAATATCATAAATTTTAAGGTTTTGTTTTTGCTTTTTGTTGCAGATAAGCAGATGTCACGATTTATCTGGTACCGCGGAACGCTTCAATTTTTGCACACCCCTGTATTGAAGTCCGCCAAAGGACCATTTTTCCAAATAAAAAATTGTTTTTAAAACTTCAAAAGATGCTCTTTCATTTTCAAAAAAACCCCATTATTATTACTGTATAATTTCTCTAAAATAAATCGCAAAAAATGGAGAAATTTTAAGTAATTTTTTATTTAATTTACATTTGTACATTTAATTTACATTATTTAATTTAATTTACACAGTTATAACATTGTTTAAACAGTATCCCACATTAATATAAATGCTGGACACCATGAAACATTACTACATTAAAGACGTGAATATAAAACATCACAAATTTACTGAGTTGTGTATACAAATGTCAAATTTAAAATTTATACGTACATTAAAATTAAAACTATCGACGTTTCGACCAACTTTTATGGTCATTCTCAGGAAATATTTCCTGAGGATGACCATAGAAGTTGGTTGAAACGTCGATATTTTTAATTTTAATGTATGTATACATTTTAAATTTGACTTTCCTGAGGATGACCATAGAAGTTGGTTGAAACGTCGATATTTTTAATTTTAATGTATGTATACATTTTAAATTTGACTTTCCTGAGGATGACCATAGAAGTTGGTTGAAACGTCGATATTTTTAATTTAAATATATGTATAAATTTTAAATTTGACTTTCCTGAGGATGACCATAGAAGTTGGTTGAAACGTCGATATTTTTAATTTTAAGGTATGTATAAATTTTAAATTTGACTTTCCTGAGGATGACCATAGAAGTTGGTTGAAACATCGATATTTTTAATTTTAATGTATGTATAAATTTTAAATTTAACATTTGTATACACCATTCAGTAAATTTGTGAGGTTTTATACTCACGTCTTTAATGCAGTATCACACATTCAAATCTGAGGAAAATTACTATAGAGAAAATATTTTTTAGCTGTTAAAATATTCTCGAATTCCAAAAAGAAAGCAACGAAATATAAATTTAAAACAACCATATTTATCTTCAGTAAATCGAAAGTAATGCACCGAAACTTTGGGAAATATTTGTCCGAAACGGAACACATTTACATAGTATTGCAGAAGTTTTGAGGGACAAAAATTTTCTGTAATTCACTACACTTAAAAAAAATGTTATAAAGTAACTGTATGAATGTAACAAAATATAAAATTCTTTTTTACAAATATTTTCCAACGAGAGTTTTATTTTGTGTTTCACCATCCTTAATTTAAGTGCCAATTCCTGTTTTGTTATCTTCTGCATAAAATAAGGTAAAAATCATAATATATATGTATAATCTTTTTTTATATTTTATTTTTTACCTGTATTTTCCCACATCTGATTTCATTTTAATTATATATATGTAACGATAACAAGCAACATTACAATTCATCATACACAAATGGAATATATATATATATATATATATTAAAACTTTTGTAAATAAATAATAACTATTAAACCGCACAAATAACACAGGCCTACAAAATTTAACTTTTTGTCTGGGGTTTTCATGAATTTATGTAAATTGTAAGAAATCTGCTATGCTTATTTCAAAAATAATATCTATTTTTATGTATAACATCAGGATTTTTTACAATTAAGAAACTAAGAATTTGGAATTTGAGAATATACAATTTACACAACATTCATTTAAAAATGTACAAAAAAATCAGATAAATAAATAAAATCATATATACATACATAAATGTGTGTGCATGTCTTATAAGAAATTATATTCTAGTATATACAGTAAAATTACTTTTCTTTATCATTAAGAACGCTTGTGTCCTTTAGATTTCGAAGCTGGTTTAGTGTCTCTTTTTAGCCATCAGCAGTAATCTGCCAACATATTTACATTCCAATGTCCTTGATAGCGTTTTACCATGCATTTTATGTCCTGGTGAAATCTCTCACCTTGTTCTTCACTCATTTTACCAAGATTTTCAGGAAAATATTCAAGATGGGGGTGCAGAAAATGCATTTTTAAACTCATGTTACAACCTAGTTTTTGAAAGTTTTGAAGCATTTTTTTCAACGATCGTTGCGTAGTTAGGATCTTTGTAATTTCCTAAAACTTTCTGAGTAACGTCTTTGAAACTAACCCATGCATCTTTCTCGACTGATTTAATTTTTTCCTCAAATTTTTCGTCCTTCATTAACCGTCTTATATCTGGACCAACGAACACATCTTCTTTGATTTTCCCTTCCGATAAATGTGGAAAAACTTCATTTAAATATCGAAAACTATCCCCTGTTTTATCTAAGGCTTTTACAAATTGTTTCATTAAACCTAATTTAATGTGCAGGGGAGGCAAGAGGGCTTCTTTTGGATCAACTAAGTTCTGCCGAATCACATTTTTTGATCCTGGATTTATACAACCTCTTGATGCACTATTGCTATAAGAAACTAACAAAACAAACGTAAGGTATCAATAAACGAACAAAATAAACGTATGTTCTCACTATAAATGCACGAGAGAAAATTGCGCCTTCTCAGGCAAATATCAACACATGTGGCGCCATCTATATTTATATTTCACATCATTTAGTGCAGTATTGTTTTTTAACATTTATTAATGTCATTTTACTAAGAAATTAATTTTTGTTTTTATTAAGAATGTATTTTATTTAATAAATATTACACATTAATTTTATTAAGAGGCACCCCTCCTTTTTTTATTTTGTGAAAAAACTGTGGGTGATAGCAAAAAACTAATGTCATATTTGTGATCAGCGTGCCTGATTTACTAAGAAAAAAATGCTATCCTACAAACCCCAGATTTGTGTTGACCTGTGTAATCGACAATAGATAAACCGATAATTACAATACAATATTGGTGGTCAGATACGAGGCACCCCCCCCCCAATTTTTTACAAAATTAATTACAATTGATAATGAAAAGACATTATTACACGAACTATTTTCCATAAATTAATTATTTATCCTATTTTGTAATGTACATATTTATGAATGATTTTTTAGGAATTAATGCGTTATCTATTTTGTAATATGCATTTTTAGGAGTGATTTCCTATGGATTAATTGTTGATCCTATTTTCTAGTATATATAGTTGTTATGTATGTATATCTACATTTTACATTGGTATTTTTCTACATTCGTATGGAAAAAAAAAGAGAACCACCCATATGGCCGTTTTTATTACTTTCGCAGTCACTGGTCTACGAATCGAATAATGATAGCTCTTACGGAGGACAGTTTTACAATTTTAAGAATTAATAGCGTTGCTGTATGCAGATGGTGTATTATAGACAGCAGATTTATGAGAGGGGACGCCGTACCTATGAGAAGGGGCCCAACAGTCCGTGAAGGTGGTACCCGAGTGCAGGTCAATCAGACCAATAAGATGTGAGGCGTAAATTTCTGTTTAAAAGGTCAATGGAGATGCTCAGTAAGGGGGGAAAAAGCTAGCCCATAGTTTCGAGGGGGTTGGAAGGAAAAAAACAGGCAAAAAAAGTGAAAGATGTGGGCATTATACTACGTTCAGATCGCATAGTTAAGACAGATCTGCCAAGTCTCCGGCTTTTTTGATACCAGTAATTTAGTACAGAAAATGTTGTTTTACTTAATTGGAGCATTTTGTGATATAAAAGAACAACATTTTCTCTAAAAAATTACTGGTGGGCAAAAATCCGGAGACTTGGCAACTCTGGTTAAGATATCTTAGACTGCCGAACTCACTGAGGGAGATCAAGAAACTCACTTAGTGAGTTCGAACTTTCTATTGCTAGATATAGCCAGTACCACTCACTCTGATTGGATCTGGAGGCCAATTCGCTGTTGAGGTTGCCTTTAACATATGCGCATGCGCACATTCCATGTTTGTTCAGATCTCGGACACGGTGATGTTCAGTGAGTTATCTTAGATGGGTTTTGCTGTGTGAACAGGTATTTAACTCCGGGAGGGTACCACCTCAAAACCTGCGGTCTAAGATATCTTAAATGTCCGATGTGAACAGGGTATTAGGTTCCAGATCGAGGGAGGTGAAACATAAAAAAAAGTGTACTTCTCTAGAAGTTTTTAAAAATGTTTTAAAAAATAGCAGCCCTCTTGTGATAGATGATGTACCCCTGTAGTTGTTACGTCATAGATGTTCTATAAACGTAGAATCTTAATGTGTGTTCAAAGAGGGGATTCGAGCTTATCCCGTTTGCTGTGAAAGAATTGTCATCCAGTTCAGACGGAATCTGAAAGTTACAGGAACCGATTGGCTATTCCCTTTGTTTTTCTGTGCATTGTCTAAAAGGTATAGGAATGTTAGGGGTGAATATGCATAATGTAGAGAAATTGTCCAACCTGTAATATACATATTTATACTATTAACAGACAGTTAGGGATACATTTAATACAATTTTTGATCCCGCATTTTGTTAAGTGCGAGTGTGCGTTAAAGCACGAAGGTGCTGTAGTAGGGTCCATAAGTGACTCATTAATCATTTAATGATTTATTCTTTTATAATTCTTTACTTAAATTTCATAATTCTTGATATTGATGTTTTCGTTTCTTTTTATGATTTTTGTAAATGTCTGTAAATAAATATTTTTATTTATGTTTAATTCTCTGTTTTAATTTTATATGGGGTAAAACCCATAGTACATCGAATAGTTTTTTTTCTCTTTAATTATTTATTTATTTATTTTTAGTTGATTTATCAGGCGGACTTGTTTGTAATTTCTAAGTATGTTGGATATTCATATACTTTGTCTAGTCACGATTCATACGACTTAGGGCGGCATAAAAAAATCACAACGAAAGAAGCTTATTTTTTTTATTAGAGTAAAGTAATTAATGGAACTCAGAAGTATGTTTATTATATATTGAATTACTCTAATCTTCACCTACGTCCAGAATCAACGATCACTCCTTTTACTTGTTAAGTCAACACCCAGCGGTTCCAGAAAAAGCTATTAACCCGTTGCTCAGTTGGTTAAATGCGGATAGTTATTATTTAATTTGGCTAAGTAACCTACTTCAATTAGGATTCCGATTACTTACCAGCAAATACATAAATATATCTAAAAATTTAGCACTCTCAAAATTAAAATAAGTGGGAAAAAATACTTAAAGATATGTGTCCGAAAGTCTGGAAACGGTAGAATAACTCCAGAAATATACATCGGATTGAAAAACGGAAAATATGAGTTCAATATTTTTGAATAGTCTACGTAGGGATATCAAAGTTGGCCCCCAACTTTTCCTCTTTGGGGGAAAGGGGGACAACTTTAAAATCTTAAATGATAACCTCTTGTTTTTATTGCAGATTCGGATTCTATGGGAAAAATACGTAACTTTTATATTTAAAACATTTTTTCCGGGAAATCGTAGATGGCGCTGTAATCGAGTAAAATGCAGGGAGAATCGTTTCTATTAAAAAGTCTGAAAACGGTCGAATAACTCGAAAAATATAAATCTGATTGTAAAACGGAAAAATACGTGTTCAATATTTTAGAAAAATGCCAACCTTGATATCCTTGAATAGCCATCTACGATTTTCAAAGAAAATGCTAAATATAAAAGTTATGTATTTTTTCCTGTAGAATCCAAATCTGCAATACAAAAAGGGGGGGGGGGGGTTATCATTTAAGTTTTCAAAGTTGCCCCCTTCCCCTAGGGGGTAGAGTTGAGGGGCGGGGGCGAGTAAATTTGATATACCAAAATAGATTTTTCCAAAATATTGAACATGCAACTTTCCGTTTTTCAATCCGATGTATATTTCTCTAGTTATTCGACCGTTTCCAGACTTTTCAAGAGAAACGATAATCACTGCAACTTACTCGATTACAGCGTCATCTACGATTTTCCGAAGAAAATTTTAAACACAAAAGTTACGTATTTTTTCCCATAGAATCCGAATCTGCAATAAAAAAGGTGTGTGTGTGTGTGGAGGGGGTGGGGGGGTATGATTTAAGACAGGGGTGTCAAACTGTGGTCCGCCGGATACCACTAAAATTTTATAGTAACCTTTTCTTTATCTAATCATCGAATTTCTGAGATTCAAGAAGTCGACTATTTCTTTTAAAATTTAGTGGTATCTGGCGGGCCAGAGCTTGACACTCCTGATTTAAGATTTCAAATTTTCTCCCCAGGGAGCAAAGTTGGTGGGCGGGGAACTTTGATATCCTTAAATAGACTTTTCAAAATTATTGAACACATATTTTGCCGTTTTTCAATCCGACGTATATTTCTCGAGTTATTCGACCATTTTCAGACTTTTCGGACACCCTGTATATTGAGTATTATATCTATATAAGATTTGACTTAAGTGATTGTTTTGGATCAATTTAAAGAAATTATGAAGCTGCAAATAATAATTACATTTATCTAATAAAAAATAAATTTCTTTAAAATATTTTAATTTTGAGAAAAATAGCAGAAAATTTTTAACCTTTTTTTGTCTTTTATTTGTAACTTGACTCAACTCTTAAAAAAAAAAAAAAAAAAAAAAAAAAAAAAAAAGAGTCTTAATAAGAACAACAAGTTATACTGCCAACTTCCTTTAGCAAATAAACTGTAATGAAATTTTTAATTGTTAGTTCGTCATCTAGCACATACAAAAATGTTATCTGAATATACATTTTTTTTATTTAATTCAATGGAGATTTTGAACCATAAAAAGCTGATTACGTAACAATTTAAATAACATTTCAGTTCCCTTTTTAATAATTTAACAGTAATTTAAAAATTTAAATTTTATTTAATATTTTATTATCAGTGCTTAAATTACTGTGAGCTAGCTGTATGAAATAATTTATATTCCGACATTAGTTCAAACCGATTTCTATAACTTTAACCATTTTTCCTGCTTTTTAGTGTTAAAAGCTTTCATATCACCACATCTTCAAATATTCTGACACATTATTCTGTTAGAAATAGTTTTGTCTACAGCCAATTTACGTTGTTTTTGGAGAACGAAAAACAAAATTTGAACTATAATTAGCGTCTGCTCTTTTTCTCCCTACTCTATGTGGGTTGCTTTATCAAATCTAATGTCTATTAACCTAGTAAAAAATCTAGAATACGGCAGCAATCACAAGCCTTATTCACAATCCAACCTAAAAAAAAATGTCTATCTCCATTCAACCATAAAAGTTATTTATTGGATGATGGCATAACCACCCTAGCCTATGGTTATCGTAAAATTCCCAAAGCATATATATATATATATACAATTCATACGATATTGTGAAAACAAAATAAAAGTAAAAAAACTCATAAGATATTGTGAAGACAAAATAAAAATAAAAAATACTCATAAGATATTGTGAAGACAAAATGAAAGTCAAAAAAACTCATAAGATATTGAGAAGACAAAAAAAATCAAAATATATTGAGAAGGTTAAATATACAGGGTGGTCATAAAAAAACTTTGCCGATATATCGAACTCTAGTGGCCGGTCCGTTCAACCGATCGAGATGAGATTTCAAATATGGTTATTCACATGTATGAGCTCGGTATTCTGTGAACGGCAACAAATTGGCACTCACGGTTACGGTTATAGCTACAGAAACCAGAAAATTATAAATGGAAACGCCCATTTTTTTTCATCGCAAAATGCTCAGCGCATGCGAAAACCCCAAAGAGCTTTGGAACGGTACGCATATCGCAATAAACGGACGCGTTATGCACGCACAAAAACAGCTCTGCGAACGGCCAAAAAAACCCCGATCAGGACGCACAAAGGAAATTTGCATATGACAGGGACAAAACACCAATCACTGACGCCGTTCGCCAGATAGTCAGCGTAGAAAATGGAAAAAAAGTGGGGTGGGAATATTAGTTCTTCAGTCGGGAGCACGCACATGCCGACGAAATGACTCTTCCAGCGACAGTTCGTGGTGAATTGGTAAAACTCTAATATCAAAATGGGATGAATGCTGCGAAAACCTTGTGTGTTTACCGTCGAAACCATCGCCAAATACGTGGTCCATGTAGCGCGCAAGCTCTTCGTGATTTCGTAAAGAAATTCGAAGTAACTGGCTGCACCTGTGATAGACCGTGATCCGGACGACCAACTGTTCCTGAGGATACTGTTATGGAAGTGCATCATACAGTGACTACAGGACATATGCAAACTGCAAGAGGTGCATCTCGTGTATTAGATATACCGAAATCAACAGTCCTAAAGCTACTGCGCTCTGTAATCCGCATGTTTCCTTACCGGTACCAGCGCGTCCAGATGTTAGAAGTGGGGGACCATCAACAACGTATTGACTTTGCTAATGAATTTCTTATCCGATATGATGGAGATAACGACTGGCCTCTTCGCATATTATGGACGGACGAGGCACATTTCACCTTAAGTGGCAACGTCAACACCAAAAATTGTGTGCACTGGGCAGACATGAATCCTCACGCTATGGCACCAGTACCTTTATACGACGTCAAAGTTACTGTGTGGTGCGGCATTGCAGACACAATTATTCTCGGGCCGTACTTCTTTGAGGAAGCGACACCAACGGAATTTGTAACTTGATCTGTAACAGGCTCCCGCTATACGGCAATGCTGCAAAATTATGTCATACCAGAATTGCTGCAGTGAAATGCACTGAATGACTTCGTTTGGATACAAAATGGTGCACCTCCACATATAGCGAAGTCTGTTCGCAGGGTCCTGGAACAGCATTTTTGCGACCGTGTCATCTCACGCCATTTTCCATTTCCGTAGCCTCCGCGATCACTCGACCTCACTCCTACGAATTTCTGGTTCTGGGGATATCTCAAATCTAGAGTATACATGTGCAATCTGCAAACTTTGCCGGATTTGAAAGATTTAATCAAACGTGAGATTGCAAACATCCCTCATGCGATGTTACGTTCGGCTGTATTGTCTACAGTCGCCCGCATGCAATGTGTAATTGCCTGTGAAGGCACCCATGTGAAAAATGTGTAATCAAAATAAAAGTTTTCTTTTCTCCGATCTGTGTTGTAATCAGTGATTGGTGTACTGACTCTGTGTAATATGCAAATTTCCACCGTGCGTGTTTTTTTTTTTTTTTTTTTTTGACCATTCGCAGAGCTGTTTCTTGTGCGTGCATAACGAGTCCGTTTCTTACGATACACGTACGGTTCCAACGCGCTTTAGGGTTTTCGCATGCGCTGAGCATTTTGCGACGAAAAAACAATAGGCGTTGCCATTGGAAAATTTCGAGTTTCTGTACCAAGAACCGTAACCGTGAGCACCACTTTGTTGCAATCCCGAGCTCATACCTCTGAATAACTATATCTGAAATCTCATTTCGATCGGTTGAACGGAACGGCCGCTAGAGCTCCATATATCGGCAAAGTATTTTTATGACCACCCTGTACATATATATATATATATATATATATTAAACAATATAAACAATACGTCCGATTACTTTTCAAGTACATATTAATTTAGACACACATACATACAATAATACGACACGGATCGGGACTCAAACTTGGGACCTTCAACGTAACGTGCTGTTACTCTGACCACTGAACTACCCAAGCTGATATCCTAACGCGGCAATTTCTCACATTTATACATGTTGAAAAAGTCTAGCTATCAAATCATGCAGCACGAGATGGCAATAGAGACGATGAATTAATAAATATATATTCATCGGTCAGTAATTTCATATTAAAACACCCAAGACAATTTTTCACTCATGGTTGGTTATTGTATTTAATTGTGTCTGAATTAATATGTTCTTAACCCCTTCAGGGGCAAACTACTCTTGTAGCTAAAAAATTGAAATGATTGACTGACACCAGGATTCACGAACGAATTTATTTTTAAATAAGTAAAAGCTTTCCCTCACGTACCTTATAAATTTCAAAATTTGATTACAAAATTCTGGTGTCATTGTGGCATTTTGGGATTAAAATTAAGTGGTACATATAATATACCAGTGCCCTTCAAGGGGTTAAATTGTAAGAATAAAAAAAAGGCTGGGGCTGTAAAGGCTGGGGGATGGGAGATGGGGTGTAAGTGGTCCCCTCTCAGCCTTTTAAGCCTGTTGAACCCCGGGCAGTGAAAGTTTCGAAACTATTTTCAGTTTCAGCGAAAGACCATATATTGAAATAACAATTCTAATTCTAATTATATTCTAATTTTTTTTTTAACACAAAATATAAGATTTTAAAAACAAGAAAAAAAATCAAGTTTCTCGAGAATAATTTAAACTTAAAATAATAATAATAATTATTATTATTATTATTACTTTCCTTTCAGGTATATCTGTAATCATTCAGAAAAGAAAATTAACAGAAAATTCATAATGAAGTAATGTGTGTGGGGAAAGTTCCACTCTCTTTTTATAATATTTCAAAATTTTCATTAAAAAGAAAAATTTTACTTTAAATCTCTAATTCTTTTCAATATATATATATATATATATATATTTCGCCAATCTAGTCAGGAAAACAAGATTGTACATCAAGTTTCGGTGGTTTAGGCTTAAAAAATGTACTTTCGATATCTAAATTGTCATGTTTTTGATATGTGAGGGATCAAAGCAAAAACGGTTCGCGAGAACTTTGCAAAAGCAAAACCGATACGATAATTGAGACAGTTTTATTTTACTTTTTATGTAAATTTGATGTCGTTTCACGGATATTTTAATAGTAAAAAAAAAGATATATATATATATATATATATATATATATATATATATATATATATATATATATATATATTCTTTTGGTATTAAATTACGATTGGCAAAACATTAAGTCTATCGTTTAGCATAAACAATCAAAGGATTATATTAATTTAAATTAATCATAGTTGCGCCAAAACAAACATAAAAAACTAATTAAAAAATGATTAATTACATATTTTTTTGTAGAATATTTGCAAAAAAAAAGTAAAAGTATTATTTATGAAGCTTTCAAAATAGCCTTTAATTATAGCCATCTCTGTGATAAATATATCCCCAAAAGACCGCAAAACGAAGTGAAAGTATTTTTGAAATCAATTATCTTAATTATATCTTTTACTTTTTATAGTTACGCCTGAATTATCACAACATAGAAATGTAGAAAAGATATTATTCTGGATTATTTCCATTAGTTCATTAAAAATACTTTTTAATATCATGATGTAGCATAATGATATTTGTTTTGCATATTCCATTATAATAACTTAATGACGGTAAATTTAAAGTCATGAGAAAAGAAATGTTATGGTAATCCTTTTAAATACGTTCATTATTGATACTTTAAATACCTCTTTCATTTAGATTATATAACACCATTAACTTAATGTGTAAATTTGTTGACATATAGGGTTGTTAAAATAATGAGGTTTTAGAAATAAAAGTAATTAATCTTTTAAAAATGCAATTTCATGTACCTAATTTTGAGGAATTTTCAGAGGAAAAAAAAAATAGATGGAGATAAAAATTGTTGTACTGTAATTTTCACACCAGAAAAATTAAGAAGAATAAATAATTTTCATTTAAATTTCTTTTTGTAAGACTTCTATAACTTTGACATCATCTCCATGGTTACATTCATTTAACATACTTACATCCGTCATATATTCTTGCATTCTTCTTACGACATGGATACATACATACTTATAAACAACAACTTTGAATACATACAATTTACAAAACCATCTTTTTTTTTAACATCATGAATAATATTGATTACTAAAGAAACTTCTGTAATTCTAATTCAAGTAAAATACAGGGTTATTCAAAATGATGTACGATCCCAGCTTTTAAAGCCAGCTTTCTTCCAAGAAAAAAATCGATCAACATTTTCCTGAGGATCGAACCCACATCCTTCCAGCTTCTGCGCGAAACTGAAAGATGGCGCATTCACCAACCACGCTACGGTTCAATCGAACAACATCAGCATATTTCTAAAGCAATCAACGACCTTTACGTGATGATATACGTCTTGACATTTACATGTACTTATTGTGCAAATGTTTTTTTTTTCTACCCCAGAGGGGTGACGAAGGCAAATTTGAAAAAAATTATTTTACAGAATATTGTATTGTCACACTTCCAAAAATGAGGTACATTGTAGCACAGGAAGTGTGTTAATATAGGATTGCAAGATTTGAACCGAACGGACAGACAAACCAAGTTAAATAAAAGTTTGAAAAAAGGAACGCCCTTCCTGATAGATTACATGCAAAAGTTGATAGCGTTTGTTTTTTGTTTGAGATGTAGCATACCGAAATAAACCAAAAAAAGATAGCCACTACAACACAACAATCTGATGAAAAATATGTTTTTTTTCGTTTCCGATCGGGATGCTTTTATCACTGCCTCCTGAATACTATGCCTGAACGCTGACACAAAAATGGCGGCGCTCGTAGGCCGATTATGTAAAATCTTTGTACGGTCCCCAAATTTTACACCCCAGCATTTTCTACATGTTTTCTTTGACTTATTGAATCTCAGACAAGTAAGGCGGACAAAACTTTTAGAAATTATTGGTACTGAATTTCAAAGGACCGTACATTTGCTGAAAAAAATCCACCTACGACTGCATCAATTTTTGTGTCAGCGCTCAGGCCTAATATTCAGTGGGTGGTGCTTTTATCACAAATGGTAGGATGGTTTATAGGCGATTGAAAGGGAAAAAAAGTAACTCTAACCTTACAAAAAGATATAGGCATGATAATTGGATGATATTTAGACAATCTAAAGCAGCAATGCACATTCCATCTTTTTAACAATTTCCAACATAGTTGAAAAGTGTTTATGAATTCGGCTTGTCTCTCTGCCGTCTGCCTTCGATCTGTTTGTCTGTCTATCCGAGATAAGATTAAATCTCGAGTAAATATATTCGGATACTTATGCGATTGATATATTTTATTGAGGTTTACTATGGCATGTTCGGTATTGAAAATGAAGTGTGTGGCGTAGAACTTATAGTTTTTTTACAGGCACAATCAAAAGAATTCCATTACATTACTGTCTATAAGGAAAAAATCATTTGCGGTTTATTTTACTGCTGTTACACAATTTCAAACATAGTGAAAGTGATATATATCACTGATGTGCACTACAAGAGACTTACTATACAATAGGGTGTGCATAGTACTTACAGTTCCTTTACAGGGACACCCAACGAAATTCCGTTACATTACGGTCTATGGAGGAAAATCGTTTGGGGTTTATTTTAATAAAGTTTCACTATTTCAAACATATTGAAATTGATATAGTATATCGTTAAGATTCATTACAAGAGGCTTACTATAGAATATTTTGTGTATAGCATTCATCATTCATTTATAGGGACACACAAAAGAGTTCGGTGCTGTATGTTAACAATAATTGCTGGAAGTGCGTTTTCAGTTGATGAACGCATTTTTAAATTTAACTCATGTTTCGTTTATTACTTGGTGTGTATAATTTCTGGAGATCATATACAGGGTAGCACAAAAGTCCTTGAGGTATTTCCGTTGATTGACGGAAATTCCATTAAAGGAATTTTAAACTGTGCTACGCTTTTCCTAACTGAAAAAAAATTAGCATTCTGTGTAATACATATACAAATCTATAGATCATAGACAGGGCTGCACAAAATAATTCGGATATTTTTCCGAATATTGTTGGTAATTCCTGAAATTCGCTTTCTAAATATGTTATGCGTTTTCCAAACTGTTTTCTTAGATATCATCTTTCACTTTATTAAACAGTAAAACTTTGTAAAATTATTTTGGAAGTTTCGGAAAATGTTGCATAATCTATGCCTGACGCATGAATTTTCGTTATTGTTTATTTATTCTTCGGGCCACATTTGGGGAAATAATTTTTCTTTGGGCCAAACATAAACTGTGCCATTATTAATGATAGTTGCTAAGCATAATTATCTTGTATTCTCTGACTTTTTTCATAATAGGAAAGCTTTATAAGCAATACTTTTACGATACTTACATGATATACTTTCTACTGATTTTATATTAAACATAGACATTGATCTACATGACTCGACAAAATGCTAACATTATATTCCTAACACACCTCTCAAACTTTCCGCATTGTCTCATTGAATTTTATTTAAGACAGGATCATTAAACACACAACAGTTTGTGTAATCTTTTATCTCTTCTGTATAATTCATGAAATACTTAGAACACATTCTTTCAATAATAAATTTATACTCGCATCATCTTGAAGCAGTGTTCAAATAGATGTTATATGAAACCACAAACAAACAAACAAAAATTACAATCAAATATGAGTATTTTAAAGAAATGGTATTTTTTGCCGGGGCTACAAGCGTCCTGCAGGCTCCGGGTTGAACAGCCATGATCTAATAATCTTTTTTAAAAGTTGAATCATTTGAAATTATTTGAAAATACTCGAAGTTATACGATTAACTTAGTAGAAGCACTATTCAATTTTTACTCAATGCATGAAGCTCAATGCACTATGAATTTTTAACCGCATACGTTTGAACGAAAATAAAGTCAAAATATCATATTTTAAATTTTTATACCTGTATTTGTCTTAAAAATAAAAATAAAACCATTATTTCTGCAATACATTAAATTATCTTACATGACCTAATACATTTGATAAGTACAACAAATTATTCATCAATACTTTTTAATTCATTTATAACTATGTTAATTTTTTTAAAGTTAATTCCATTATTTTGTTCGACACAAAGAAACATATTTATATATATCTATTTATTTTTAATCTGAAATAATAAGGCTAAACAGGGGCAAAACCTAAAGGAAAAAATGAACTCCATTTCCTTAAACAAGCGAAAAATAAATGGATATATAAAGTAATAAAGTAAAGACTATTTTCCACTCATTCAAATTAATATTTTTATTGCATTTGCTATTATGTTGCTTTTAGAGAAAAAAACTTCATTTCAATATTTTGTCCGATACAAATGAAATTATTTGTGATTAAAAATGTAAAAATATCTGAAAGGACGAGGCTGATAAAGGGTAAAAACCTGACGGGGCAAAAAAATAATGAAATACATTTATTTTAAACAAACAGGAAATTAATCAAAAAAGGAAATATTATATTTGAGTGACACAGATTACTTCATTTAGAAAAACATCATTCCTTTATTTTATGCCATACAAATAACATTATTTTATAATTTGAAAAATTTGAAAATTTTAAAGAATATGGCTAATAAGTGGCATAGCTGTCAACGTTTACGCTTTTCTCATACCGCTATATTTGAACAGAAATATTTGGGTTATTTAATCACTGAAAATTTCAAATTAATTACGGTTAAAATTTTCAGTTCAAATATAATGGTAGGAAAAAGAGTAAAATTTGGCAGCTATGTAAATGGTGAAAAACATAAAGTTGTTAAACAAATACATACATTTCCCTTAAACAAACAAAAGTAAATACAAAAATAAATCAATAAAGAAAATATATGAATTTCCAGTTATTCAAATTAATACCTTTTTATTTCATTTACTAGTATTTATTTTTTTACATCAATTCTATTCTTTGTCCTACACAAATTAAATTATTTATAATTAATATAATTGAGAATTCTGATAGGAGAAGGCTTAACCATACTGCGCTTAAACATACTAAAATAAAAAAACATATAAAAAAAAGGAAATACTATTTTCCACTCATACAAATAATACATTTTTTATTTCGTTTACTATAATGTTGTTGTAGAAAAAACTTAATTATAAAAAATAAATACATTCTCCTTAAGCAAACAAAAATAAATTGTAAAAAACAAATCAATAGAAGAAATATTATTTGCCATTCATACAAATTAATACTTTCTATTTCATTTGCTATTATTATCTTTTTATAAAAACCTTGATTCTATTTTTTTTCGATACAAATGAAATTATTTATAATTTAAAAAATAATAAATATATGAAAGGATAACGGTAATAAAGCTGGAAAACATAAATTGAAAAATATAAAATATATCTTACTTAAACAAACAAAATGTAAATGTAAACAAGAACGAAAAATCATGCGTCAAGCATAGATTATGTAACACTTTCCAACGCTTCCAAAATAATTTTACGAATCATACTCTTTTATAAGCTAAAAGATAACATCTAAGTAATCCGAATACTTTATTCAGCCCTGTATAGGATCTATAGATTTGTATATATACTACATAGGATGCTAAATTTTAGTTCAGTTAGGAAACACGTAGCACAGTTTAAAATTCTCCGTCTGGAGTTAAATAATACGGAAATGTGTTCCCGAACTTTTGTACTTCCCTGTATAGGATCTACAGAATTTATACACACCACGTAATATACAAAAAGCGATTTAAAATTAAAATCGCATTCAGTAACTTAAAACGCACTTCCAGGAATTATTGTTAACATACAGTAGAGAATTCTTTTGTGTGTCCCTGTAAATGAACGATGACTGCTATACACACAATATTCTGTAGTAAGTCTCTTGTAATGAACCTTATATAAATTTCAATGCGTTTAAAATAGTGAAACATTATTTAAATAAACCGCAGACGATTTTTCTCCATAGACGTAATGTAACGGAATTCTTTTGACTGTCCCTGTAAAGTAAGTATAAGTGCTATGCACACCCTATTCCATATTAAGCTTCTTCTAATGCACCTTAGTGATATATATAAATTTCAATGCGTTTAAAGTATTGAAACATTATTTAAATAAACCGCAAATGATTTTTCCCCATAGACCGCAATGTAACGGAATTCTTTTGAGTGTCCCTGTAAAAAAACTATAAGTGCTACACACTTCCGTTGAAATAGGGAACATGCTATAGATAACGATTATAACATATAAAATTTGCAGGGCAATCCGAGCATATTTACGGGAGTTAGAGCACGGACAGACGGCAGACGGCAGACGGCCAGACGGCCAGACGGCAGACGGCCAGACAAACCGAAGTCATAAACACTTTTCAACTAGGTTGGAAAGTGTTAAAAATAAATCAATAACGGAAGTATTATTTTCCATTCATAAAAAAAAAAAAAAAAAAAAAAAAAAAAAAAAAAAAAAAAATATTTCATTTACTATTAATGTTGTTTTTAGAAAAAACTTAATCAAATTGAATTCCCAGAAAAAAATATCCATCTATTTAAAGCAGTTTGGTAATTTTGTCAAATTTCCATCGAATTTCGACCGAGTACGCATGCGTCAAAAAAGGACTGGCCAATGAGGCGAGGGTCTATTCCTGTCTCCAAACGTATTTGGGATCAAGATCAAATCAAAATCAACTCCTGTTGTTATTATGGCTTCTTCCACGTTGCGTTAAACCTAGGAAGATATTTATATAAAAAACTGTGGAGTGTTTAGAAGGTATTTATTTTATTTATTGTTGTATTTATTGTAATTTGTATGAATACTTAGGTATCCATTTCGGATTTACTGTGTAACATGAATTTAGGTTCATTTAACGTTCGCAAAATCAAATCATTTTGTTTATATAGTACAGAAAATAATTATTCAATCGTAAATAAAAATATAGTAGAACATGTAATACAAAATTGGACCACTTATATTCCGTTTATGATCGGGTATGAATCTTATGGTGTTCCGATTGCTAATGAAAACTATTATGTAAATATAATGTCAAAAGACAGTACGCACGGTAGTAATATTTTTATTATTATGTGTTCAAAAAAGCGAATTTGAGCGTCTGAATATAAATTATAAAATATTATTTCTGTATTTAGCAACTAAATATTTAATAAATATGCAGGAATGTGACTAGCTTTATGTGAATGTATAATATATATAAGTCTGAACTTTAGCATTATTTTTTAACAGAAATATATTATCTCTATTCGATTTAAAAGTTTTGTCATTACATAAGTGTGCTATTTTATTTGTAAAGAGTATGTATGCATTATATTGTTTGTATGTATACAAATCTTTAGAATGTTTTGATTTGCAAATTCTTAATATTTGAATAATGTTTACATTATATTTGTTTGTATGTATACAAACAATATATGTATACAAAGAAGTATATATACAAACAATGTATCATGTAACAATATTAATATTTACATTGTATTGTTTGTATGTATACAAATCTTGAATGTTTTAATTTATTACATTCATTTTTTACCAGTTTGCATGTCCGTTCATGGGCGATTCATATGAAACTCATAATTTGTCACAAATTGGTGATTTTATTGATTTAGTGCTTTGCCCAGGAATGTGGAAAAAAAAAACTATTTTTGACATCGGGTGAAATGAATGAGGTTATTTCGAATTTTATTTTGTATATAAAAAATGTTATATGTAAAAAAATCCTGGTCATTAATCACATTGTTTTTTGTATATTTAAAGATGATTACTTATTCTTTGTAATTCTTTTTTTGTTGAGGGTTTTTGAGCAAAATAATATTACTTCATAGCTAGAACCAGTTCCGCTTAATCATTAATATTTACTTAATCCTTTGACCGCTGAGCAAATGGGCAAATTTGTAATGTTTTTTCTGTTATTTTTTTTCAATGTCAAAAAAAGATAAATTTTCACACTTGGTATAAAAAACTTAGGTATTTCTCTATTATCCCATCGTCCACTTTTCATAAAAAAATACTATCGCCAAACTGTATGATTAAATGCCAAAAATGCAGTCCCATTTACTTGATGTCGGAAGCATTATACGTGTTTGTTATGTCGTCAAGTGGTTTTTAATTCAACATTTGCGCGTATTAATGACAACGCTCTCCCATTTATTTGGCGTTACAGTTTGGCGACAGTTTTTTGTTATGAAAAGTGGTCGATGAGATAACAGAGAAGTACCAAAACTTAATTACGTATATGAGTAGATTCCTTGACAGTATTAATCATTACTCAATATTTTAAAACTGCATCATATTTGTAGAATTATATTAATTTAAGCAATGCTTCTATTGAAGTGTGAAGAAGCACATACTTCTATGAAGAACCATATATTTACATAATCGTTTTCATTAGCAATCGGTACACCATAAGATTCATCCCTGATAATAAACGGACTATAAGTGGTCCAATTTTGTATTACGTGTTCTACGATATTTTTACGTACGTTTGAATAATTATTTTCTGTACTATATATACAAAATGATAGAGATCTAAAAACACAATTTCCATCGGATTGATTTCGCGAATGTTAAATGAGCCTAAATTCATTTTTAAACAGTAAATCCGAAATGGACACCTAAGTATTCATACAAATTATAATAAATAAAATAAATACCTTCTAAACACTCCACAGTGAGTTCTATATAAATACCTTCCTAGGTTTAATGCAATGTGCAAGAAAAAAAAAAACAGGAGATGATCCCAAACACGTTTCTAGAGACAGTAATAGTCCCTCACCTCATTGGCTGGTGATTTTTTTTACGCATGCGTATTGGGTCGAATATTGTTGAAAAATGATTTTGAAGAAAAAATCGGGAAATTCACAAAATGGTTTCGGGAAAAACTTCACCAAATGGTTTCAAAATTCTTTGATTGACAGCGGGAAAAAAATTTCATTTTACATTCAATCATCGCAATTGGCGAGTGTGACTATTAAGTTTAGCCAGTACTGGCAATAACATCAATTACCAATTTTCAGTATTACTCGCCGATTGGTGAGTGTTAATTTTGTCAATATCACAAACTGTATTTACATATACTACTAGATATAATGATTATGAACCATGATTTTTCTATTATTGAGCGAGATTCATGTTTTTTCAGCAATTCTTTGACGAAATTCGTGTTTTTTCAGCGATCCTTGGAAGAATTTCGCATTTTTCTCTTGATCCTTAGCGAAATTTGCATTTTCCAGCGATTCTTTGATAAAATACATTTTATTCCGCAATTTTTAGACGAAATTTAGTAAAAAAGCGTGATCTTTTGGTGAACTTTCCTTTTTTGCGATTCTTTGACAAAATTTGCTTATTTTTCAAGATCCTTTTGCATAATTAATGTTCTTTCTGTTGTCTTTTAACGAAAGTCATGTTTCCCCATGATCCTTTGATGAATTTAGTGTTTTTTCCTCAATCATTTGACGAAATCTGTGATTTTTCCCCCCTGCGAAGATTGGTTAGATGTTTTTAGTCTGCAGATGCCCTAAAAAGTCTGTGACGCCCGTTGCTGCATTGCACACATTCTTCCATGTGGCATCGAACGAAGGAAATTCATCCTAAAGAATCATTGTTTCATTCTTGACATTTCTGGAAAGAAACAACGTTCAACTCATTGGCTGAATTGTAAAGGGCGAAATGTGTCAAACATTAGCGGAAAGAAAGTGCGCAATTTGTTCGTTCATGGATAAAATCATGAAATTCATTAATCGATAGTTGATAAATTGCGAAATTCGTCAATCGATAGCGGAAAAATCACAAAATTCATTAATCGACAGTGGAAAAATCGCAAAATTCATCAACTGGTTTCGGGGGGAAAAGTTTTCGAATATCGTCGAATGGCTTCGAGAAAAAAAATCACAATCCGTCAATTTCGGGGAAAAAATCGTGAAATTCGCCAAATGGTTTCGAAATTTGTCGAGCGACAGCAGAGAAAAAAATCTTTTTCCATTCAATCATCGCAATTGGTGAGTGTGACTATTATGTTTGACCAGTGGTGGCAATAAAGTCCATTGCCAAATTTTCAGCATTACTCGCTGTTTGGCAAGTGTTAATTTTGTCCTATACTTCAAAATCCTTTTGATCATATCATCAGTATGCAGGACAATTTTTTTACAGGAGACCATTTGATGAATTTTGTGATTTTTCCATTATCGATTGACCAATTTTACTGCTATCGATTGTTGAATTTTATAATTTATCAACTATTGATTAGCGAATTTCATGATTTTTTTCCATGAACATTTGACGAATTATGCAAAAAAATTAAGAATATCGTTAAATTGTCTTGGGTAAAAAAAAATTTAATATTATCAAATGCCTTCGAGAAAAAAGTTGCAAGTTGAAACGCCTGTGACCTCTTTTTCATGTTATGCATCTCGGGTCTATCCCCCCACTCCCCCCCAAGTGGGACACTTTTCTAAATTTTGCAGACACCTCTCCTGTGATATATCGCTGGAAAAGTATTTGACCGCTTATTCATGTTATGCATCTCCGGGGTCCATCCCGCCACCCCCTCCCCTCCCACCCCTAAGGGAGGCACTTTTATAAATTTTGTTGACATCCCTCATGTCATATATTGTTGGAAAGGTCTGTGACTGCTTAATCATATTATGCATCTCCGATGTCCATCTCCTCACTTTGCCCCCCCCCCCCCAAAGGGTACTTTATAAATTTTGCACACAACCCTCATGTTATATATCATTGGAAAGGTCTGTGACCACTTAATCATATTATGCATCTCCAATGTCCATCTCCCCACTTTGCCCCCCCCCACCCCCCCCCAAGGGATACTTTTCTAAATTTTGTTGACACCCCTCATGTCATATATTGTTCGAAAGGTCTGTGACTGCTTAATCATATTATGCATCTCCGATGCCCATCTCCCCACTTTGAACCCCCCCCCCCCCCAAAGAGTACTTTATAAATTTTGCACACAACCCTCATGTTATATATCATTGGAAAGGTCTATGACTGCATAATCATATTATGCATCTCTGATGTCCATCTCCCCACTTCCCCCCCCCAATGGGTACTTTCTAAATTTTGCACACAACCCTCATGTTATATATCATTGGAAAGGTCTGTGACCACTTAATCATATTATGCATCTCCCATGTCCATCCCCCACTTTGACCCCCCAAGGGGGTACTTTTCTGAACTTTGCACACACCCCTCATGTGATATATCAATGGAAAGGTCAGTGACCGCTTAATCATATTATGCTCCCCACTATGAAATTTGTCAAGTTAAAGCTATAAATTTTATTTTTATGGTACTATCAAGTTGTTTGCCGTCAAATTTTGACGGGTTCCATCTAGTATATATATTATTTTCAATTTGAAAATTTAAAAATTCTGAAAGTATAAAGCTAAAAAAAAGAAAGAAAAAGAAAGGAAAAGAAAGAAAGAAAGAAAACCTGAAGTTAGAAAATAATGAAATATTTCCTTAAACAAACAAAAATAAATCAATAGAAGAAATATTATTTTCCATTCTTACAAATTAATATTTTTTATTTTATTTGTTATTATTCTCTTTTAATAAAAACCTTGATTCGATTATTTTATCCGATACAAAAGAAATTATTTATAATTTAAAAAATAATAATAATCTGAAACAATAAGGGTAATAAAGTAGGAAAACTTAAAATTGAAAAAAAAAATCATTCTTAAACAAACAAAATGTAAATGTTAAAAATAAATCAATAACAGAAGCATTAGTTTCCATTCATAGAAATTAATAATTTTTATTTCATTTACTGTTAATATTATTTTTAGGAAAAACTTAATTGAATTATTTTCTCCTAAAAAAATTAAATTATTTGTAATTTGAAAATTTAAAAATTATGGAAGTATAAACCTGAATAAACAGAAAGCCTAAAATTAGAAAAAAAATGAAATACTTCCTTAAACAAACAAAAATAAATTGCAAAAAGTAAATCAATAGAAGAAATATTATTTTCCACTCAAACAAATTAATACTTTTATTTCATTTTCTATTATTCTCTGTTTAGAAAAATCTTAATTCCAATATATCGTTCGATACAAATTAAATTATTTGGAATTAAAAAAATAAAAATAAATCTCAAATAAGGATAATAAAGCAGGAAAAACTGTAAATGAAATAATTGAATACAATTTCTTTACAAAATAAAAAGTAAATGCAAAACATAAATCAATAAAAGAAATTTTATTTTCCACCAGTACAAATGTTGTTTTTAGAAAAAAATAAATTCAATTATTTTCTCCAAAAAAAAATTAAATCATTTATAATTTGAGATTTTAAAAATCTGAAAATATAAAGCTAAAAAAGAAGAAAGCCTAAAATTGAAAAAGAAAACAAAAAAAAACAATAGATTTTTCTTCAACAATCAAAAGATAATAAAGGCACTTAGTATTTTCCACTCATAAAAATTACGTATTATTACAAACCTTAAATAGCCATAATATATTAAGCTAATTCCATACGTGAATGTAGTGTAAGTCACATAGCCGCAAACGTTTACCGTTCTTGGCCAGCGGTTTTTTTTTTTAATTCTTCACTGTGTTTAACTGTAGATATATAGGATTGCATAAGTAAAATTTTCCTTTACTATAATACTGGTAGTCAAACACCGCAGCCATTTACATCTCTGTGACTGACACTACATCTACACATCGAATTAGACATTAGCTAAACCTTTTTTCTCAAAATATTTTATCATAATTATGCTTTATTATTTATTATATTTATACTTAAATATTTAGAAAAAATGGTACATACGTATTATCCGTGCCAGTTTTAAGCCAATTGCGCCAGGCATGGAGCCAATATTACTAATTATAGTAGCCCTTATATTTTTTTTCTTGCTACATGGTACATGCCTGGGAATAATCTACTTTTTTTAGTAGGGGTCATTTCTATACGTAGTAAGATTAACAAATAGTTAATTTATTTTAGATATTGCACTTATGAGAAAAATATAAATGTTTTATTTGACAAATGTAATAAGATAGATATAAAAAAAGATAATATTAGCAGTAAAAAACATCATTTTTATACACATTTCATCAAAATTATGTTAAAAGGTAACTCAATGGAAAAAAATGGATCAAATGGTTGGCATGGTAACTGTTGATGCGTGAATATGTTTTAATGTTACTTTCTATACTGTTTCATAATCTTTTTGTTTATTTACTTGATGTGCTTTTGAACTTATTTTTATTCATAGATTATTTTACATGTTGTATTTTAATTTTAATTTTAATTTTAATGCCTGAAGAAGACCACTCGGCTGAGGGCGAACCCAGCCGTTGAGCGTTTAATGTCTTCCCCGGCTAGCTCCCCGGCACGCAGGGATTAAACGTGGCAGTGCAAGCTTCGCCAATGGCTGGTCCTGCCGGGCAAAGCCCCACGCGACAGGTGGCAGGAACTAAAGACATACAAAAAAATAAAAAAAATAAAAATAATAATACAGGGTCTGTCGCTGGAACCAGCGTTCCTACGCGACAAGGAGCGACAGACAGGGTGGACGAGGTCCACAGGTGCGCCTGCACCAGTTGTACTGTCCGATAATTTAGTAGAATGGTGCAGTTCTTAGGTAAGACTGTACCAATTGTACAGTTCGTAAATGACGGCACTTAAGATGTGGAGGTGCCAGTGTGAGATTCCCACGCGACAAGGAGCGCCACACAATTGCGCTGGAACCCTCACACTGGATGGAGGCTGGAGGCACTTCGTATTAGGGGTGACGATACTTTGCTTGCTGACCAAACTTGCGGTTCCCGATAAGAATAAATTAATTAATGGGGACTCAGCCCCTGCTAGGAAGAGAACATTCTTTGGGATGAGAGAAACAATTAAGCTGCAAAATAGCTAAATGAAGAAAGCTAAGCAGATAAAAAATGATGGAATGATTATGTTAATGATTAAAATAAGCGAGTTATTATTATTAATTTATGGAGAAAGAAAACTGCTTTGAATGATTAAGTTATGTTAGATAGATGTGTTAGTAATTTGTAAATTTCTGAAAGTTTATGAGTTAAGATGGGACGCGTAATTATGTTCAGCAGCCATGAAGGAGGTGGGTTAGAAGGAGCAGGCCTAAGATGCCAAGCAACCGTCAGTGGGCAGGAAAAGTAATAATGCATGGGGGTACCACTACCGCCGCACTCGCACACATTGGTTCGTGAAATTTGAAATTTTAAGAGGTAATTTTTAAACGGGCCATGCCCGGATAAGAAAGCACTTGTATAAGGAGTGAGGTTAAGTAGCTCTCTGGAAACTTTTGGAATTAGGTTGTAAGTGTGTCTACCTTTTGTGAAGGTGTACCAGTAGATTTGCCAGTTGGGAAGTATTTTAGATTTGAGTTTTCTGCGAATAAAAGATGGTGGTACCGGAAGAGAGAGGTCTATTGATTGGCGTTTGGTGGCTTATTTTGCAAGGCTGTCCGCCAGCTCATTGCCTGCGATACCAATGTATGCAGTGACGTGGCCAAGGGTAACTTTTTTGTACAGTTGGTGAAGTTTGATTTTAATTTCCAGTATGAGAGGGTGTTTTGTCCGTAGGGCAAAAATTGCTTGAAGTCCAGAAATACTATCACTGAAAACTTTAAAATTTTCCTGCGTGGGGGAGACAGAAATCCATTCCAAAGCCTTCAGAATTGCAAACAGTTCAACTTGATATACTGAGTTATCGTCTCCATTCCTGGAGGCCCACTCATAGGTCGACACTCCATTTACAATGGCGCAGAAGGCTGCGGCCACACCAGTTTCAATGCGCGACCCATCAGTGTAGATGGTTGGATGCTGCGAGTGTCTGTGACTGTTCTTAGCGATGCATACCTGTAATTGTGATGTCTCCTCCGCGGAGTGCAGGTGCCAACTTGGAACTTTTCTCTGTATTATTGTTTTTGGGAAGTGTAGCGTAGTAGTTGGTTCATATTCTAGGTGTTGGATTCTGTTTTTCTGGTGCTCGTATTCTAGTGATATTAGGATTGGAGGGATCCCCGTTAGTAATGTGAGTGCGTCCGTTGAGATTGTTTACATGTATTTGGAATTATGCGTATAAAGTATTTACCACGAACGGAAACAGAAGCTATTGCTTATTTACAAAAATGTGGAATTATATTGAAATCACGCCAGTGCTCCAATCTTCATGATATGAAACTATATGTTAGAATGATAATTATTTGGCGACGCAATGTTAATACTTGTAGACAGCGGATTCGTGTTAGAAAAGAAAATTGGTTTGAGGGAAGTAGAATCCCATTCGTAGATGCAAGTATGTTCATATATGTTATTTACCATTTTTAACAATGTTATTTGATAATGTTAAATTACTGTGTTTGAAAACACGATTGGAAACGATAAACAAGATTGGTACTTGGCAACCATTTTTGGCGATCAATCTCCTGGCACGGATAATGCGTAAGTACCGAAAAAATGATGAAGAATGATATATTCTAGATTATTTTCATCAATTAATTTAATAGGTTTTTTAATATTCTAGTATTTCATGTAACATAAAATGCTTTTTTTATATAATCTGACACTACTATTTGATTCTGGTTTGCTTAAAATTCTTAGAAAAAGAAATGTTAAATTAAAGTTAATCTCGTAAATTCCATTCATTATCCATATATTTAAAGCTGTTTGGTAATTCTGTCAAATCTATTCCATCGAAATTCGATCGAATACGCATGCGTCAAAAAATCACCGGCCAATGAGGTGAGGGTCTATGACTGTCTCTACAAACGTGTTTGGGATCGTATCATCTGTTGTTTTTTTCTGTTGTCACGTTGCGTTAAACCTAGGAAGATATTTATCTAGAACTCACTGTGGAGTGTTTAGAAGGTATTTATTTTATTTATTTATTGTAATTTGTATGAATACTTAGATGTCCATTTCGGATTTACTGTTTAAAAATGAATTTAGGCTCATAAGTTGGCGAAATCCCGATGGAAATTTTTTTTTTAGATCTCTATCATTTTGTTTATATAGTACAGAAAATAATTATTCAAACGTGTAGAACACGTAATACAAAATTGGACCACTTATGGTCTGTTTATTATCGGGAATGAATCTTATGGTGTTCCGATTGATAATGAATTCGATTATGTAAATATAATGTCAAAAGACAGTACGCACGGTAGTAATATTTTTATTATTATGTGTTCGAAAAAAGCGAATCTGAGCGCCTGAATATAAATTATAAAATATTATTTCTATATTTAGCAACTAAATATTTAATAAATATGCAGGAATGTGACTAGCTTTATGTGAATGTATAATATATGTAAGTCTGAACTTTAGCATTATTTTTTAACAGAAATATATTATCTCTATTCGATTTAAAAGTTTTGTCATTACATAAGTGTGCTATTTAATTTGTAAAGAGTATGTATGCATTATATTGTTTGTATGTATACAAATGTTTAGAATGTTTTGATTTGTAAACTCTTAATATTTGAATAATGTTTACATTATATTTGTTTGTATGTATACAAACAATATATGTATACAAAGAAGTATATATACAAACAATATTAATATTTACATTGTATTGTTTGTATGTATACAAATCTTGAATGTTTTAATTTATTACATTCATTTTTTACCAGTTTGCATGTCCGTTCATGGGCGATTCATATGAAACTCATAATTTGTCACAAATTGGTGATTTTATTGATTTAGTGCTTTGCCCAAGAATGTGGAAAACAAAACTATTTTTGACATCGGGTGAAATGAATGAGGTTATTTCGGTTTTTATTTTGTATATAAAAAATGTTATATGTAAAAAAATCCTGGCCATTAATCACATTGTTTTTTGTATATTTAAAGACGATTACTTATTCTTTGTAATTATTTTTTTGCTGGGGGTTTTTGAGCAAAATAATATTACTTCATAGTTAGAACCAGTTCCGCTAATCATTAATATTTTCTTAATCCTTTGACCGCTGAGCAAATGGGCAAATTTGTAATGTTTTTTCTGTTATTTTTTTTAAATGTCAAAAAAAGATAAATTTTCAAAATTGGTATAAAAAACTTAGGTACTTCTCTATTATCCCATCGTCCACTTTTCATAACAAAATACTATTGCCAAAATGTATGATTAAATGCCAAAAATGCAATCCCATTTACTTGATGTCGGAAGCATTATACGTGTTTGTTATGTCGTCAAGTGGTTTTTAATTCAACATTTGCACGTATTAATGACAACGTTCTCCCGTTTATTTGGCGTTACAGTTTGGCGATAGTTTTTTGTTATGAAAAGTGGTCGATGAGATAATAGAGAAGTACCAAAACTTAATTACGTATATGAGTAGATTCCTTGACTATATTAATCATTACTCAATATTTTAAAACTGCATCATATTTGTAGAATTATATTAATTTAAACAATGCTTCTATTGAAGTGTGAAGAAGCACATACTTCTATGAAGAACCATATATTTACATAATCGTTTTCATTAGCAATCGGAACACCATAAGATTCATCCCCGATAATAAACGGACTATAAGTGGTCCAATTTTGTATTACGTGTTCTACGATATTTTACGTACGTTTGAATAATTATTTTCTGTACTATATACACAAAATGATAGAGATCTAAAAACACAATTTCCATCGGGATTGATTTTGCGAATGTTAAATGAGCCTAAATTCATTTTTAAACAGTAAATCCGAAATGGACACCTAAGTATTCATACAAATTATAATAAATAAAATAAATACCTTCTAAACACTCCACAGTGAGTTCTATATAAATACCTTCCTAGGTTTAATGCAATGTGCAAGAAAAAAAAAAACAGGAGATGATCCCAAACACGTTAATAGAGACAGTAATAGACTCTCACCTCATTGGCCGGCGATTTTTTTGACGCATGCGTATTGGGTCGAATATTGTTGAAAAATGATTTTGAAGAAAAAATCGGGAAATTCACAAAATGGTTTCGGGAAAAACTTCACCAAATGGTTTAAAAATTCTTTGAGTGACAGCGGGAAAAAAATTTCGTTTTACATTCAATCATCGCAATTGGCGAGTGTGACTATTAAGTTTAGCCAGTACTGGCAATAACATCAATTACCAATTTTCAGTATTACTCGCCGATTGGTGAGTGTTAATTTTGTCTTATATCACAAACTGTATTTACATATACTACTAGATATAATGATTATGAACCATGATTTTTCTATTATTGGGCGAGATTCATGTTTTTTCAGCAATTCTTTGACGAAATTCATGTTTTTTCAGCGATCCTTTGAAGAATTTCGCATTTTTCTCATGATCCTTAACGAAATTCGCATTTTCCAGCGATTCTTTGATAAAATACATTTTATTCCGCAATTTTTAGACGAAATTTAGTAAAAAAGCATGACCTTTTGGTGAACTTTCCTTTTTTGCGATTCTTTGACAAAATTTGCTTATCTTTCACGATCCTTTTGCATAATTAATGTTTTTTCTGATGTCTTTTAACGAAAGTCATGTTTCCCCATGATCCTTTGATGAATTTAGTGTTTTTTCCTCAATCATTTGACGAAATCTGTGATCCCCCCCCCCCCCCCCGCGAAGATTGGTTAGATGTTTTTAGTCTGCAGGTGCCCTAAAAAGTCTGTGACGCCCGTTGCTGCATTGCACACATTCTTTCTTCCATGGTGCATCGAACGAAGAAAATTCATCCTAAAGAATCATTGTTTCATTCTTGACATTTCTGGAAAGAAACAACGTTCAACTCATTGGCTGAATTGTAAAGGGCGAAATGTGTCAAACATTAGCGGAAAGAAAGTGCGCAATTTGTTCGTTCATGGATAAAATCATGAAATTCATTAATCAATAGTTGATAAATTCATCAATCGATAGCGGAAAAATCGCAAAATTCATTAATCGACAGTGGAAAAATCGCAAAATTCATCAACTGGTTTCGGGGGAAAAAGTTTTCGAATATCGTCAAATGGCTTCGAGAAAAAAAATCACAATCCGTCAATTTCGGAGAAAAAATCGTGAAATTCGCCAAATGGTTTCGAAATTTGTCGAGCGACAGCGGAGAAAAAAATCTTTTTCCATTCAATCATCGCAATTGGTGAGTGTGACTATTATGTTTGACCAGTGGTGGCAATAAAGTCCATTGCCAAATTTTCAGGATTACTCGCTGTTTGGCAAGTGCTAATTTTGTCCTATACTTCAAAACCCTTTTGATCATATCATCAGTGTGCAGGACAATTTTTTTTACGTGAACCATTTGATGAATTTTGTGATTTTTCCATTATCGATTGACCGATTTTACTGCTATCGATTGTTGAATTGTATAATTTATCAACTATTGATTAGCGAATTTCATGATTTTTTCCATGAACGTTTGACGAATTACGCAAAAAAATTAAGAATATCGTTAAATTGTCTTGGGTAAAAAAAAATTTAATATTGTCAAATGCCTTCGAGAAAAAGTTGCAAGTTGGAACGCCTGTGACCTCTTTTTCATGTTATGCATCTCGGGTCTATCCCCCCAAGTGGGACACTTTTCTAAATTTTGCAGACACCTCTCATGTGATATATCGCTGGAAAATTCTTTGACCGCTTATTCATGTTATGCATCTCCGGGGTCCATCCCGCCACCCCCCCTCCCCCCCCCCAAAGGGTACTTTATAAATTTTGCACACAACCCTCATGTTATATATCATTGGAAAGGTCTGTGACTGCTTAATCATATTATGCATCTCGGGTCTATCCCCCCCCCCCCCAAGTGGGACACTTTTCTAAATTTTGCAGACACCTCTCATGTGGTATATCGCTGGAAAAGTCTTTAACCGCTTATTCATGTTATGCATCTCCAGGGTCCATCCAGCCACCACCCCCCCCCCCTAAGGAAGGCACTTTTATAAATTTTGTTGACACATCTCATGTGATATATCACTGGAAAAGTCTTTGACCACTTATTCATGTTATGCATCTCCGGGGTCCATCCCGCCACCCCCCCTCCCCCCCCCAAAGGGTACTTTATAAATTTTGCACACAACCTTCATGTTATATATCATTGGAAAGGTCTGTGACTGCTTAATCATATTATGCATCTCGGGTCTATCCCCCCCCCCCCCAAGTGGGACACTTTTCTAAATTTTGCAGACACCTCTCATGTGATATATCGCTGGAAAAGTCTTTGACCGCTTATTCATGTTATGCATCTCCGGGGTCCATCCCGCCACCCCCCCCCCTAAGGAAGGAACTTTTATAAATTTTGTTGACACCCCTCATGATATATATTGTTGGAAAGGTCTGTGACTGCTTAATCATATTATGCATCTCCGATGTCCATCTCCCCACTTTGCCCCCCCCCCCCAAAGGGTACTTTATAAATTTTGCACACAACCCTCATATTATATATCATTGGAAAGGTCTGTGACTGCTTAATCGTATTATGCATCTCTGATGTCCATCTCCCCACTTTGCCCCCCCCACCCCCCCAAAGGGTACTTTATAAATTTTGCACACAACCCTCATGTTATATATCATTGGAAAGGTCTGTGACCACTTAATCATATTATGCATCTCAAATGTCCAACTCCCGACTTTGCCCCCCCCACCCCCCCAAGGGATACTTTTCTAAATTTTGTTGACACCCCTCATGTCATATATTGTTGGAAAGGTCTGTGACTGCTTAATCATATTATGCATCTCCGATGTTCATCTCCCCACTTTGCCCCCCCCCCAAAGGGTACTTTATAAATTTTGCACACAACCCTCATGTTATATATCATTGGAAAGGTCTGTGACTGCTTAATCGTATTATGCATCTCTGATGTCCATCTCCCCACTTTGCCCCCCCACCCCCCAAAGGGTACTTTATAAATTTTGCACAAAACCCTCATGTTATATATCATTTTAAAGGTCTGTGACCACTTAATCATATTATGCATCTCAAATGTCCAACTCCCCACTTTGCCCCCCCCCACCCCCCCAAGGGATACTTTTCTAAATTTTGTTGACACCCCTCATGTCATATATTGTTGGAAAGGTCTGTGACTGCTTAATCATATTATGCATCTCCGATGTTCATCTCCCCACTTTGCCCCCCCCCTCCCCAAGGGGTACTTTCTAAATTTTGCACACAACCCTCATGTTATATATCATTGGAAAGGCCTGTGACCACTTATATCATATTATGCATCTCCGATGCCCATCTCCCCACTTTGCCCCCCCCCAAGGGGTACTTTCTAAATTTTGCACACAACCCTCATGTTATATATCATTGGAAAGGTCTGTGACCACTTAATCATATTATCCTCCCCACTATGAAATTTGTCAAGTTAAAGCAACTATAAATTTTATTTTTATGGTACTATCAAGTTGTTTGCCGTCAAATTTTGACGGGTTCCATCTAGTTGTTACTTTAAATGTCTTCTTTTATTCCAAGTTAATTTGTGTAATAATATTAACCTATACGTGCAATTAAGTTTATAGATAATACTTTATAGTTATTATAAAAATTAAAGTGAACTAAACTAGTAAAAAGATCCAAAAACGTATACGATGTCTGCAGAAACATTAAAAGAATGTTAATGGATTATGTTGTTTTTATAAAAAATTTGATTCAATTATTTTCTCCGATAAAAATTAATTTAATTATAATTAAAAAAGTTAAAAAATTCTGAAAGGATAAAGCTAAAAAAGTGGGGAAGACCTAAGGTTGAGAAAAAAATAAACACATTCTCTTTAAACGAACAAAAATAAATCAATAAAAGTAATATAATTTTCCCAACTCATACAAATTACGTATTATTACAAACGTTAATTGCCGCAGAAAAACAGCAAAACTATTTCCCATAATATTTTATCTTCATTGTGGAGTATATTTGTTCTTGAATATTTAGAATTAATGCTGAAAAATGATATATTCTAGATAATTTTGATCAATTAATTAAAATGTTTTTTTTTTAATATTTTCATGAAACGTAATATTTTTTTAATGATCCGGCAGTAGTCATTAAAGTCAAACCATTATTATAAAATCGGGCTTTGAAGGAACTTTTACCTTGTTTATTTTTATATATTTCCCTTTGATGATCCCTTTTTTCCATCAAAGGGAAAATATAACAAATGGGTAAGTGTGATCGAAGATCGCTCAAATGGTTTCGTTTAATATTCCTTTCAAAACACTTTATCCTTTAATTAATAAATCCAAATAAATTTCATTTAACAAAAAAAAAAAAAGTGTCATGTTTTTTATAAAGTAAAAATTTACCGGTCTATTTTTTCGTTTTTTCGAATATCTAAACCAGCCATACTCAACCTGCGGCCCGCGACACATAATCATTAATTTCTATTTATCAAATTAATGGAGATATGAAAGAAAGGTTTATAAGACATCTGCTTTTCTTTTATATATTTTCACGAGAAGACAAAATCTGTCCTGTTATTTATATTACTAATGTAAAATTATGTTAAAACATCTTAATTGCCAGTCCAAAGTTATTTTTATATGTAGTCCTATTTCTGCTACAGTGGCGTACACATTTTTTAAATCTTTAACACTAATCAAACGTTATTCCAAATTAATTAAATTTGCGTTATATTAAATAACATAAAAAAACCTAGTAAAACCTTTTTGTATTGAGCAAAAGTCTGACTTATTAAAGAAAATCTCTTAATTTTTTTTCTTTAGAGCTTGGAAATGCTGCATTGTTATATTATTACGTGTTATATTTACCATATAGCTAATAATGCTTATCAGGGTCAAACGTTCATTACGGGAAAAAATTGGCAGTAAAAAGTTTTACACCACTATTTCCTAACAAGAATCTTCACGGCATATTTCTACATCATTTTCAAAAGAAATCAGGAACAAACAAACTATATGAAAATAGCGTTAATTTTTTCTTAACATTTCTTCCGCGACAAACGTCGAATCCTACTGATTACACCAACTTTATTACATTGCTTTATTATACTACTTTTGTTATTGCACTATTTACCTATTTTATACATTGTTATATAGGTGTGTTGCGGCCCGCCTAACGTCTCAAACATATGTTTGCGGCCCGCGAGAAAAAAAGGTTGAGTAGGGCTGATCTAAACCAACCGGATAGCGGGCGAGGCACGCTGTTATTTTCTGTCATAATAATATCCATCATACGGACTAAATGCAATATTTAAAAAAATAATTTCAAAATTAAACAAATTGTACACCTTCAAAATGTTAAAATATGCGAATATTTTCCATAATCGGATTTTTATCACGATTCAATATGTTTCTCAAACTCATATATTTACTATTCTCTATTACTCATATTAATACTCGCTTTGTATTATTCTCAAACATTTGAAAAATTCGGTAAACTTCCAATAAGACGCCAGATTTTCTCGTTAATTCACTAATGAAGTGATATTAATCTGTTTTGTGTACATACACATACTCATACTCCTTGTATTATTAAGAAATCTTAGACATTTTCCGTTTTATTACCACTATGACGTCAATCAATTTTATTTCATATTAATCTTTTTTCCAATTGGTGAAACTTTTTATTTCATTTTCATTTTTCACGTGAAAATCGTCTGATAGAAAATTAATTATTGTAGAAAGAATTTCATCGTGAATTTTTAATTTTTGGCATCTGCTATAACGAAAAATGTTTAAATTTAATAAAAAAAGGCTGTTAGAATTTTGGTTTTTTATCTCTATTTATTAAAATAATACGAATTTTTCAAATTTTAACATTTTGAGCTCTTCATAGCTAGTATTCGGGTATATGCAGAAAGTTTCAACTCTGTAAGTTACATAGTTTTTGAGTATGGCTCTGTGACAGACAGACAACGGAGCTGGAGTAATAGGGTTTCGTGAGATGAACGAAACCCTAAAAATAAACTTCGACAAAGATAAAATAATTTTTCGAACATCCAACCACTCTCTTTCCATAATCCGTGAATCCATTGAGGTTTTAATTAAAAATGGTAATATATGCAATGATATCATTTCTTATAACGTTCCTTCAATTTGGTTCAATATTCTAGGTATTTCAAGAGGATTAAAACCTGAAAATTAAACTTAAATTCCCCCACCCATCTTTTACAAGAATAGACTGGCTTCGTTTTGCACATGCGTAACTGTATTTTTTTTGGGCGTATGTGTTTTTTTCCGGTCGTAACCTTTATCCACTTGAAAATGAGCGCGTGTGCAGCTTGAAAGGTCTTGGGGACATACAATGTATACTAACATTCTTACATGTGGTTTTTAATGTTTTTAGAGCCTTTTAAGAAAATAAATGTGTTTTTAATTTTTCGATACCAGTGTTTGATGGTGGTATGTTTAAAATCCATGTTAAGAGATTATAATTTATCATAAAATGTTAAAGTTAATATCTTTTAGTCCATTCATTATTGTAACTTTAAATGTCTTTTTTTATTCCAAGTTCATTTGTGTGGTACTTTGGTTGGTGTACGTATAACTTATTCGTGCAACTAAGTTTGATAGATAAGATAATTATGTACCGTAATTTCCGGTGTATAAGCCGTACCGGTGTATAAGCTCAAATAAACCTGTTACCGACCAGAAAGTTTATTTAATAAAATATAACCTCATATTTAATACTTTGGAAAATTTTCCACAGAAAAGTCCTCACGCCTTGCATTCATAATAATCAAATTTTAATTGCTTAATAGGCGTATAGCCAACATAGTGAAGAAGTACCCAAGCCGGGACTCGAACCAGGATCCTCAGTATAGCGCACTGACGTTCTACTAACTGAACCACTTGGGAACGATACTCAGCCTGGAACTTTCTCACTATAACATGTTGCCAAGGCTGCAAACGCTGCAAAAGATGGAACATTTTCCGTGAGTCACCAACCCTGGGGCAAACACGAAATAAAAGGAAATCCAGCATCGATAATTGAATAAATTCATATTTAATACTTTGGGAATTTTTCCATAGAGGTTGGATGACGTCGTATTCCAGTAGTACAATCCCGTGTTTAAAAAAATATTTTCATAAAGTGTATAAACTTTTAAGACGGTGTTTCTTCAAGAAATACAGAAAATAAATAATCATTACATTAGTGTAATTTTTATTTTAACCCATAAAAATTGCTTATTTTATTTTATTTTGATTAAATGTCGAGTATTTATTGTAAATTAGCTTCATATATTTTCTTCTGAAATTTTTTAACCCAGATTTGCAGAGTACTTAAACTTTTGAAACGGACTATATATTACATGGACAGTTTCTAATCTCAAACAGTGGTGCTGGACTCCTGAGTCTGTATGCTTTAAAGTCTGTGTCATATTTCTCCTTTACCATAAAATTAGCTTCAGATAATTCTTGTTTAAATTTTTTGACAGACGCAGAAAAAAGATTTTTTTTTTCAATATTTCTTTTTAACAAATCATAAAAGAGAAAGTTCTATAAAAGGAAAAAAAAATTGGACATGTATAAAAATCTTTACACTTCCTTTATATGAAAAAGAAAAAAAAGATTGGAAATGTTATTGAATATGCATAAAGATTTCTTTTAAATACTTGCTTTAAATGAACTAGAAAGAAACGAAAATATATTTCTCAGAATATTTTATCTCAAATGTATTTATTATATTTATTGTCCGATACTTTGAATAAATTGGAGAAAGCTTCCTTGGTCATCATGATGTTCATCAGCTCATCTGTTACATTAACCTGATGATAAAATGATGAAATTGATTAGAAAATAAATGTTAAAGTAGTTCATTTCATGATTATCACTTTAAATATTCCTTTATTCTAAGTTAATTGCCGAAACGTCAGTGAAGGCTTACTGTTGAGACCCGAAAAGTTTTTGGTTTCTGTCTGTCTGTCTGTTTGTCTGTCTGTCTGTCTGTCTGTCTGTCTGTTCCGCGATAACTGCCGTAAAAATGATCCGATTAGTTTGATTTTTGGTAGGTATATTGGTGAGATACCCGGAATTAGCTGTATAGTTTTTAGTTACATTTGGTTCATTCGTTCGGAAAATATAGAACATTTCTTTTTTTATCATAATACTTTCCTATGGGAATTCAAACGATTTTGAATTTTTTCAGTCGTTGAAAATAAAATGTCGCATTTGATTAATGTATTTAAACAGTAAGTTATGAAGGCTAAAATTTATCAAGTCAGGTCTTAAATTATTCAAATTAATTTGAAATTTTTTTAATACATTCGTCAGATTTTTTAAATTAGGTGTATAATTTTGGTGCAATTTTATACATCTGTTCTAATAATATAATACATTTTATTCTATCATTTTCTGCAATTTTTAAAATGCATTTATTTTTATTTTCCTCTTTAATTTAACTGTAACCTAGCAACTAAATTTTAAAGAATATCAAAATAATAAAATTCAAATAATTCAGACTATTTTGCCCCAATATTTTATTGGGTGATTTTAATATTTTATTGAAATAAATGAGAATTTATTTTTATACAAGTTACCTTTTAACTACAGAATGATAACCGAAGAATTTTTACATAAGATATTATTCATTTCTGGAAGAGATGTGGATTATTCGTGGTTGAAAATTAGTATTATTTTTAAAAGAGGATATAATATCTCGTACAACGAGATGGTTAATCTAAAGAAATTAGCGTAGTAAAACGCATCCATACAGCCTGAAATACCACAATTACTGGAAACTGAGTTCATAAAAAGTTATCACAAAAAATACTTTATTGCGCCAAATCACGGTTGCTATTTAGTGAATTGACAGTGGGCACGATTATGAATGATTACACAATAGGTTTAAAAGTTTTCAAATAAGCCTATTTTTGAGAGATTTTAGTATGCTATTGCCATCGAGTTAGAACAAGATGTACGTATGTAAAATAAATATTATAGAATGACCATCAAAACTGTTTTTCCGAAACAAAAATTGTAATAACACTAGATTTCTGCAATAGATATAAGTGAAATACAGTAGATTCAGTTTACATTTCCATAAGTTGCTTTTGTACACGAGATATTATTCAACTTATCTATCAGATGCGAGTGTTTCGTGGTTGGCAGGTAAGTAAATATTGCTATTTAGGTACTAGGATAACATGAAATTATTTTCTGAATTTTTGCTTATCCTAATAAAACCACTGTGTAGAACGAAATCCAAGATATACTAGAATCATTCACACAAACAATAGGAAATCACGAATATAAATGTAATAAGATTACGGGGGGGTTCAGGGGGGCAGAGCCCCCCTGAAGAAATGTATTGTTTTAATCTAAAAAATAGAATAATAAGTTCATAAGAATGTCAGAATATTATTGCATAAACCGTGTTTAATTTAACGTTTTTAATTTCTGAAACCTTCGAATTATTTTATATGCGTATAAGTATATATGTAATAATTGCCGAAACGTCAGTGAAGGCTCACTGTGGAGACGCGAAAAGTTTTTGGTTTGTGTCTGTCTGTCTGTCAGTCTGTCTGTCTGTCTGTCTGTCTGTCTGTCTGTTCCGCGATAACTGCCGTAAAAAAGTTCGATTAGGCTGATTTTTGGTGAGGTACCCGGAGTTAGCTGTATAGTTTTTAGTTATATTTGATTCATTCGTTCGAAAAATATAGAACATTTCTTTTTAGGTCATAATGCTTTTCAATGGAAAGTCAGACGATTTTTTTTAATTTTAACATTCACCGAAAAGAAAATGTCGCATTGGGATAATTGTAAATGCTAAATTATGGATTCTAAATTTACGAAATGGAGATCTTAATTAAATCCTATCGCTTTGAAAATTTGCCAATATATTTATTAGAATTTCGAAATTAATTGAATAAATTATTAGGACATTTTTGCATTAATTTCGAAATATATCAAACATTTTAATTTCTCATTTTTTACAAAAGATTCCAATGCATTTTTTTTCTCTCTTTTATTAAATGGTTTCTAAGCAACTCTATTTCAAAGAATATCAACAAAGGAAAATTCAAGTGACTCGCATTATTTTGACGCGAAATTTTATTAAAAATAGCTAATTTTCGGGTTACATAAGTTCTTAATATGCTTTTTTAAATGAAATAGATGAGAATTTATTTTAACTACTAAAAAATTATTACCAAATCGGTTGTCCAAATGAAAATAATAAAAACGTTGAATGCGTAAATTGAATATAGGTCACATAAGAAGATACAGATAATGTTAAAAATGAGGGATTTGTAGAGCTGACGTTGAGGCCTCTGATCTGTAGATTTACTAGTGTATTTAACTGTGTTTACTTGTACTGGTAATTGCCGAAACGTCAGTTGAGGCTTACTGTGGAGACCCGAAAAGTTTTTAGTTTCTGTCTGTCTGTCTGTCTGTCTGTCTGTCTGTCTGTCTGTCTGTCCGTCTGTCTGTCTGTCTGTCTGTCTGTCTGTCTGTCTGTCTGCTCCGCGATAACTGACGCAAAAATGATCCGATTAGTTTGATTTTTGGTTATGTTGGTGAGGTACCCGAAATTAGCTGTATAGTTTTTAGTTACATTTGGTTCATTCGTTCGGAAAATATTGAACATTTCTTTATAGGTCATAATGCTTTCCTATGGGAATTCAGAAAATTTTGAAATTTTTCATTCGTTGAAAATAAAATGGCGCATTTGATTAATGTATTTAAACGGTAAGTTATGAAGGCTAAAATTTATCAACTAAGGTCTTAAACTAGTAAATCTGCAGATCAGAAGCCTCAACGCCAGCTCAAGTCACTGTTTTTTAATATCACTTTTCATATTATTTAGCATCTTACAATCCGCAATTTAATTTTTTTCTATTGCATACATATTTACAGGCATATACAATTCTTCGGAGGTTTCAGAAATTAGAAACGTTAAATTAAACACGTTTTATGCAATGATATTCTGAAATTCTTATGAACTTCTTATTCTTGTAACTTTTTAGATTAAAAAAAAAACTTGTATTAAAATAAATTCTTCATTTATGTCAATAGAATACAAAAATAATTTATTTTGCTAATAAATTATTGGAACAAAATAGTGCGTGTTGCTTTTATTATTTTTATCTTCTTTGAAATATCGTTGCTAGGCAACTGATAAATTAAAGAGAAAAGTAAAAAAAAATGCATTTTAAAATTTGTAAAAGACATGAAAATAAAAGTTTTATATTTCCGGAACAGATGCAATAAAAATTTCCAATCATTTAAACAATTAATATCTCAATTCTAATAAATGTATCGTCAATTTTTCAAAATTATTGGATATATTTAAAACATCCATATCGAAAATCAACATCCATAATTTTACGTTGAAATCCATTATTCAAATATGCGATTTCCATTTCAGTTAAAAATGAAATTTGAAAATCGTCTGCAGTCCCATAGGAAAGCATTATGATTTAAAAAGAAATGTTCTCTATTTTTCGAACGAATGAACCAAATTTAACCAAAAACTATACAGCTAATTCCGGGTATCTCACCAACATACCCACCAAAAATCAACCTAATCGGATCATTTTTACGGCAGTTATCGCGGAACAGACAGACAGACAGACAAACAGACAGACAGAAACCAAAAACTTTTCGGGTCTCAACAGTAAGCCTTCACTGACGTTTCGGCAATTAGTCAAATTAATTTGAAATTTTGTTAATACATTCGTCAGATTTTTTAAATGAGGTGTATAAGTTTTGGTGCAATTTTATACATCTGTTCTAATAATATCATACATTTTATTTTATCATTTTTTGTAAATATTAAAATGCATTCATTTTTATTTTCTTTTTCATTTTAACCGTATCCTAGCAACCATATTTCAAAGAATATCAAAATGATAAAATTCAAGTAACTCAGACGACTTTGCTACAATATTTTATTCGCAAAATGAAATATTTTTGGATGATTTTAATATTTTATTGAAATAAATGAGAATTTATTTTGATACAAGTTACCTTTTAACTACTATAGAATGATAGCCGAAACATTTTTATATGAGACATTATTAATTTTCTGGAAGAGATGTGGATTTTTCGTGGTTGAAAATTAGTATTATTTTAAAGATAGATTATAATATCTGGTACAACGAGATAGTTAATCTAAAGAAATTAGCATAGTAAAACACATCCATACAGCCTGAAATAGCACAATTACTGGAAACTGAGATCATAAAAAGTTATTACAAAAAATACTTTATAGCGCCAAATCAAGGTTGCTATTTAGTGAATTGACAGTGGGCACGATTATGAATGATTAAACAATAGGTTTAAAAGTTTCCAAATAAGCCTATTTTGGGGAGATTTTAGTATGCTATTGCCATCGAATTAGATCAGGATGTACTTAGGTCAAATAAATATTGTACAATGACCATCAAAACTGTTTTTCCGAAACAAAAATTGTAATACTAGATTTCTGAAATAGATAAGTGAAATATATAGTAGATTCACAGTTTACATTTCCATAAGTTACTTTTTCACACGAGATATTATTAAACTTATCAATCAGATGCGAGTGTTTCGTGGTTGGCAGGTAAGTAAATATTGCTATTTAGATATTAGGATAACATGAAATTATTTTCGATATTTTTTCTTATCGTAATAAAACCACTGTGCAGAACGAAATGGAAGATATACTAGAATCCTTCACACAAATAATAAGAAATCACGAATATAAATTTAATAAGATTACGGAGGGTTCAGCGGGGCAGAGCCCCCCCCCCCCCTTCCCTGAAGAAATGTATTGTTTTAATCTAAAAAATAGAATAAGAAGTTCATAAGAATGTCAGAATATTATTGCATAAACCGTGTTTAATTTAACGTTTCTAAGTTCTGAAACCTTCGAATTATTTTATATGCATATAAATATATATGTAGTAATTTAAATAATTTAATTTGCGGATTGTAAGATGTTAAATATTATGAAAAGTGAGTTTTAAAAACATTGACTTTCAGAGCTGACGTTGAGGCTCCTGATCTGTAGATTTACTAGTTAAGTTTTTATTTAGCGTCGTTACTTTAATGCCAATTTATAAATGATGATAACTCAACTTATTAAAAAGCCCTTCAGGCCCTGTACCGAGAGAAAGAAGTAGTTTCCCTATTCCTTGGTTTTTACAATTCAAACTAATCTTACTAAAATAAACGAAATTTGTTTTCTTGGAATCGACTATAGACGATTCCAAGTTTTTGTTAATACTGAATTTGAATGGAAATTAAAAAAAATTAGTCATTGCCAAGTTGTCTATATTCATGGCTATCTATTTATGTCTATACATTTGGCAATATTTCGCCAAGTATCGACAAGCTTGCCGAGAATTTGATGCTGGCGGATATGACAATGTAGTTTTAAGCCTATAAGAGTAGCAACAATGGTAACAACAATTAAACTAAATTTGCGAGAAACCATGTTTTCTAAAGTTCAAAAATGAAACCTGATTATGGAAACATTAGTCACACTAAAATTTCAAACTACTGTATCGCTGCCCTAAACAAAAATGCTCCGGTGTAATGCTCCGCATTAAGGTCGAAAACGAAATGTAAGAATTTTTTAGATTTCAAGTTTTTTTGCACATATTTTTTAATTTAAAATCCTTCAGTGGCTGCCATTTTTAAACAAGATGGCGTATGAAGTTCGCCAACGAACTAGGTCCAGACCTTGGTAATTCATGTACACAAGCTCAGTCACTTCCAAATAAGTTTCTAAATATGAGTGTTATCGCTTGATAAATATATAGCATACATACATACACACACACACATACATATAGATATACGAAGAAAATATTCCGAAATTTGTCGTAATTTCTTATCTTCGAACGGCTACAATAAGTATCTTCTTACTTTTTGTAATGGAAGTTATCTAAAAAAAAGCAATAATGAGTATTATATTTTTAAGAAATACAAAATAATAATAAAAATATATATATATATTGAGACTAAATTTACAAACTGTAATAGTTTAAATATCGGATATACATAAAATTAATCATGGCTTTTTGAAGTATGATTTTTGTAATATTACTATAAAACTTATATGAAGCTATTTTAAAGTCAATGAAACATATCTAGCATTTTTATTTCACTATTTTTTCAAAGTAGAAAAAGTTACAATACCTACAACAAATTAAATTAATTTACATTTCATAATTATCGTTATAAATTAAAGAATCAGACATTGTGTAAGTTTTTCCTTACAAATTGAAAAGAATATTATTTCTGGAACAAATTAATCTAACACGGTACGATATAATGTTTGTTTGAAGTATAAAGAATTATATATAAATATATTTTATTTTATTTCCCATAAAACGTTTTTTAGAAAACATTGTTTTAGCTGGAGAGAAAAAAATCTTATGAAAAATGAAAAATTCAGAGCGTATAACAATAATAAAAAAAGAAATATGGCAATTAAAGTGAAACGAAATCGAGTGAAATTGTTCTATTTTCTTCAAAAGTAAAAACGGACTGCGAAAATAAACAAGTTGGAAATTGTGTTCGTACTATAGCTAGTTATATAAATACTCAGATCTTGATGATTTTTAATTCTGTGAAATGAATTATATCGTCTGCAGATTAATTTCTGTCATAAAATAAGTATCTCGGTCGCTTGACGATTAAACTTCGAAAGCTCCTATAAAAATAAAGCACCGATTAAAAAAAAATCAAATTTCTTAATAAATGTTTTTATTAATATTTTCTAAAGTTTTGATTCGATTTTAAAAAAAATTTAAATGTCTCGACAAAGTTCTGCAAAGATAATATATCTTAAATTTCAAACCATTCGGTTGGGTAGTTTTTGCGTTGTTATATGCGGACGGACGGACAGACAGACGGACGGACAGACAGACGGACGGACGGACGGACAGACGGACGGACGGACGGACAGACGGACGGACCAGACGACGACAATAGGTGCTACGTATTTATATAATTACGAACGCACCTAAAAAGGAAGAAATTACTATAATTCAAGCACATAAATTACTTTTAATGACATAATTTAAAAACCGTGAAACAATGCGAAACTACTTCTTCAAACAATTTATCTTAATTATGTTTTATTATTTATTATCCGATACAAGTAAAGGTGTTTTTCCTTAAAAAGTTAAAAGAGGAATCGAAAAAAAGAAAATAAATATAGCTAAAAAATGGAAAAAATTGGAGTTTTAAAAAAAATATTAAATATATTTTCTTTATACTAAGAAGAAAAATAAATAACTGAGAAAAAAAAATAAAGATAATTTTATTTATGAGGCATACAAATTACCCTTAATTACATACTTTAAAAAATCTCGAAAGAAAGCAAATATTTTCTCGAAAAATTTTACCTTAATTATATTTTTTTCTCTTGAAAAATGACTTATTCAATTTTATTTTAATCACTTCATTAAAATGCTTTTATATCATAATACAAAATAACAAATAATAATTTGGCATGAATCTTGCGCTAAATACGCTTGAAAATAATACATTTAAAATGCTTTTAAAAAATGTGAAAGTAATGTCTTAAATTACGGTCGCGTTTGTTATTGTAAATGTTTTTTACTCGAAGTTAGTATAGAACATTGTTCCGTTTCACGCACAATTAAATTAACACACTTTAATTATTTTAAGGAGTTTTTGTAAATAATGAAATAATGGTAAGTATATATATATATATATATATATATATATATATATATATATATATAACTCTTGCAAAATAATGCAATAACATATATCCCTCGTTTTAATACATTAGACTAAAATTAATAAATTATATTCGGAGATTCTAAAGTTCTTATATTAAGGTTACATATTTAAAGTATCTGTATTAAAAGTTGAGATAAACAAAGTTTTGTTTCAAGTGTTTTCAAGTCAAACACAAACAATATATATTTTTTTTTTATCGTAAACGAAGGAAATTTTCATTTTGAAAATAACTATAAAATAAGCAAAGTATGACTTTGTTTTAAAGTTTTTGAAAAAAAAATGAAATATTGTCTATGAAGCTGACAAAATACATTTTATTATGACCTGCTTATTTTCTTTTAAATGCATCATAAAAAGTCTTCAAAACAAAGAAAAAATATTTCAAAATTATTTTTCGTAAATATGCCGTTAATATTAATATATCGTTATATGCCATGTTTAAAGTTGAGTACTTAGAAAGTATATGTAGAAAAATGTCATTTCATATTAATTTCTTGGGTTTATTTAAACGATTAGTAATAGCATAATACGATATAATATTATTTGTCTCGGAACTTTGGAATGCCTTGGAAACTTACATCAAATACATTAAATTAATGATTTAACCTCTTAAGACTCGAAGTTAAAATAATAGTACAAATACTCATTCTTTGCTTTTAAACAAACAAAATGACATCACAGGTGACAAAAAATATTTTTTTTTGAAAACTATTGTTTTAGGGGACTTGTAATTTAGGTTTACAAATATGAACATAAAATTACTAGCCCCCTCAAAATATCAATTTAATTAGCAATAACTTAAAATTACACAATTAAAAAAAACAGCTTTAAATAAGTGAATAATCTGCAAATTCTTAACTTTTTTTATTATAAAGTTTTTAAGTTAAAGAATTGTGAAAATTACCTACTTTCTTGGATGCACTGTTTCGAAAGCATTTTGCAAACTCGGGTTAAAATAACATTTATTTTATAAGGAAATTGACATCGGTACTGCCATTTATTGATTTCATTTTAAAGCAAAAGCAATCAACTTTATAGAAGTGGAGTTAAAATGTAAAAATATCAATAATTTTAGTTTTTATGAGCAAAAGAATCTAGGTACCCACTTGGGTACCCAGGACTCAAGAGGTTAAGCCGACTTAGCACTCTTAAACCTTTAAAAAAAATCATTTTTTAAACATATATATCATATTAATAATTATATATTTTTTTATAATATTTATTTTGGAAATGAATTTGTGCGATTTTCATAGTTATGAGGCGAAATAATTGCTGATAAGAATTGTCGACAAGTCTTTCAGATTTTATTAATCAGACATTAAGAATTTTTACTAGAAATTTTTCAATAGTAATTTTTATTTATATTATTCACGGAATACCTAAAGCAGAAATAACAATTCAAACTTTCTGGTGAAAATTCGGAATTTCTGAATAAAAAATCCGTTAGATTTTGCAGCATTGCTAATAAGTAGCATATATCTATAAATATCTATATGTAATTAGTTAAATATATATGTAATTAGTGAATGTTTTATTTACAAAATTAAGTTCCTTCACATGAGTATAATTCATAAATTATTAAGTTGATTCGTGTGTGAAAGAACTGGATTTGACCGCTACACGTTCAAAAACACTAAAACGCCGACCTAATTAAAAAAAATGGCAGATTTTAAAATAAAATAGCAGATAGGTTAAATAGCATATTAAAACTTCACTGTTGGGTTAAAATTACCGGAATTTTATTTTATTTAGAAAGTTCGAATTCATACCAGAAAATACTAACAACAATATTTAGTTTATTTAATTACAGTCATTTCGTGATTACATAAAATAAACATTCTTCTTTCGAAATTCCCGATTCTAATTCGTAATTTTTAATTGAAATTACTAATTCTAACCACGAGTATACTCGTCGTTGGCAGCGAATGTGTTAAAAAAGTCTCAAAAGCCTTTAAACATTAAAGACCAGTTGTCTATTTTTTATACAGCTTAATTTTAATTTCGATTTGCCAAACTCCACCCAGAATTTTTGAGTGAAATTTTGATTTTATAATGTACGTGCAGAAAGGAATTTTTAACACTTTCCAACATAGTTGAAAATTGTTTGTGAATTCGGTTTGTCAGTCTGTCCGTCTGCCGTCTGACCATGCTGTAACTCGCGTAAAAATACTCGGATTTCCTTGAAATTTATATATGTTATTGGGGTTTACTATGGCATGTTTGGTATTGAAAATGAAGTGTGTAGCATTTATGGTTATTTTACAGGGACATTAAAAAGAATTCCGTTACATTACGGTCTATGGGGAAAAAGCATCTGCAGCATATTTTAATGTTGTTTCACTATTTGAAACATATTCAGATTGATACGTATTACTGAGGAGACCGGCAAGACGTTTTCTGTAGAATATGGTATGCATAGAATGTATCGTTCATTTACAGGGACACACAAAAGAATTTTCTTACAGTACTGTCTGGTTACAGTACAATAAATTCTGGTAGCTCGTTTTCAAATGTGGTACGCGTTTTTTAAATTTAACTAATTTTCTGCACATTAATTGGTGCATATAAATTCTATGAATAATTTGCAGGGCTGCTCAAAAGATCTTACGTACATTTCCGTTTATCGACGAAAATATCTGAAGGAAAAGGATCAGGGTCCATAAGCCGTGTTTTTGCCCATGATATAGGCCTAAACTCGATTTTGTTATACTGACTTAATTATTTCACTTTTTAATATTAGAAGGTTTATCCTGTACGATTTCAATAATAATTTTTGCATTTTGCTCGGATTTATATGACTTACACAAACTCAAATTTCGTGTTATTCGTAGTTTTTTATGAAAAATAGGCAATTTCTCCTAATTTTACCTCAATTATTTATATGAGTGCAATCGTGCAACACACTTTCTTCTGTACATATATCATAAAATACATCAAAATGTATAATATATGTAAAAATAAAAGTGTTGCAAAGCTGCGCTCATAGAAAAATATTAAAAATTGAGGTAAAATTAGGCGAAATTGAGTATTTTTCATCAAAAACTACGAATAATACGAACTTTGAGCTTGTGTAAGTCATATAAATCCGAACAAAATGCAAAAACTATTGTTGAAATCGTACAGGATAAACCTTCTAATATTAAAAAATGAAATAATTAAGTCAGTATAACAAAATCTAATTTAGGCCTATTTCATGGGCCAAAAACACAGCTTATGGACCCTGATCCTTTCAATTGTGCTTTTCTTCAATTGTGAAATAAACTTTAGCGTACTGCATAGTATACATGCAAATCTATAGATCATATACAGGGCTGCACAAAAGAAATCGGATATTTTGTTTCACTATTGTTAGTAATTGCTGAAATTGCATTTTCAAATGTGGTACTCTTTTTTTAAATTGTTTACTTAGTAAAATGTGACACGTTTTGTTACTGTATTCTGAATGTTTTGAAATGTGTTTCATAATCTCTGCTCAACGCAAGATTTTTCGTTCTTCTTTAATTTTCCAACAGCGGTATACACCGTATAACTTCTGGAATTTGTTAAGAAGCTCTGTATATCCTCTGTTTCCCAAGTAAAGATATAGAGTATACTATCTTGCGTATACCCCATGCCTATAGAGTAAGCCCCCTTGTTTTTTACGACCATATCACTGTTTATGACGTCAGTCCGGTTATTTAATAGCCACACATTGTATTTTAAACAAATATACCCCATTTCCGTTCCATATTAACTTTTCAGAGTGTTATTTCTTTATATTTTCAGATTAAATTCCGATTAGAAAAATTTTATTTTCGCCAAATAATCGTAAACATAATCCTGTTCATAATTTTCTCAACAAAAGTTAAAAATAATCAAAAGGAGACGTTATTTAAGAAAATGGTAAGATATTTTTCAAAACAGATTACATGCTCTTTTTCTAAAAAATAAAAAAATAAAATAATTTTAAAAATAATTTTTAAAAACTATAAAATATAATGGAAAAAATTAACTTATCTACCGTCATTCTTGATTTTAGTTCTAATTTCAAACAAGAGATGGCGCTGACAGCGATTGGCGCACTGTCGAGGCCGAAACTAACGCTAAAAATGGCACTGTCGCAGGCGGATTTTATTTTTTCAGCGTTTGTACGGTCCCTCGAACTTTAACACCAGTAATATCTAAAAGTTTTCTTTGACTTATTTGATCTCAGAAAAACTAGGCGGAGAAAACTTTTAGAAATTATTCGTGTTGAAGTTCGAGGAACCGTTCAAACCCTGAAAAAAAAAAAAAAAAAAAAAAAAAAAATCCGCCTGCGAAAGCCGCCATTTTCGTCAGCTCGCAGGCCTAGTATTCAGGGTGCCGTGCATCAATGCTGGGGGGCGTCTATTTCGGCTTCGACTGAGCACCAATCGCTGTCAGAGCCATCTATTGTTTGAAATTCCAACTAAAATCAAGAATCACAGTAAAAAAACTCCTGACATCATACATAAACTTCCTGCAAGAATTTTTTTAATATCTGTCACCGTTGGCAAGTTATTGAATCCATCAGTCATTTTTGGGATACCCGGTAGCTTAAAAATAAACCCAAGTTCCTTTTATAATAAGTAACCTAAGTAACCTTTTTATAATATACGATCTGGCGCAACAACCCATGTATAAGTTACATTATACAATTTAACCAATTTGATGCAATTATAGTACAACGCCTTTCTAAGTAAATAGCAACATCAGGGCAATAAAATTCCATTGGTCGAGAGGTTTTTCGATAAAATTTGGAGAGCTTGTCATCATTGCCAATCTAATGTTTCTTTACTTGTGTAACTCGTCTTAGCGAATTCGTCCAGGAAAGTAAGTTTTGAAGTTTGGAGAGCTGTGGTTGGGACAAAAGCTTTTAAACTCAGCATATGCCCTATACTTCATGATCAAAAGTCCGTAGTCTATCACATCCATTTTCATTTTAAACAAATTCGGAAACTATTATTTCATATTAATCAATAATATTAAAATCTTTCAGCTTTTTGATAATAATTTTAATAAATGAATAATCTTTGCATTCAATTTTTTCAGAGAATGTAAACTGAAAATCATTATATCCATTGATTCAAGCCCCACCAGTGGCTGAGAGGTTGTGCTCTCGAAGCTGGTAGACGGGAGGTGCTGGGTTCGATCCCAATCGCGCCCGTCGGCCTAATCGTTCGGAGTTTTCGTGGTTTTCTTCTTGCCGTGGATTTCTCCATACGTAAATACGGGTTAGGTTCCCTTAGAAAGACCCCCACGAAGGGCACTCTCCCCGGGCCTATATCCCATGTGTAGATAATCGGCCGTCAAAAATCAACCCAACCCAACCCATTTATTCCAACAAAACAAAAACAAAGATATTTGTTCAACATTTCGGATAGCAAACGATACCTGAATATTTAACATTTTCTTTACTTTTTTTTTTTTTTTTTTAAATGGAGTAATTTATCTGCCATCTCTAAAGAAACTCTTAAAAGTTATAAAAAAAAATTAACATCTCATAAAATAATTCAAATTGATAAATTCTCAAATCTTATTTGATATCTTCGGAACAATGCGAATAACTGGTGTTAATTTCATTGCGCTGCGTTCTATATCGTTGAAAGAAACTTGTGAAATAAAAGCACACTCTCTTTACAGCATTATACATTAAATATGTTTATTATGTTTATTTATTGTTAGCATTATTAATTTAATATTTTTTTATTTTTTTATTTTTTATTTTTTTAAATAATTAATTGAAAAATTATGTTAATCTTTGTTAAGTGTATCTTTTACTGTTTGTTTAATTATAAACAAAATAAATTTTAAAATGTGAAAAATTTTGGTATTCAATGACATTGCAATTTGTAAAAGTATTTTTAAATATAAATCAATTTAATTTCGATTTAATATAACAAATTTGTTTCGATAAAAAAAAAAATCATTATTTTTTTACTTTTTGCCATTAAACACTTGTTAGCGAAATCTCATCTCCTCTAATTTATCTTAAACAAATGCAGATATTCTTCTTAGCAAAATTTTAAAAAAATCAGAAAGAAAAATAAAATTCAATAATGTAAAGGAAAAAAACTATTAGATTTATAATAATAATAATAATAATAAATATGTATTCTTTTCAAAACAGAAAAAAAGCAAAGAAAAACAAAAAAAGAAAAAACTCTTACCTAACATACAAAATACATTTAATTCTATAAATAAAAAAAAAAAGAAAACATATTTTTTAAATGCTGCCATTTTTTGAAAAATATGCCATTTTTTTTTACAATGCATTTAAAGTTAATTGCGTTTTTAAAGCCTTCAACATTCTGCCATAAGTTTATGAAATTGTTTAATTACTTTTTTCTCTATTTACACATGATTTTTGATAAAAGATAAAATGTAATTCCTTTCTAGTTTTCTTAAATTCATAAAAAAAAATTGTTCATTCAAAAAACATAAGTAGTAATTATTTGTAAAATAAATAAATAAATAGATAAATAAAATAAACAGGATTGTTACAAAATTAAATATGAAAAGAACGAAACGGATAGATTTTTCTTAAAGGTTAAATACGTTTCCTTTATGGATTGAAAAGAGATGCGAAAATAATATAACTGGAACACTATTATTATACATAACATATTTATACATAAGCATACATTACATAGGTTTTATTTACTATTCCAGGGTTCGTACGAGGTACGACTCCTGAAATTTTGCGACCATGAAATTTTTCTGCACCAGTATTTTCTTACAAAAAATCTCTCCTTAAAAGAAGGCAAAGTTTCGTGAGTATAACCTAGATTTATTTCTCTATAAAAAAAAATACTGGTAACACTCCTGAAAAATTACCTGATCCGTACGAACTCTGCTATTCTTATAGCAATTTCACGTAAACATTGCAAATTGCTGCACAGAATACATTTTGTACAAAAAGGGCAAGAAACTATCACGTGATTTTATGAATGGCACATTTTGTTTTCCTAGAGTAGCGATAAAAGTAGCGTCACTGCGCGCTACAAACTACTGATTTTTACATTGTGCTATTTGCTACAATGCACTTTTAAAAATTTAGCGCGTTGTACTAAAAACTACTTCGGAAAGTAGCGGCTACTCTACTTTCAGCGCTCATCTTCGAACTACTGATTTAATCGAGAATACACTGGACTCTAATGCTTCACTGTAAGCCTTTGTCGAGATGAATACTGGATATACACAAAGAAATAGACATCACTGAAGAATACAGACTGGAACTCCGTAACCAGTGTGCAACGGAGCCACCGGGACTCCGCCTTCTCCTACGCTCACAATCCTTTAATTTCTAAGTTTTACGTGGAACTTGCTTTATTTCATTTCTTAACCCCTTCGCGACCCCTACCGTGCTTTACGGAATTTTTTTAATCTTTTACCACCAGTTTTTTAAAACAAAAATTTTCGCCTAATTGAATCGCAGAAATGCTAACTTCAAATAAGGCAAAGTTTATACTAAAAAATAACTGGTGGGAATAATCGAGGATTCTGAGCATCTTATGCGTCTACGTGACGCATAAGATGCTCAGAATCCTCGATTATTCCCACCAGTAAATTTTTATTGTAAGCTTTGCCTTATTTAGTGACAGCATTTCTGCGATTCAATTAGGCGAGAATTTCTGTTTTGAGAAACCGGTGGTAAAAGTTTAAAAATTCTGTAAAGGACGCTCGTCGCGAAGGGAGTTAAAGCAGTTTCTGGTTTGAAATGTGTTTAATTTGGGTCAAATTAACCCACATTTTACAGAAGAGTAGTGGATGGTTGGCAGGTATGAAAATGTAATATCAGAGTGCGATTTGCACCATTAGACTTGGCAAGTAGTCGGAACTTTAGTAGCTAAAAATAATTCATTGTAAATTTGAATTATCTTTTATTTTCACATAGAATTCAGGTACTTTGAAAAGTCGTATACAATAAACAGACTCAGATTGTTAAATCACTCAATTTGTGACTTTTTTAAAAATTATTTTTTAAATGTGGATGGACTTATGGGACATCTTGTATTATGTTCAGTTCCTTAAATACACGTATGGAAATGGATAATTATAATGAAAAAAATTAACAACATGATAACAAAACATATTTGAGGTGTTCAGTCACTTTGAAAGTAGAAAAACTATATTTTAAACAAATCAGTCTGATTTTTTTACTTAAAATAATTATAGAAAAAGTAGTTCATTAACTATTTTTACCTTTTCCTTTAATCTCTTGTTAGAAACTTTTTCCCTCTTATTTATACTAAATAAACGAGATAAATTTCTTAACAATTTTTTTTTATTATCCAAAAAAAAAAAAACTGAAAAGAAATTCATAATTAGATAAAGAAAAGATAAATACATTCTCTTTTTTTACAAATTATAGACCTAGCTTACAAAATAAATTAATTTCTGTATTTTTCTTTTTGAAGTGTATTACGAAAACGCCTCAAGACGAAATTGAAACATTTTTCAAAATTTTTGACTTAATCATATTTTATATATTAGATTTATTCCTGAATTTTTAGAATGAATGTTAAAATGCATTATTTTTCAACAATTCATTAAAGAAAATTTTTATATTCTAAAGTAAAATGAATACCAATTATTTTTAATGAATCTTCTACTACATTAACTTCATGATGATACGTTTAGAAAGTTCAGAAAAGAAGATGTTAATGTAATCTCTTAAATTACATACATGACTGTTACTTTAACTGTCTCTTTTATCCCAAGTTAATTTACGAAACATTGTTCAATTATTTACGTAATTAATTAATTTGGCTCATAGGAAAATTATTTTGATTAAGTTTAAGAAATAAAGGTGAATTACACTAATAACTTAAAGACTTAATAATATTCTTATAGATTTATTATCAGAATTAATAATAGAAATATTTTTATTGTACTATGAAAATCCCAGCATTCGATAACATTAAAATAATAACGAAAAAAAAAAAAAAAAACTCGTGTATATGAAAATTTTTTAACTTCAAGTTGGCCAGTCTTGCTAAACCAAAATATGCTTTTCATTTCTAATCTATTTACTTTTGAATTCTTAGACGGAATGACAAAATTTGTTATTAATCGTTATATAGAAGGTTGTTCACACTTTACGGAAACGATTTTTAAGGTTATTTTCTACACATAAATGACATATTCTTTGCAACAATTTGATTTTGTTGGATAGCATTGACTTTTTTATATAGCCCTGGATCGAAATTTCTGTGTTAATAGACTTTCCTTGTTACAGTCATGTCAATTTTTCCCCGACACCTCTTGCAAAACTTTCCAAAGTTTTTTCAGTGTTCGTGAATTCATTTAAACAGACCGAATGCAGAAAAGCGCCATTGATGAGGAGGGATGTGAGTCAGATAATTTTACATTAATTTCTTCTATTGAGACACAATTCATTTCCGTTTGGGATTCTTTCTTTGCTAAATATGCATCAGTTGAGTTCTGGAAGAGCGGCTGGGAGACTTTGCTCTTATGAAGCAGAATTAATGTATTTTTTTTATATAAAGTTGGAATTTCTTCTTCAAAAATGGCCTCTAAAATATTTTACTCATAATAAAGTGAATTCATCTTGGTTTTACTGCATTCTTTACCTTTAATTTAATTTCGTAACAAAATTCTGCAGCAATCATGAATTCTTTTGGAAATTTTCCTTTGCATTCACAAATCATTTCTTTTTTTATGTATTTATTTCCTTTTAATTGATAAAAACTGCTCTTATTTTGGCACATCCACTTAAATAAAACCATGTTTCATCCAGTGTTACGATAAATTTTTATTTATCACCACCTGTGTGTTTGTTAAAGCGAGCATTAGAAAGCTCTATCCACAACACATTGGAAGACTTTGGGAAGTTTTCCAAGATGTGTGGGAGAAAATTCATATGATTGTACTAAGAGAAAAATCGACTATGATCGAAATTTCGATCCAGAGTTATAATCAAGAGTCAGGGCTATACAGTAGAGTAAAATTGTCGCAAAGAATATGGCATATATGTTCAGAAATTAATGGTGAAAATCGTTTCTGTAAAATGTGAACGACCTTCTGTATTTCATCCGTTCATATAAAAATCAGGCAATCCTACCCGGTACTGTCCGGGTTAATTGCCCAGTGTACCGGTGTATCATAATCAGGGATGAGATTTCTCCGCTTTTTTGCATGCCAGTATAATCTTAGGGAAAACGTTGTTCTGTTAAACCGCAGACTGTTCCGATTAAGAAAAAAACATTTTCTGTAAAATTATATTGATATGCAAAAAAGCAGAGAAATCTCATCCTTGACAATAACCTACATGAAACTGTTTCGCATTTAGTATATTTTCTTAGATTGATCACCAAGATGCATTTTTGGCTATTTCGTATTAACTGCATGCCAGCGGTCAAATCACGAAACATTTCACTATCTATACCAATCTTTGTGATTCTCATTATTACAGCGTTTAAGCGAGTAGTACGATTACATATGCAGACCTGCCAAGTCTCCGGCTTTTTGGATACCAGTAATTTAGTACAGAAAATGTTGTTTTACTTAATCGGAGCATTTTGTGATATAAAAGAACAACATTTTCTCTAAAAAATTACTGGTGGGCAAAAATCCGGTTCCAACCGGTTCCAAAATTGATAATGTCCGCTTATAAAAAAAACTGTAACCAAAATCAAAAAAGTAAAAACTAACAACGTTAGAGATCGACCTCAGCTATCCTATGCAAAAAAAATCATTTAAAAATATTAAAATACGAGCGAGAAATCGCGCAAGAACCTTCCCATAGACTTAACATTAGCTTGAGAGTT